>JANAVB010011800.1:22638154-23060113 GCA_029216955.1 Iris pallida
CTTCTATTCATTCTATCTATGCACCCATTCACCAATTTACTTTTCCTCCATTCATATTGCATCCATTCCTCCATTCATTAAATCATTCAATGCTTCATCATACACTCATTCATCCATATTTCATCACTAAAATTTATTAACCCTTTCATTCATTCATTCATTAATGCATCCATCCTTCACTCTACAAATTCACCACTCATCCATCCAATATCATATCATCCATCCATTCCCTCATGCATTCAACCACACTCATTCACCCCACACATCATTCATCCATCCCACAAGTTCCTATACTAAAATCAGCTCCTTAGAAAACCCTTATGTGTGTGTGTGTGTGAGTCTATGAGGGGTAATAGAATTAGCATGTTAGCAAGATAAGTATTGTTAGTCTATGTTAGTAAGGTAATAGGATATGGTTTGATTAGATATGATATTTTGTTGGAGAGTGAGGTATTGTTAATAAAGATTGTTTTAGAGTTAGAGTTGTGGGTGGTATCGTAGGATACCAATATGGTATCTAGGGTAAATAGGATTTACCCTATTTCTAAGAGGTAATTGTCTATAGCTAAGGTAGTGATTTAGGGTTTAAGATATGGTTAGAATATAGTTTCCTTGGTTGGTAATGGTCAGAAATAGGCTCCTAGGCTAATTTTGACTTGGATTGACCATTTGACCAAAAGTCAACAAAAGTCAACCGAAAGTCAAATTTACCTAAAAGTAACTAGAATTGACCGAAACCAAACCAGAGTTGACCAGTTGACTGAAAATCAACAGTTGGTCAATATTAGCCTAGTTTGACCTAGGGCTGACCTAGAGTTGACTAGAGTGACTAGAGTTGACCAGGGTTGACCAGTTGACCAAAAGTCAACTGTAAGTCAACCTTTGATCCAGTTTGACCTAGTTTGACTTGGATTGAATCCAGTGACCTAGTATGACCTAGTATGATCTAGTATGACCTAGTATGACCTAGTATGATCCAGTATGACTAGTTTGACCTAGTTTGACTTAGACTTGCTATTCATGACTTAAATTAGTTTTCCTTCACTATAAAACCTTGTTGACTTATAGTCTATCTTTAGGTCTGTGATTACTCCTGAGCGTTTGTTCACCTTATCAGCTCAGGACCACAGGTGAGTACATTCATGATAGTTTTCATTGTCTTAATATCTGCTATATTCGATTCAGTTGTAGTGTCTTACTCGATTTCCAGTCACGATAGTTCACGGACTAGTATGTTGGATGATGACATGAGATGTTGTTCCTAGATTTTTGGTATTGGTAATTTTCCTGTCTTGTTCCCTGTACTTGTATAGACCAATTTCTAAAGGAACTTGCTACCCTTTTATGGAATCACGTGTCATGTCCAGATCCATTATACTATTCGGGGATGGAAAATTATTAGGGGCTATGTGATCAAAGCCACCCTGTCACTATATCTTGTGCTTGTGCCACTCTTACCTCACGGGTGTAGCGAGACTATTCCTTATGCTTGTTATCCAGGTTGGCTGGCATGACCCTTCCCAGAAAATTTTTTGTGATTGTCGGGCCAAGTGGATAGCCTGTCCTTTAACTTTTCCAAAGCGATCACATAACGCTCTAATAATTCAAGGCAAATTATATTTATTTTATCTCATCATATATCCGCTCAGTTCTACTTTCAGTACTTTTCTCACCATGCTATAATATTCATTTACTCATATGTTCTATATGCCTTATGTTATACCTTGATTGGAGGCTAAGTTCTATTCGGGAGAAGGGTTACAACCCCGGTCCTTGTTTGGTTTAAGCGTTGTAACTCAGCTTCCGAATGGTTCCCAAGTCATCCTATATCTTTGTCTTGTATTTTATTATACTGTCTCTTATAGAATTGTCAATTTATAGGAACTGTTAGTGTTTGTACTTGCTCATTTTTCTGACAGGATACCGTTGATATATTACAGATGATTCTGAGGCAGACTGCTCGACCTACTATGGGGGTCGAGATAGATGGAGTAGTCCAGGACTGTAGCCTGATAGTTGAGCCACTAGACTTTGCACACCAGAGTAGTGTAACTTAGTTAGGTTTGCTGGACTATGATCCAGCTAGTACTTTCAGACTGTAGTATT
Organism: Iris pallida; assembly: GCA_029216955.1. Taxonomy (NCBI): domain Eukaryota; kingdom Viridiplantae; phylum Streptophyta; class Magnoliopsida; order Asparagales; family Iridaceae; genus Iris; species Iris pallida. The sequence continues at coordinate 22,640,261 of JANAVB010011800.1, forward strand.
CAAACTGTAGTATTCTATATTATATTTGTGACTCTGTGATGTTATGTATCTCTGGGCTTGTGTTGGATCTTGAACTTATTTCTATCTTCATATCTATCATATTTTCTTTCCGTGTTATCTACCTTAGTTTTATCTTGTGATTGAGTTATGCCAATTATATTCCTCCGTACAAAGATGACATGTACCTTTATACTGTTTAGTCGTAGTATTTACAGACGTCATATACAGCGTTCTACCGTCGATTCTGCGGCGTAGGCTGGACGTACCCACGTGCTCGTGCCCCTAATCAGGGTACGGGTCGTGACATTTTTGTGGAGGCCCATGCAGGTTAGTGTCGCAATTAGTGCGATCTCATAATGGTGCTCAACTTAGAGTACTAATTACGAGCCTGCGATTAGGACATAGGATCTAGGATATGATAGGAGTTACTCATCAATTTTAGGAATTTTCTGATCTTTTGATTACCATGACAACTCTTTGCATTGAATTTAATTGTCCTTCTTTGATATTCCCTATCATGTGCCACATTGATTCCTTGTTTCAATCTATCCTCAGGATGACGATTACTCGCTCACAGGTAGCAGGATCTAGTACTGTTCCGGGAGGCCCGATCCGGTAGGACCTCCACCTCCGGTTGAGGGAGTTGCCACCTCAGTTCCTGCCCTTCAGGCGCGAGTAGCAGCGACGGTTACAGGAGGTCTTCCACCTCCAGCTGCGGGACCGTCCATAGTCATTCCTGAGACTCATCCTCCGTCGCCTCCGCTACCAACTGATGCATGTAGAAGCATGGAAAATAACTAGAAAAGCTCATGCGGCTCAGATAGAAAGAGCTCATGCGACTCAGGAATCCGTTAGACATTCATGCGGTTCAAAAGTCCTTTAAGCCTCATGCGGCTCGGATAGCTTTATGCGTCTTAGGAAGGAGCCAGTGGCCCAAAGTAGTTCGCCTCTACAGCTGGCCTAAAGCAAATGCTTCATTAAATGCCCTGACGGCAACTCTGACAGAAAGGCGAAGTGACAACTTTGACATAAAGCTGAAAAGATAGCTCTGACATGATGGCGTGCTCCTAGGAAAAAGAAGAAATCTTTTATAGCTGACATGAGCCGTCAAGTCCAAAGCTCCTATGCGGGTGCCACTCCTATGCGGCTGTCACCCCTATGCGGTTGCTCTCTTCATGCGGATGACTCTGCATGCGGCTGCCCCTTCATACGGCTGCCACCTTCATGCGGCTGCCCCTTCATGCGACTGCCACCTTCATACGGCTGCCTCCTTCATGCGGCTACCCTTCTACGACTGTCTCATTCACGATGCTGCCATCCTTTGCGGCTATCCCCCTCATGCGGCCGTCACCTCATGCGGCTGCTACCTTTATGCGGCTAGGAGTGTGGAGGTCACCCATATGCGGTTCATTTAGAGACTGTATTCATGCAGCTCTGTCAGGACGTCCCACTCATGATAGTTGAGACACGTGGCGGTCCTCATGACAGTTGAGACACGTGGCGGTCTTATCCCCTCGGAGTTATGGCTGCTAGCAATCATAACAACCCAGATTTGTTATAATCATCATAATTACTCAGGTCAAATCAGATTTGTCGTAATTAAGCAAATTTAACACGTAGCGAGAGATCCGAGCTTGTCATGACAAATTATGAAGATTCATTGCCATCAGCATTAATTGCCCATACGGACTGGGCGTAATAAAAATTAACTGCCCAGATGTGATGCAATCAAGATTAATGGTCCAGATTGTTGGCCGCGACTTTTCAAGGGATAATCATTACAAACCCTAATGATCACACCACCACTTCTATAAATAGCAATGTGCCATTCCCTTACAAACCCTGGAGAGAAAAGAGGGAAAAAAAGAACAGAGAGACTCTCCACCCGACTGGACACACAGAGAGACAAGGCACGCACAGAGGATTCTTCCCGCACATCTCGAGAGCATTTTTTCATCAGAGTCAAGGCTACGTCCGATCGTCCAAGAAGTAAGGCAGAGCTGCCGTCGCTTTTCCGAGCCTCTATCGTCACCCCCCCCAAAATCAAAAATAAACAATCGTACTTAGATTACTGTACCTAGGTTTTCATTCTTAGGTTCTTTGTATGAGCGAGTTTGTATTGTGAGTCTAAGTTCAGTCCTCCTATAAAATTGTTCTGCACTTTTATAATCAATCGCAAACACGATGGCGACTCTGCTGGAGACTAACTTCTCCATGGCTGAGGAGTTGGTGACGCAATCGGACGCAACCAAACTTGGCTCTACTCAACAAATGCTGGTCGTCCGGTTCGACCAACAGGCGTTTGAAGAAATGCTCTCCGACGGGAGCGCTGGCCCGGTCCAGCGGCGAGCCCACACAAAAAGGCTCGCAGAGAGTGGAGTCCCAAATCATTCGCTTCTCCCCAAACTCTCGAAGAAGTACTCTCTGTTACTCAAGATGGCGTAGAAAACTCTCATGCGGCCCCATTTCAGACCATAGAGGACTTTGCTGTCCCCAAGTCCAGCAGAAGAAAACACTATGATGCTGGACTTGCAGGGACAAAGAGGAACTCTATGCGGTCCAAGCCGCATAAGGGTGCCAGCCGCATGGAGAAGGCTCATGGGGCCACAACCGCCAGCCGCATGGAGAAGACTCATGCGGCCACAGCAGTCAGCCGTATGCAGAAAGCCCATGCGGCCAAAACCTTCAGCTGCATGCAGATAGCCTGCACGATTACGACTTTCGGCCGTATCCCGAAGGTTCATGCGCCACTGCTCCTAGCCGTATACAGAAGGTTTATGCGGCCACAAAAAGACAACCGCATGCAGACTGCCTACACGGCCACCGATCCCAGTCGCCATACCATCTGTCTCATACGGCTCACAGTCAGTCTTTGACCGCCTCTCATGCGGTCCTGATCTGGAGGCTCTCTGGGTATACGCCAGGCTCTATTGTGGCCAACTTGGACTCTTTGTTATGCACTCTCGGGTGCCAAAGGGAAGAAGTCTCGGTCAGCGCGGGCTCGTCGAGCTCAGTCGGCCGTCCCAACTTCTGACTATCAGGGCGTCCGCTTACTATTACGCGGGCCCCTGATGGAAAGTTGTATAGAACTACCGTGTCCAGCCCCCGGCGACCAACGAATGGGATAGTTATCAAGAATCTCCCAATAATGATCAGAGCAAGTACTCGTACTACCACACATCAGGGAGCAGACAGGGTGCCAACACACTCATATGCTCAGAACTCCCAGGCCCACAAAATGGGTGACTTGCGCAACGTGATTCTTCACAAACGCAAGGAAAAGACGAAGACTTGATGTACAGAGAGTCCTGTCAGGGACATCAATACACCCAAGTCATTGTCAACTGCTGCTGCAATAAGGTAGAAGTACAAGAAGACCGACGGTCCGTCTTCCAACGGTTGTAACACCCAAGCTCAGAAGACGAGGCGCTTCTCGTCGTCTCCTGCAATTCTGCTCTGAAGATTTCTGGCAGCAGTAGAGGGAAGAAAACAAATTTCTCCAGTCCGAAAATCTCGACCGACAAACTCTCTTTTAAGCGGTTGTTTACCACCGTTACAGAGGAGTTTACCAAGGTACCCGCTCAAAGACGAAATCTGCCATACTGGAAGATTCGTCGTCCACATCTCTGGGAGGCACTGAAGCCGGGGGTAGCACTCTCCCAAATATCTACGACAACCCGGTGTTCCAAAAAGATAATCCTGGGGAAACGGTTCACCCAATAGATGCAGCAGATCCTGACATCCCCTAGGGCGTCCACAACTCTCAAGATAAGGCGAGCTCTGAAGTTGGGGGTACCACTCCTTCTGAGTTCGAACCAAAGGAGAACATTCCCACGTACCCTGACGACTTTTCTGTACAAGAGTATGACTCAGAGGGCACATCCTCCACCGTTCCTTCCATCTCTCCTCATGTGAGGACGGTGTTCATGACGGATAGCAACCAAGACGGTCCCAGTGATCGCCAATGCATCGATACTCTGGAGGCCATACTTCATGCCTTGGTCAAGTCCGTGGACGAGATCAAAGCGGCCCTTCCAACTCTGCAAGGAAGAACACTTGGCCAAACAAACGTGGGACCCGTGGTCAATGCGGACTCGAACTCAGCCGCACCAAACCCGGGTGATAATCCTCCTAAAATATCGGCCCCCACCACTGTAGACGAGGCCAGGAAGGCAAGAAGAGAGGTGCAGGAGCTCCGGGCCATGTTCCACGCCCGCGAAAACTGCCAGGACCTCAGGATACGACAACCGTATCCTGCTGCATGGAGAGATGTGCCTTTTCCACCATGATATAAACCACTCAACATCAATCCTTATGATGGAAAGACATCTACAAGCAGGTACATCACCTACTTCGAAGTCACAACCGACCATCTGTCTCATGACGATGCCATCCTTACGCGGTTGTTCATCGAGGCACTAGAGGGGGTCGCCTTCGACTGGTACCGCAACTTGCCAGACAACTGCATCCATTCTTTTGCTGGCTTCAAACGTATGTTCCTGGAGAGGTTCTACGAAGTAGGACAAGATGTGGCAATGTCCACCCTCATGGATGTTGTTCAGGAAAAAAAGGAGCTGACAAGAAACTACATCGAGTAGTTTCGCCAGACCGCGATGAAGTTGCCTTCCGGTAACCCTGATTCCTCCTTAATTGAAATTTGCCAAAAGAGGCTGCTTCCCACGATCAACCTCTGGATGGGCGGAAGTTAGTTTAAGGATTGGAAGATTTTCATTATCAGTGCCACTAGCCCAGAAGACAAGTTGAAGAAAGCTCGCCAATTGGGATTGCACGTCTCGGAAGGAGAAGACAAGGGCATACGCCCTAACACCAACAGCAACAATGGTGGTAATCCCTCCAACAATCGAGACAACAAGGGCAAACAGGCTATAATGGCCGACACAGCATCGAAGCCTGAACCAAAGCCAGCAGAGAAGCAGTGGCCTTAGATGACTATTCCTTCGAGGACGGCCATGTCAAACCATCTTGGACATGCTCATACAAGGAGGTCGAATTCAGCTCCCTCTTCCAAGACGTGAACCTCGTCCTGCAGAAATAGAGAACCCCAAGTACTGCCACTACCATCGCTATGTCCACCATGCTACACATGACTGCTACCAACTGAAGCGATACACAACATCTCATCGATTCTAAGGCCCTGGCCATTGGTTTTGAAGAGGTGACCGTAGCAGCCAATATGGTGTCAGTACAATTCGGCAGCTTCCCTCCGACAACGACTCAAGATGGAGTAGTGCCCGTCCCCAGAGCAAGGATGGAGGTCGCTAACCTTCTACCTTTCCGAAACTAGGATGCTGGCCTAGTGCCCCTACCACATCACGAGGGGAGGTCATGTGGGTCCATCCGGATCTGCTACCTGAAGCGACTCAGTCCGCACCTCCCTCCACCAGTAAGAGAAAAAGTGGGAAAGTCAAATCATGTACAATCTCGACAGATGTCGAAGAAGCTACTGCTGTTGTTACCCGCTCCGGCGCACAAACCCAACCTCCACCGGGTAACTCGGCTGAAGACCATCAGCCGACAGCTGCTGAGGCTCCAGGACCTTCGCAGCCTTCGTTGACCGACAAGCCTAGGCCGAAGGAGACTCGCTTCGACAAACCACTCCAAAGAGAGATGCCTCATGGGATGGAAAGGCCCTACAACTTTGACATCTTGGCACAATTGGCCAACACACCAACCAAATTGTCGCTATACGAGCTCCTGAGGCTCTCCAATGATGTTCGTATCGCACTAAGCGAGGCACTCCAGAATGCCGACACATATCTGGCTGTCAAATCTCACTGGGGAAAGCTCTCCTGCAGATCTCCAGGACAGTGCTTGTACAGGCACAATGCCAAATATCGTCTTCACTCCGCAGGATATGCTTATCAAGACCAACCTACACGATCGCCCTCTATATTATACTGGGTACATTGGCGATATCAAGGTGGACCGAATGCATATTGATCCCGGTTCTTTGATAAGCATCATCCCGAAGAGCCTACTACACCATCTGCACATCCCAATGCATCGCCTAATGCTGACAAGCACCGCCATCAGCGGTTTCAATTCAGACAGAAGCTATCCGATCGGGAAGATTTGCTTGAAGTGCCAAATTGGCGACCTTCAGTCAGAAGTGACCTGTTATGTCATAGATACAGACACTTCCTACAACATCCTCCTGGGGCATCCTTGGATACACGATTACATGATCGTGCCCTCCATATTGCACCAGTGCTTCAAGTACGTCGACAAGCACAGCTTCGTGAGGACAAAATTTGTCGACATCGATCCCTTTAAAGGGGTCGAATCCTACTACTCAGATTTATGCTTGTACGAGAAGTCAAAAAAGCACTTTGCCGAAGGAGATACTCAAGCTCAAACTGAGGTGGCAGCTGGATCAGAAGAACTGCTGATAATCCATCTCCAAGCCCGCAAACTTGGCAGAACTGTATCCCTTACGGCCACTCTGCGTAAGGACGCAATCAGCCTCTCTGCACAAGGAGGACAGATGATAATCCGACTGCCAAGGTCTGACCAAGCGCCAAGACCCACGACAGAGCCACTGACAATTAGGCTGCCTAGAGCTAGCCAACAACACAGAGGAGCTCAATCCCTCTGTCAAGCCAATGACGATTGTCTTTCCAGAATGAATCGGCAGCCGGACGCTAAGGGGACTGTTAGCCAGCCAACAACCCCCGTCCAGCACTGAACACCAAACTGGAGGTAGTATGCCAACGACTCCATGTTCGGCTCCACCCATGGAGCCCCTGATGATTAAGCTGCCGAAGTCATCCTTTCAGTCTTCATTTACACAGGGGGTAGCTGAAGAAGAGTCAGAACTGGCCAAGTATGTGGCTGCTCACACCGATGTTCCATCCGCAGATGATGTAATCCTACTAGAAAAGATACCTTACTTCATCAATAAAGGGCTATCTTTGAATTATCTCGAGCTTAACAAGCTTTGTACAATGTATGCTATGGAACACGGTATAGGCACCCATCTACATACAAGTGACAAAGGACACCGCAAACCAACTTACCCCAGTGGAAGACGCTTACCGCATAATCGAAGGAGAGGATCATCCAATCATCTTAGGCCAGAAGAATGATCCACAACCTTTTAGGGTAGAAGAAGTTGAGCTCGAACCCGACACCGGGAGACTGCCTCTTTACCTGTATAGTTCCCAATCCAAGTACCTCATGCAAAAATAGGGGTATGATCTGGAAACTACACCAGGCTTGAACTACGGTATTGGACGGCGGTTACCCTTACAATTGCCGGTCCCGGCTGGAAAACCACGAGACTATTACAGCAAAACCAGATGTGGGCTAGGTTATGTTATACCGACAACGACCACTAAAAGATCAGACGAGGAATGCGATGGCATTCACACTCAACCGGATCACCCAGTTTCGATTCAGATGTCAGCATTCGGGACATGCTCAGGCAAGTCTGGTCCGTCAATATGGTGTTTGTCGATGCCTATGAAGAAGATGAAAACATTTCTGAACTTCTTGAGTTAGAGCCGTGGGCACAACAACTAGATGCGCAATGGAAGAAGCGGTTCGAGCAAAGAGAGCCTCCCACCGAAGATGAGGTTGTGCAAGTTGATCTTGGTGATGAGTCTTCTCCAAAGCCCATCTCTGTCAGCAAGAATCTGACAGACGAAGAGCGGGAATCGCTACTACAACTCGTCAGAGAATACATCGACGTTTTGTTATGGAGCTACGAAGACATGCCAGGACTAAACCCCAAAGTTGCACTTCACAAACTCAACATTCGTCTGGACGCAAAATCGGTCAAGCAATAGCAACGACAGTTCCGTCCCGACGTCATGAATGCCATTAAAGCTGAGGTCAACAAACTAATAGCCAGCGGCTTTATCCGTAAGAAATAGCATCCAGACTGGGTCGCCAACATAGTACCAGTCCTCAAGAAGAATGGAAAGATTCGAATCTGTATCGACTTTCACAATATGAATGAGGCATGTCCTAAGGATGAGTTCTCTCTCCCTATCACAGACATCATGATTGACAACACCTGCGGCTTCGAGCATATGTCATATTCATGGATGGTTTTTTCGGGTACAACCAAATCGAGATGTTCCCTAATAACGAAAAGTATACATCATTTCGAACACCGATTGGCATATACTGCTACACAGTCATGCCTTTCGGTTTAAAGAATGCTGGCGCCACCTATCAAAGAGCTATGAGTGTCATCTTTAGGGACCACTTGTGCAAGACAGTAGAATGCTACGTCGACGACATCATTGTCAAAAGCCGCTCTAAGAAAGATCATCTGTATGATCTGAGGACAGTATTCTGTAGGAACGAAATCGTAAAGCACAATACTCTACAGGGGGGGTGAATAGAGTTGGCAGCGGAATAATGATAATTAAAAAATGTTAGCAGCAAGATCATAGAATAATAATCACAACGTAAAGTAAAGGCAGAGATAAGAATGCAAACGCAAAGACAGCGATGTATACTGGTTTCCCTCTGTTGAGGACTAATCCAGTCGGTAGAACTCTTGCTACTAGTTGAATCTACTATTGGCAAAACCACAAGTTTTCTTACGAAGTCCTTGCAACTTCTACAACGCGAGCTTTGATACGAAGAACTCGTCCAACGTAAATTATGAAGAGGTATTCTTCAATCAAGCCTTCTGATTATAATCTCTCAGAAACTTCTAGATCGTACCGCACTGGAAAATCGACTAGAGGATTGTAATTGGTTTGGGATCTGAAATTTAAAGCTCAAGAAAACACTTTGGAAGACTGAAAGCTTTAGATAGAGAGAATATTGAAAGTGAATGAGTGAGTTGAAATGATCGAAATCCTTCTCTATTTATAGTAGTTCCAAAGACAGAATTCTAGCAGAATTCGGGCAGAATTCGGACAGAACTCTATGAGAAAATTTTGGTCAAATCCGCAACTGCAGGAGGACCAAGTTCAGAAGAATTCAAAAATCAAACGGCCACCAACCGAACTCTGGCCGAACTCTGGCCGAACTCTGGCCGAGTTCTGTCAGGGTTAGGTTAGGTTTTAAAAATTAGTTTTTGATGATTTTTGAAAACCTTTTTGAAAACCTTTTTAAAACTTTGTTTAAATGAATATTTTTCAAAACAAAGGATATTTTAAAAGTATTTTGAAAACATTTTGGAATAGCCTATTTGTCAGTACGACTCGGTGTACAACGTATTCCTAGACTCAATAAAATGGAAAATATATTGCTCAAAGAAAATACAGACTCGAACAGGCAAACATAGCTTCGGTCTTGAACTGTGGATAGTTGTTCTTGTTCATGTCTAAGAGTCCGATACATCCTGACTAGCTTCACATATAGAGATAGAGTTTGATCAATTATTAAAATCAGGTTGACCATATAACCAATGGGCCAACAATTTTCTCCATTTTGATAATTGACAAACTATGAATGATATAACATTTAAGCTTGAAATAAAATCAAAAATTGTTCACGTCCTGCATTTTCTTAAAAGAATGTTAGATCTTTATTTTTCTCCCCCATTGTCACTTAGCAAAATAATTGCAAAAGAGGAAAAAATCCCTCGCAATCAATGCATAAATAAAAAACAGTAAAGAAATACAAGAAAATAATCATGATAAATGATAGAAATAATAAAGCATTTGAATAACATCACATGTATGTATTTGTCCTCAGGCAGTTATAATAAACAAAGAATTATCACAGGCAGTTTATAGTAGAGAAGCAGATAAAAAAATGCTAAGTAAATAAACTGATGTGAATCATAAACTACGAATCTCATAAAGATGAAAAGATAAAGATGTTCAGATGACATCAAATAAAACAAATCCAGTACAAGTCCTCAAAAAATACTGATAATAAAGTCTGAAAGTAGAAAAACTTGGAATGTCGGAGCATTTCCAAGTATACAGGAGATAATGTCTAAGTCTTATATCAACTAACATATCACAACTCCTCCTTCTCATCATCATAATCAGTATGATGACCAACATGTCCAGAAGGACCAACTCCAGAGGTACCCGTGCCAGAAGGCTGAGGAGGAACGCCAGTGTAAAACACACCGACATAATCACGAGGAGGAGCACGGTCAGAACGGTACCAATCATATGCGTTACCGGGCTGGAAGTAGGCATGAACAGCCTCATCCTCACAGCGGTAACTAGAGAAAGCTGGATCTCTAGGAATGGAACCGGCTGAATGTCCAGTCTGGGCGAAACAAAGATCAACTAATGAATTTACAATCGCCTGATAACGGGTGCGTCGCAAACTCACGTTCGTGGGCCATGTCCATCATGGAGACGTGCAAATATGAAAGGTGCTGGTGTATGCCCTCAAATGTCATAGTATATGCTGAGGAGGTGGAGGAGGTGGAGCAGTATAGCAGGAGCAGTAGGAGGAGCAGATGCAGTCATACTGCGACGAGATAACTTGAGAACCTTGGGCTCAGGGTCTTGAGCACAAATAGATAAGTCAATGTCGAAACGTTGAAAGATGCGTGGGAGAATTATCGCATAAGAGAGATTTCTATCTCTTGCACGACAACGTCCCATCATCTGAATAATGGTCTTAGGGGCAGAAAATGAAATTCCCTTAAGAATGTGATACATAGCAGATAATTCAAGAGACGTGACATCATCCTTCGAAGTAGATTTCGGAAGGAGAGTGGAATAAATGATACGGTGCAATTCATAATTAAACAAGTTCAAGTTGTTTGCCTTAAACTTTCCAAAGCGAACTCTATCAGGTGCACAAGTTCAGCTATGAAACTGGTAAGTGTCGTGCCTTCGGGGAAATCAAACTCAGTGATGTCAACAAGCGATTCATCTTCATTGGGAATACCAAGGATCTCCGCTAAGAGAACATCATTGAAATTGATATCTAATCCTCCAACACGTGTGCTTACATCAAAAGTGTTTAATATGATATTGTAGTAAAAGAGTCTAATGGCATTAGTTGCTACGAAAAAATAGAGTTTAACAAAATGCTGTAACCCAAATGTCTCAAAGAAATGGCGATGATCAGGAAATACTGTCCACTTGATGGGTGCGCCTGTGCATATGGATCTCATGGAGAAGTCTCCATACCACAGTAAGGCTTGGTCTAGGGTTTGAAAGTAAAACCCGTCGAACGCGCCGTCGCTAGATTGGACTAGCGAAAATAAAGAATTAGTGGGTGGATCCGAAGATGAACCTTCCTCACTTGGGTTGGTTGTCTTCTTCCTCTTAAAGGGGTTGAATCCCTTAGGTGCCATTTGTGAAAATAAAAGGAAATAGCACGAAATTGAACGGAGAGGAAACAAGGAGTTATACCTCCCGAGATTAGAGTATGTTATAGCAAATGACGAACTCCGCACGAATCCAAAGTTGGATTGATTTCACCACTTGGATTAGAAGAGGGAGTGATGAAGAACTAGGGTTTGGGGTTTCCTCGCGCGGCTGCTGCTGTGTGATGTGGTTTAGAAGCAATAAAGAAGAAAGGCTCTCGGGTTCTGGTTATATAACCTGATACCTTCAACCGAACTCGGGCCGAATTCGATCCGAAGTCTGGCCGAATTCGCCTAAGTTTGGTTTGGAACACTTTCTTTTTCATTGGCTCATTTCAATATTTAATTCAAAGATTAGTAATTTCAACTTTCAATTAACATAATTAATATTTTATAGATTAAATATCATTACACAGCGACTGTTTCAGATTAGTTGTAGGAGTACTGTCCTAGCTGGCGGAGGTTCACCGGGGAACTCTTAAGTACCGCTTCGATTCAACCGTAGTTGTGGTGACAAACAGACTCTTTATTGGCTTGTCTCTAACACAGTTTTTGCATATTGAAATATAATCATAAAATAAAATCAATTAATATTATTGACGTCTAAAATTCCTAATTCTCGACGTAAATATTGAAAACGATCTTCTGCTAGAGATTTTGTGAAAATGTCAGCTAATTGATTCTCAGTATCTATGTATACAAGGTCAATATCTCCATTTTGATGATGATCTCTAAGAAAATGATGTCTAATCTCGATATGTTTTGTACGAGAATGACATACAGGATTCTTAGTCAAATTAATAGTGCTCGTGTTATCACAGAAAATGGGAATATGTGTAAAATAAATCATAGTCTTCCAAGGTTTGTTTCATCCATAAAATCTGAGCACAACAACGTCCTGCGGCAATATACTCAACCTCTGTTGTTGATAGGGCTACAAAATTTTGCTTTTTACTAAACCATGAGACTAAAGCTTTGCCTAAGAAATGACATGTGCCACTAGTACTTTTTCTATCAACTTTGCATCCAGCAAAATCTGCATCCGAATAACCAGTAAGGTCAAAGGACTTAGTTTTGGGATACCACAAGCCAACAGAAGAAGTGCCCTTAAGGTATCGAAAGATACGCTTAACTGCGCACAGATGTGATTCCTTTGGATTAGCTTGAAAACGTGCACAGACAAATACTAAATATTATATCTGGACGACTAGCAGTTAAATAAAGTGAACTACCGATCATACCTCGATACTTACGTGTGTCGACCGGCTTGCCTTGTTCATCAATATCAAGCTTTGTTGAAGTTGCCATCGGAGTGCCAATAGGTTTGCCATTGTCCAGATCAAACTTCTTTAGCAAATCATTTGTGTACTTGGCTTGATTTATGAACGTCCCATTGTCAGTTTGTTTGATTTGTAGTCTGAGAAAGAATTTCAGCTCTCCCATCATGCTCATCTCAAACCCATTCTGCATACACTTAGAAAATTTATTAAAGGACTTAATAAAAAGTGTAGTGTCAACCTTGCCTTTTGAAAAACCATTATCACTTAGGAAAGAGCTTAGACGATCATACCAAGCACGAGGGGCTTGTTTCAAACCGTACAAAGCTTTCTTCAACTTGAAAGCATGATCAGGGTTTTTAAAATTGTGAAGCACCTTTGGTAATGTCACCAATTACCAAATCCTTTAGATGATCAGCCGTAAATTTTAATCTTTTTGGCAGACTCTGAAGGTAGCTGGTTCTTGGATCTTCTCTAGGAGGATCAGCTAGTGCCGAGCTTGGTTGAGAATTAGCTGTTGTTGAGCTTGGTACAGTTGGATCTTCGTCATTGTCATCGATAGTCATTTGATTCAGTTCATCAAAAGTGACGTTGATTGACTCTTCGATAATCATGGTTCGTTTGTTGAAGACCCTGTATCCTTTGCTCTTGGCCGCATAACCTAAAAATATACCTTCATCGGCCTTTTGTCAAACTTTCCCAAATTGTCTTTTGTATTAAGAATAAAATATTTACAACCAAATATTCTAAAATATGAAACTGATGGAGAATTCAAACCATAACTCAAATGGAGTCTTCTTCGATTTGGGTCGAATTAGAACTCTATTGAGAACAAAACAAGCTGTATTGACAGCTTCAGCCCAGAAATATTTGGGTAGACTAAACTGGTTTAACATTACTCTGGCCATTTCGGATAGAGTTCTGTTCTTACGTTCCACAACTCTATTTTGTTGTGGAGTCCTAGGGCAGGAGAACTCGTGTACAAAATCGTGTGTGTCACAAAAATACTCAAACTCTGCATTCTCGAATTCGCCTCCATGATCGCTTCTTATACGAGTGATCATGTAACCTTTTTTATTCTGAACTTTCTTACAAAAGGAGACAAATTCGGATAATGCATCATTCTTGCGTGTCAAGAAGTATACCCACGTGTATCTAGAGAAATATCTACAATTACGAAAGCATAAAGCTTACCTCCGAGGCTAGTAACTCTGCTAGGACCAAATAAGTCTATATGAAGCAATTGTAGAGGTCTAGTAGTACATACTGCGTTTACTGACTTGAATGTGGATCTGGTAGCTTTTGTTCTTTTCACATTGGCTGCATACCGAATCCTTCTTGAATGTAATATCCGATAAACCGCGTACTAGCTTCTTTGTGGATAATCTTGATATTGTGTCCATATTTGCGTGACCAAGTCTCATATGCCACAGATGACTCTCATCACTTTTAGCCATTAAGCATCTACCTGAAATGTTAGTTTCTTCCAAAAATAGAAAACATATATGTTGTCTTTCCTGATACCTTCAAAGATAGTACTACCAGTTGAGCTATCAACTATAATACATTTGTCTTTGCCAAAGTTGATGCCATAACCATGATCAGCCAAATGACTTATGCTGAGTAGATTATGTTTCAACTCGGTAACCAGACAGACATCTTTAATAACAGGATAGGGAGGCTTACCAACATTACTGATACCAATAATATACCCTTTCAAGTTATTACCGAAGGAGACATAGCCTTCCTTCTTTTCTTCGACAGTGTTGCAAATAGTGTAGCGTCACCGGTCATATGCCGTGAGCAACCGCTGTCGAGGATACATTTGCTTCTAGCATGTAAAAGGTGTTCCACCTACAAAACAGTTTGCAGATGAAACTTTTGGTACCCATTTCTTGTAGGTCCTGAAATGTTAGCCTTTGGTATCCAAGCATAAATATTTAAATCAACAAGCTTTCTGATTCTACATGCAGATGAAATATGACCAATGAGGCCACAATAATGATATTTTGCATGTCGAGTGTTGAAAGCTGAGTGGTGTGCATGGTTGGTAGGTTTAGGTTTTCTAGTATAGAAGAAAGCATACCTATAATCCTGTTTGGGCTTAACCTTTTGGGGTAAAGGTTTGATAGGGTTAGGTCTGACAGTGTTTGGCTTGGAAATATTCTGATTTTTCGGTAAGTGACACGTGTTAGGGAAGGAAGCAGCAGTCTCAGGCTGTTTTCCTAACCTAATTTCCAATCTTTTGGAAGTGTCATACAACTTAGTATAATCAGAAGTGAGTGTTTCCATTCTGATTTGTGCACATCGAAGACTTTTCTTCTCTATAGAAAGTTCTTCTTTGAGTTGGTCAATGACTTTGTCTTTCTCTTCAGATGACTTGGTAATCTCGTGTAAGAAGAGCTTTATTGAAGAAAGCTCACCAGACTCACTAACATTATTTCTAACCTCAGCTAGTAGGTTGGTAAGTCTACCTATTTCACCTTTGTACTCTTTGAGTACCTTCTTAGAGGTTTGATACTTGCTACGCAGTTTTCTGTAATCAGTCATCAGTTCATTGAAGGCATCTCCTAATTGCTCAAAGGTGAAGTCATCATATGTATCAACTACAGGTTCAGTAGGTACCTGATCGGATGCCATAAAGCATACGTTTGCAGCATCATCTGATTGTTCGTCTTCTGAGTCGCTGGCTTCACTTTCATGCCATATGCTGGTATTGTCATACTTCCGTGATGTCGATCTCTTCAGGTTCCCCTTTTCATACATGTTTCTCTTCTTGCTTGATGATGAGTTTGTAGGACAATCTTTCTTCATGTGTCCCTTCTTTTCAGCCATAGCAGACAACATCATCTTGATACCAGTTGTTGCTGTTGTTTTCTTTGGCTCTCTTCTCATGTCTCATGAATCTCTTGAATTTCCTTGCTAGGAGTGCTTGATCTTCAGCATCAGATTCACTGCTATCTGAGTCACCTTCAGCAGCTTTTCTGTGCTGAGCCTTGAAAGCGATCGTCTTATCCTTTGGTGCAGGCTCTTCAAAATCTTGTAGCTCCAGTTCATGAGTGAGTAGCTTACCCATGAGTACTTCGAGGGACATAGTTGTGAGGTCGTTCCCTTCAATAATTGCAGTAGCCTTTGGAATCTAGTTCTTGGTAAGTGCTCGCAGGAGTTTGCAAATCTTTTCATGGTTACTGTACTCTTTGCCTAGGGAGGACAAAGGATTTACAATATCTAAGAATCTTTCGAACATCTGAGTAGCTGTTTCGTTGGGCTTCATCTTGAACACCTCATACTCTTGAGTAAGTCTGCTGACTTTAGATTCTTTGTCTTGAGTCGTGCCTTCATGTGTGACTTCAAGTAGCTTCCACACTTCATTTGTCGTTGTGCAGATAGACACCCTGTTAAATTCAGTTCTATCTAAAGCACAAAATAGAGCGTTAGTAGTACATGCGTCAAGACTATCCTTTTTCTTTTCCTCCTCTGTATATCTGCTATGGGGTTTTTCAACTAAAACTCTATCAAAATTTATACGAGGTGGCTTTTGATAGCCATCAATAACAATAGACCATAAATCAAAGTCAAGAGATTTCAAGAAGAAACTCATCCGTGTTTCCAATAGGTATAGTTCGTACCATCAAACAGTGGAGGTCTGTTTGTGGCCTGGCCTTCACTTGTGAATTTTACAGTTGCCATATGTTGTGCTGTGTCTATATAACAATTAATTAAATCAATAAATAATTGCAATGTTATCTTTGCTTTACCTGTAACACCTGCACTGATACCAATTGTAGGAACGAAATCGTAAAGCACAATACTCTAGGGGGTGAATAGAGTTGGCAGCAGAATAATGCTAATTAAAAAATGTTAGCAGCAAGATCACAGATAATAATCACAACTAAGTAAAGTAAAGGCAGAGATAAGAATGCAAACGCAAAGACAACGATGTATACTGGTTTTCCTCTGTTGAGGACTAATCCAGTCGGTAGAGCTCTTGCTACCAGTTGAATCCACTATTGGCAAAACCGCAAGTTTTCTTACGAAGTCCTTGCAACTTCTACAACGTGAGCTTTGATACGAAGAACTCGTCCAACTTCAATTGTGAAGAGGTATTCTTCAATCAAGCCTTCTGATTATAATCTCTCAGAAAATTCTAGACCGTACCGCACTGGCAAATCGACTAGAGGATTGTAATTGGCTTGGGATCTGAAATTTAAAGCTCAAGAAAACTCTTTGGAAGACTGAAAGCTTTAGATAGAGAGAAGATTGAAAGTGAATGAGTGAGTTGAAATGATCGAAATCCTTCTCTATTTATAGGAGTTCCAAAGACAGAATTCTGGCAGAATTCGGGCAGAATTCGGACAGAACTCTATGAGAAAATCTCGGTCAAATCCGCAACTGCAGGAGGACCAAGTTCAGAAGAATTCAAAAATCAAACGCCCACAACCAAACTCTGGCCGAACTCTGGCCGAGTTCTGTCAGGGTTAGGTTAGGTTTTAAAAATTAGTTTTTGATGATTTTTGAAAACCTTTTTAAAACTTTTTTTAAATGAATGTTTTTCAAAACAAAGGATATTTTAAAAGTATTTTGAAAACATTTTGGAATAGCCTATTTGCTAGTACGACTCGGTGTACAACGTATTCCTAGACTCAATAAAATGGAAAATATATTGCTCAAAGGAAATACAGACTCGAACAGGCAAACATAGCTTCGGTCTTGAACTGTGTAGATAGCTATTGTTGTTCATGTCCAAGAGTCCAATACATCCTGACTAGCTTCACATATCGAGACAGAGTTTGATCAATTATTAAAATCAGGTTGACCATATGACCAATGGGCCAACATATTCGACCTAATGCGAACGCACAATTTGAAAATAATCCTACGAAATTCTTCTTGGGCGTATCCAGCGGGAAGTTCTTGGGTTTCATCATTACTTTACAGGGAATCCACATAGACCCGGAGAAGACGAAGGCAATCATGGAGATGGGTCCCCCAAGAAATCTTCGTGAACTCCGAGGCCTTCAAGGGAGGCTGGCCTACTTCAGTAGGTTTCTCTAACCTCTCTGGACGATGTCAACCATTCACCTACCTCATGAAGAAGGGCATTTTATTCATATGGGATCAAGAATGCCAGCGCACCTTCGACAGCATCAAAGAATATCTAACGAACCCTCCAGTCCTGGTAGCCCCGGTTGCTGGAAAACCATTCCTGCTCTTTGTGCGAGCAATGGGGCATTCTCTCGGTACTTTACTAGCACAAAATAATGATGCAGGCCATGAGCAGGCTATATATTACCTCAGTCGAATGATGATGGGGCCGGAGCATCGATACACTGCCTTGGAGAAAGAGTGCCTTGTTATGGTCTTCGCCATTCAGAAGACGCGATACTACGTCACGGGACAAACCATCCATGTCGTATCAAGAGTCAACCCCCTCAGGGTCCTCATGACTAAGCCAGGCGCACTCAGCTCTCGCCTCGCTACCTGGGTGATATTACTGTCCCCCTACCACATGATCTTCGTCCCACAGAAGGCTGTTAAAGGTCAAGCTCTGGCAGACTTTTTAACAGCTCATCCAGGATCGAAGTCAACCAGAATAGACGAAGAGATTCCAGATGAGGTCGCCAATTCAAATGTGGCCTCTCACGATATTGTGTGGCGAATGTTCTTCGATGGCGCTTCTAAAACTGGACCCAGGGGCAACATCGTCGCTGGACTCGGAGTGGTGCTGATTTCTTCCTTCGGGCTGGTGACCAATCGGGCTTACTCCCTCATGGATTCCTGCTCAAACGATGTGGCCGAGTACAACGCTTTGGTCATTGGCCTCTGACTTGCAAAGAGCTTGGGGTAGAGTATCTTGAAGCATACGGCGATTTGCAGCTAATCATCAATCAAATTCGGGGCTCATACGAAGTGCGTCATGAAGACATGATCTCCTATCACCAAATAGCGATTGACATCATCTTATCCTTGGAAGGGTTCTTCATAGAACATGTTCCCAGGCTCTAGAACATTGAAGCCGATGCCCTAGCAGGCCTTGCCGCTTCCTTAGCAGTTTTGAATCATGCTCACCACTTGGTTGACATCATAGGCCGTGAGTTGGTCTGTCCCAAAAATAATGGTCAATGTGTTGAGAGTTACTCTGCCCTGGCAGTCGACGAAGCACCAGACTAGAGACAACCATTCATCGACTTCGTGGTCTACGACATCCTGCCAGAGAATCCGAAGGAAGGTACTTCTATCAGAAGACGTTCCCTCAGATTCTTCTACAATACAGAGACGAAAATGCTATATCGGTGATCATACGATGGATTACTGCTTCGTTGTCTGTCAAATACATAAGCCAAAGAAGCCGTACGTGAAGCTTTTGATGGCATCTATAGGGCCCATCAGCCTGGCCCCAAACTACAAGACCGCCTTTGCCGAATGGGCTACTACTGGCCCACGATGGTTGCAGATGCGATAGACTATGCAAGAAAGTACAAAGCCTGTCAAGGCCACACAGATTTTATTTACCAGCCGTCTGAGTTTCTACATCCGACGGTGGCATCCTGGCCATTCGAAGCATGGAGAATGGACATCATTGGACCGATCACTCCACCTTCGTCCTGAGGACACCGCTTCATACTCGCAATCACAGATTACTTCTTCAAATGGGCGGAGGCTATTCCGCTGGCAGAAGTCAAGAATTCAAACGTGATCGGCTTCCTCAAGCATCACGTCATTTATCACTTTGGACTGTCTCGAAGGATCATCCACGACAATGGTCCGCAGTTCGCAAGCCATGCCTTCTATCGGTTTTACGACAAACACTGAATCCAAAATATTGCTTCAACACCATACAACCCGGCGGCTAATGGTCTGGCTGAAGCGTTCAACAAACAATCATCAAGCTTGTCAAGAAGTTCGTATCATCAAACAAACGCGACTGGAATAAAAAGCTCGACGAATGCTTATGGGCATACCGTACTACAGTACGGACGACCACTGGGAACAATTCTCTCTGGTATATGGGAGTGAGGCAGTTCTTCCACTGGAAACTCAAATCCCCTCGCTCCGCGTGGCTCTCACCTATCGATTGACGACAGATGATAATCACCATCACCAACTGCAAGAGTTGGAGGCCCTAGATGAGAAGCGCATGTTAGCTCAATAACGAATCGAGCTGTACCAAGCACGTATCTCCGGAACTTTCAACAAGAAGGTTAAAATCAGAACATTCCAAGTAGGCGTTCTCGTTCTCGCAGTTCGAAGGCCAATGGTTATGACTCATAAAATCGCCGGCACGTTCCAGCCAAAGTGGGAAGGTCCGTTCATCATCAATGTTGTATTCTCCAATGGAGCTTACCGCCTCGCAAAACAAAATAGAGACTTGCTCATGTTGCCCATCAACGGCAAGTTCCTAAAGAAGTATTACGTCTGAAACGACATCCTCCAGGATGTTGAGTTATGTACCTTGTGGTACCGCTGAACTCACATCCTGACTTCAAATCTTCTAAAGTGTTGAGTTATGTACCCTGTGGTACCGCTGAACTCACATCCCGACTTTAAATTTTTTAAAGTGATGAGTTACGTACCTCCTGGTACCGCTGAACTCACATTTCGACTACAAATTTCCCAGAATGACGAGTTATGTATCCTCTGGTACCTCTGAACTCATATTCCAAATCCAAATATCCCTGATTGATGGGTTATGTACCCTCTGGTACCTCTGAACTCACATTCCAAATCCAAATATCACAGATTGTTGAGTTATGTACCCGCAAGTACCATTGAACTCACACTCTGGTCACTATAGATAAATCTATATCGCATCTTTTAGGCAGTAAGTCATGTATGATCATACCTCTGAACTTTTCTCCTAAAAGAGCGCCCTCCTTATGATCCAATACCCGTACTTTTAGTGCACAAAAAGGGTAACGGATCCGCAGATTTTTTGAGACAACCACGTCGATGTTACGTCTGAGTTGTTTTCCTTCAATCAAAAATAAACCGTCCCTCACATAGAACTTCCACGTCCTCACTACCTCTGAGTTGTTCTATGTACCCTTCATGGAGCCCACTCCTGCCATGTCCTCATTACCTCTGAGTGGGAAGGCTCCATCGAAGAAACCCTCATATTTAACCATGTCCTCATTACCTCTGAGTGGGAAGGCTACATCAAAGAAACCCCCATATTTACCATGTCCTTATTACCTCTGGGTAAGCATGTTGGTTCTCTCCCAACCTATTATCCATATCCAGAACTAGGATAATAGGTCCACAAAAAGTCTACCATTGGGGCAACTACTACAAGCAAAGAATAGAGCGAATGTATTCTGTTCATTCAAAATCAGTTACATTCACATGACTACATCTCATGACCAAGCCAGAAAAGTTCTCTATCATTTCATTCAGATAAGAAGGAAGAAGATTACATTGATGCCCAAAAGAAGCAAAACACAAACTGCAGCTAAAGACAGACATAAATATCAAGACAAAAGATAGACATTTATGAGAGCCTACGAATCGTAATTGCGGGGCGCATATACCAATCCCTCAACCATTTTTCATATGAAGGATCTACTTGAGCAAAATCCTCGTCCGAAGCAGGAGGGTCAGAACTTCCAATACTACCGCTGTCAGACTAGGGCTCCTTCTTTACAGCAACTTCAATAGGCGCCAGCTCTCTTTTCTGTACCTCCGTTTTTGGTATTACGTCCTCCTTAACGAGCGACGACCCTTGATTGAAAGGAGGCAGCAACTCTTCCTTCACAATGATCTCAGCCTTCGGCAGGGATGCTGCAAGAATCAAAGATAGAAAGAAATAAAGTTAGAAGATGGCCAGCGCCTCTTGCGGCCCAGTCCAGATGAGCTTATGCGGTCCTGTTTGAGGGGGATTCATGCGGTTCGATTCAGAGAGACTTATGCGGCTCTGTTCGACGGGTCATTATGTGATTCAGTTTGTGAAGTGCCTGTGCGGCTACTATACAAACTTCCATACATCTCGGATATTGGGTATACCCCCATGCGGCTCGGACGTGGGACATACATGCGGCCCATACAATTTGAACAGTCCGATGAAGACGAGGAACGCATTAAAGGCTTGTGCATAAAGCATGCAACAGAGCCATTTTGTTAGGGTTTCGAAGTATACGATCCGCCCAAACCCTTACCAGCAATGGTGGGGTGAACGTCGGGGTGAACTTCAGGTGCCGTGGCTGACGAAGAAGCCACTCCCTTTTCCATCGCCGCGGCCTTGGAAGACTTGGGGGCCATTGTTGATTAATGAGCGGAGAAGGAAGACGAAGATAGCAACTTAGGGCAAGAAGAGTTGAAGACAGAAGAAAGTAAAGAAGTCTCTCTGACCAAAAATGCTCCTATTTATAGGCAGAAGGAGGAGGGACGCTTCGATCCGCGTGCTGCATAAAAACCAAATCGACTCTTCGGTCATCGAGGAAAATCTGGATATTTAAAACCGACCCTTGGGATCCTGCCCCGAAAGGCGGCTTTAAATCCAAAGCAAATCAAGTGCAATTAATGAGACGCACACGTGGCAGGAGACGCACACGTGGCAGAGATTCTATGCGGCCAGACAGTCTATAAGGCTAGGAAGCCCATGCGGCTAGGAAGTCCATGCGGCTAGGAGGTCCATGCGGCTAGAACATCCTATGCGGCCAGAAGAGTTTACGTGGCCATGCTTCTTATTCAAAGTATTTCAATTTTGCAAATTGAAAAATTTGAAGGAGGTCTTGTAGAAGCATGGAAAATAACAAGAAAAGCCCATGCGGCTCAGATAGAAAGAGCCTCATGCGGATCAGAAATCCGTTAGACATTCATGCGATTCAAAAGTCCTTTAAAGTCTCATGCGGCTCGGATAGCTCCATGCGGCTCAGGAAGGAGACATGCGGCCCAAAGCAGTTCGCCTCTACAGCTGGCCATAAAGAAACTGCTTCATTAAATGCCCTGACGGCAGCTCTGACAGAAAGGCGAAGTGACAGCTTTGACATAAAGCTGAAAAGATAGCTCTGACATGATGGCGTGCTCCTATGAAAAAGAAAAAAAAATCTTTTATAGCTGGCATGAGCCATCAAGTCCAAAGCTCCCTATGCGGCTGCCACTCCTATGAGGCTGTCACCCCTATGCGGTTGCTCTCTTCATGCGGTTGCTCTCTTCATACGGCTGACTCCTGCATGCGGCTGCCCCCTTCATGCGGCTGCCACCTTAATGCGGCTGCCCCCTTCATGCGGCTGCCACCTTCATGCGGCTACCCCCTTCATACGGCTGCCTCCTTCATAAGGCTGCCATCCTCACGCGGCTATCCCCCTCATGCGGCCGTTACCGTCATACGGCTGCTACCTTCATGCGGCTAGGAGTGTGGGGGTCACCCATATGTGGTTCATTTTGAGACTGCATTCATGCGACTCTGTCAGGACGTCCCACTCATGACAGTTGAGACACGTGGCGGTCCTCATGACAGTTGAGACACGTGGCGATCTTATCCCCTCGGAGTTATGGCTGCTAGCAAATCATAACAACCCAGATTTGTTATAAACATCATAATTACTCAAGTCAAATCAGATTTGTCGTAATTAAGCAAATTGAACACGTGGCGAGAGATACGAGCTTGTTATGACAAATTATGAAGATTTATTACCATCAGCATTAATTGCTCATACGGATTGGGCGTGATAAAAAATTAACTACCCAGATGTGATGCAATCAAGATTAATGGTCCAGATTGTTGGCCGCCGACTTTTTAAAGGGCAATCATTGCAAACCCTAATGACCACACCCCCACTTCTATAAATAATAAGGTGCCATTCCCTTGCAAACCCTGGAGAGAAAGAGAGAAAAGAAAAGAATATAGAGACTCTCCA
This sequence comes from Iris pallida, assembly GCA_029216955.1. Taxonomy (NCBI): domain Eukaryota; kingdom Viridiplantae; phylum Streptophyta; class Magnoliopsida; order Asparagales; family Iridaceae; genus Iris; species Iris pallida. The sequence goes on from JANAVB010011800.1 coordinate 22,663,663, forward strand.
CCTGGCTGGACACACAGAGAGACAAAGGCAAGCACAGAGGATTCTTCCCACACATCCCGAGAGCATTTTTTCATCAGAGTCAAGGCTACGTCCGATCGTCCAAGGAGTAAGGCAGAGCTGCCGTCGCTTTCCCGAGCCTCTATCATCATCCCCCAGAATCAAAAATAAATAATCGTACTTAGATTGCTGTACCTAGGTTTTCATTCCTAGGCTTTCTTTGTACGAACGAGTTTATATTATGAGTCTAAGTTTGGTCCTCCTATAAAATTTATTCTGTACTTTTATAATCAATGGCAAACAATGCACAGCAGATGATGGCCCTTCTATAGCAGATGTGGCAGACCCAAAGGGCCCAGGCCGAGGAACAGCAGCATCAGGTTGACGCATCTCACCGCCAGACAGAGGTGTTATGGCAGAGCATGGAGAACTCCCACCAGCTGGCGATGGCAGCAGTTGAGAGGGTTGTACATGGTACAGTTCAGGGTGCCCCAGTTCAGCAGCAGGGTCAGGAGAGGCCTGTCACATGCCTAGATTTCAGAAAGATGAACCCGAAGGAGTTCAAGGGTACAGAGGGTATCCTGTATACGGATGACTGGTTGGAGGATATCCAACGGAGCCTGGAGTTATCAACGGTCCCGAAAGGGCTTTGGGTGACGTCTGCGGCGAGTCAGTTTTTCAATATCGCCTTGACTTGTTTTCGTATGGATCCTCGTGCATCGGTGAGGGATTTGACATGGAAGAACTTCATTCAGCTCTTTAAGGAGAAGTACTACCCCGATGTGGCTTTGACAGCTTTGGAGGGCCAGTTCGTCGGATTGGTGCAGGGGAACTCGTCGGTGAACGAGTATGCAGCGGAGTTCTTCCGTCTGAGTAGGTTTGTACTAGATCCGATCCAGAATGAAGGGTATAAGGCCCGTAAGTTTCCGAAGGGCCTTATTCATGTGGTTCGCACTCGTACTTCTGGGCGACGCGATGCGACCTTCGAACAGATACTGAAGGAGGCACAGATAGCAGAGAAGGACTTTGACCTCAAGCCAAAGAGGGGCAGCGATGTTCTTGGACCAAGATCTAGTGCAGGGTCGATGAAGAGCCCTCAGTTCCAGCAGAGGCTGTTTCAGCAACAGCCTCAGTTACAGATTCAGCAGGTACCAGAACGTGTCCAGCAGCAGCAGGGTCAGGGCCAGAGGTAGGCCATGCTGCTGCTTTCTGCGGGAAGCCGGGGCACAGTCGAGAGGCATGTAGGAAGAGGTTAGGCGTATGTCTATATTATGGGGCGCCCGATCCCCAGCTGAAGGATTGCCGCTTTCGTGGAGTCCAAGGAGGCCAGGATAGAATGTAGCAGGCTAGAGGACCAACAGCTCAGCAAAGAGGTCCTTCACTTCAAACCCAGCAGTAGCGCTTCGTACAGCACCAGAAGGGAGAACCTGTGGGCAGGGTGTTCGCCTTGACAGTAGAGGAGGAGATAGAGCCAGTGGGTGATGTTGTGGCAGGTCACGTTCTTCTTGATTCTTTCACTGCTTTTACCTTGTTTGATTCCGGTGCCACTCATAGTTTTGTGTCTGTTTTCTTTGCCCTAAGATACAACATTATTACTGAGTATATGGGTAGGACTTGCAAAATATTGACCGGAGGAGACATTATCCTGGTTAATAATATCTGTAAGGGATAGAGAGTTACATTAGGAGGCCGAAATTTGAGCGCATGCTTGCTCGTAATGCCCCTTCCGAGGTACAACATGGTACTCGAAATGGATTGGTTGAGCAAGCACCATGCTAGTATTGTCACGACCCGTTACCCAAATTGTTGGGCGGGCCGAGCCATGTCCAGCTTACGCTTGGTTAAAGCGCAGTAAGCTGTTCTAAGTATAGACAATAAAGGATCTAAGCAGCTAATAGTTCTAATATCACATTTAATAGGTTCATCACACACACAACATCTATAAGCGAAAGTAAAATAAATATAAACTTAATAATACACTTTTAAAGTATCTAACTGGAGACAAATTCCAGTAACTACAAGATATAGTCTAAGCAGTTCAATAACTAAGCCAAAAATAATCTAAGCAAGACTACCAAGTGAGGTTCCCTGCGGGGACTTCCTCGGGAGCAAAAGCCTGGTCCTCTGTAGTAGGTCCATAGAAAAGATCACAGAGCAAATCTTCCTCCGAAAGTATGCCTACAACGTTATCCTGTCATGACGGAAACAAGTACTGATTCTATAAACTAAACATACTGAGCATGGAATGAAAAGAGATGTAATAAATAAGAATCATAGCATAACTCATGTCGTATCACAATCATGTCATATCACAAATCTATTATGTCATATCATAATCTATCATGGCAAGGATACATGTGTCATAGAGACAGATGTATATGTAATATTTAAAACTGGAGCAGGTACGTGATCGTCAATAGGTGTACAATGTGCAGGGACACATAATAAAATGTACTTCCGTATAAGTGATAGGGCGATAGATGTACATACGCACAAATACCGCTTTGAGAGTAAGGCCTACGACGAAGTAACATATAAAATGAAACTTTGCTCGAGTACGGTAGAGGGGGCATGATCACGTACTCAACTATCAGTTTCTCCATAACCCAGATTCTACCATATGAGAGATACGAGAACAGTAAAAACATGTGAGAGATATGAGAACGGTATAAAATATGTGAGAGATACGAGAACGGTATAAACATGTGAAGGATACTGGGAGCAGTATAAGCATGGCAGGTACTGAGAGCAATTTAAAACATAGTAGGTACTAAGAGCAATTTAAGTAAAGCATGTGAAGCATACGCTAGATATATAGAAACATGTAAGATACGGTTTTTAGTTTAAATCACTGTATTAACATGGTTCATACGCAATTCATTATCATATGCAGTAAAATAAAGTTTGTAGGGGTACTCGCCTCGAGCAAGGTAAAGATACGAGTATGAAGATAGATGTCCGGTGTCCTGTCAAAATAATACATAAATTTCAGTCTCTAAACTATGTTCAAGATTTTACCCTAGTGGTGTGACACGACTCCAAACTGGATACTAGCTAAGGGATGTCCTAGCATAGAAAATCAATTTGGGGTGACACTAAGCCTATAACCAACCATTAGAACACTTAGAAACACAAAATCATTTTAGAGTTTTACAAAATCCATGTAAATATATATACATTAATAATAATTAATTATAAATTAAGGATAATACATAAGCAAAAATCTACAGATGTCTTCGGATGACAAAACAAATATGACCAACACGTCCAGAATGGTCAAATCTGCTAGAATAGCCTACTCATAAGTCCAATTTGGACATAGGGGCAAAATGGTAATTTTAGATCAAAATAATGTCCGTCGTGGTACACACTTTGCACCAAAATGTGTCAGGATAGAAGTTTACAAAATCTAGCAAATTATATGTCCATGAATTCAGAATGATACGAACCCAACGGTATGTCCGAAATGGAATTCCGATGACCCTATCACAAAATGGTCCGTTGACCTCGATATTGGTATCCAATTTACACAAAAATACGTGTCGAAGCCAAAGTCCACAAAATCTAACAAATTTATGTCAACGAGTCCAGAATGACGATAAGAACTCAATGGTATATCCGGAATTGGATTCCGAAGAGCCGATCTCAAATGACACGTTGACGCGGACATTTGGAATCTAATTTGTACGGAAATACGTGCCGAAGTCAATTTCTTCAAAACTCAGCAAATTATATGTCAACGAGTCCAGAATGATGATACGAACTCAACGGTATATCCAAAATTTGATTCCGATGACCCGATCTCAAAATGACCCGTTGACTCGGACTGTAGGACCCACTTTATACCGAAATACGTGCTAGGGCCCACGTCCTCTAAATCTAACAAACTTTATATGAAAACGTGCCAGAACGATGCCACGAGTCTACTGGTGGTGTCAGAAATTGAATTCGGAGTCCTGGGTTCAAAAAAGAATTTTACAAGTACAATATTAATTCGGACGGCCAACTTTGGCGTCAAATTCGACCAACCAAACGTGCTCATAATGAAACAAAACTTAAGGACATAAAGAGGATTATATCAGCTATGTACAGGAACTGGTAGCGTGCCAACTGGAGCTGCGACGACGGAGTTACGAGCTGACGAAGTTGGCACCACAAAACTGTCCAAAAATAATACAATTTAAAGCATCAACTTGGTGGCCAGTTTTGATGTATCACACGACAGAATTAATGGATGATACTTGAGGAGAGTGAAGAGCTATATACCAAGATTGTGACAGAGCAAAGCAAAGAGTTTGCCGATCAAACGGTCCGATCTCTCAAAAAATGTGTACGAAGTTGCTGTCCCGAAACATAATTCTGAGTTCAAAACTCGCGCGCGCCGATAGGATCTCGTGCCAAACGCACGAATCGCCTCTGATACACGTCAGGGAGGTTGGCAAAACACTTGGGGGAGCTCACCAGGGTCGCACGGAGCCAGGGGTCGGCCATAGCGGCACGTGGCTAGTGGCGGCACCGGTGGCGACGTACGATTGCTGCTGTGGCAGCTAGCTGCTGCTACTGCGTTTGCTTGCTGCTGCTGTACGGATACGCACATGTACGGCCGCGGTGGCGCGGTGCAGAAGTGGTGACACGATGCAGCGGTGGCTGCCCGGCGCAGCGGCGACGGCGTGCGGCTGGAGAGAAAGGAGGAGGAGTGTGGAGGTGGTGTTGATCCTCATGGTGGTGATGGTTTGATGACGGTGAGGGCGGAGATGGTTTGATGATGGTGAAGAATGGAGGAGGAGGAGAGGTGGCGTGGTGGTGGTGCTCGGCCATGGGTAGAGGAGGAGGAAGAAGAGGAAGGTGGTGTTCGGCTAACATGGAGGAATGGGGAGCTACTGTAGTGAGAGGGAGAGAGTGAGTTTTTATGTGTGTGAGTGTAAATATAATATATTGAAAGAGAGAGTTGTGAGATATTTGAAGAGAGAGTATAGATATTTGAAAGAGAGGGGGTAAAGTATGTGTAGGTGTTATGGAGTGATATATATATATATATATATATATATATTATATATATATATATTATTAGAAGATATTTATTAAAGAAAAAGATAGAGATATTTTAAATATGGAAAAAAGGGAAAATTGTGTGGGGGTTTGGGTAGTCATGAGGGGACAACATGGAGCTGGGGATTGGGTTCGGTCGAGCCCGGTCGGGTCAAAATCGGACATGGTGCAATAATTGAATTTAAATAGGTATTTATGATCATGGGTAAATAAGTAACATGCGGGGACTCAAATAAATAGGACATAAGTATCATGTTGGTAGTAGGCTTCATGTGGGCCATGTCCATGCATTGGATTGACAGGTTGGATCGATGTCGGGTCCCAAAATTAAATTAAAAATTAAATTAGGTTTTACGGTAGATAATTAATTGGTCTAAATTGACCCGAAAGTTGTGCAAAGTAAATGAAGCACAAAATAGAGTGTCTGAGTGGGACACAAAGGTCATGGGTGTAGAGCGTCTCGAGTAGATCATGCATGAGAAGTTTGTTCTGAGAAAACGACTGGTCTTGTGCTCCTAAATTAAAAGTCAAGGCAACGTACAAACGATAATCAAAGATAAAAGTGTAAAATTAATTAATAATTATTTAATCGATCAAATGGTCTAAATTGATCCGAAGTTGCGCGAAGTAAAAAGAGCACAAAGAACGAGTTTAAGTGGGACATGATATATCAAAATGAATATAATCTTGTCTACTATAGAACCCATAAAGAAAGTTTACAGAGATTGACATCCTTGACGCTCCAGAAGTCAAAGTCACAGAAAAGAATATTAATGATCAAAATAATTAAATAAAAATATTTATCAAAAATAATTCATTTAGAAAATTTAAAATAACTGAAATTCAGGAGGCTTACAAGTATAGACTGTAGAGAGGTAGGGTTATGTTTAGGCCATCGTGTGAGCCAGAGTTTGTGTTTGCCAGGGAGCAGCTGAGCCGGAAGATGGGTTCTGTGGAGCTTTGCTGGCGGGGCAGGCATTGCCGCATCCATTGATAGCTGATTTCATGGATGTCTTTCCCGAGGAGTTGTCTGGGATGCCTCCAGATAGAGACGTTGAGTTCTCTATAGACTTAGTGCCGGGTGCTGAGCCTATTTCACAGCACGTCTATAGAGTCAACAACAGCGAGTTGGCAGAGCTGAAAAAGCAAGTCGACGAGCTACAGGACAAAGGATTTATCAGATCCAGTTCATCGTCTTGGGGTGCGCCAGTTCTGTTTGTACCGAAGAAGGATTGTACGATACGCATGTGTATCGATTACAGGACACTCAACAACCTCACTATCAAGAACAAGTACCCGTTGTCGAGGATTGACGACTTGTTCGATCATTTGAGCGGCACGAAGGTGTTTTCAAAGATAGACCTGAGGTCCGATTATCATCAGCTGAAGGTAAAGCGGGAAGACGTTCCGAAGACGGCTTTTCGGACTCGGTACAGCCAGTACGAGTTCACTGTCATGCCATTTGGGTTGACCAATGCCCCAGCAGTGTTCATGAACTTGATGAATAAGGTTTTCCATCAGTACCTTGACAAGTTCGTGGTGGTCTTCATAGATGACATTTTGGTCTACTCGAGGATGCCGGAGGAGCATTTGAGGATTGTGCTCGAGACTCTAAGGAATGAGCAGTTGTATGGGAAGCTTTCAAAGTACAAGTTCTTCCTGGACCAGGTCGAGTTCTTGGGTCATATTATGACCGAGCACGGGATCTCTGTAGACCAGAAGAAGATTACAGCGGTGGAGTCTTAGTCTACACCCAGTTTAGTTGCCGAGATCCGGAGCTTTCTAGGTTTGACTGGCTATTATCGGAAGTTTGACCAGGACTTCTTGCGGATTGCAGAGCGATGACTAGACTCACCAGGAAGGACGTGGAGTTTGTCTGGACTGAGGAGTATCAGGCTACCTTCGATGAGCTGAAGAAGAGGTTGACATCAGCTCTGATCTTAACTTTCCCGTCTGGGACCGGTGGTTTCTCGATCTACAACGACGCTTCTGGCAGGGGTTTGGGTTATGTTCTTCACCAACACGGGAAGGTGATTGCCTATGCATCTAGGCAATTACGTCATCATAAGAAGAACTACCCGACTCACGATCTGGAGTTTGCCGCTGTTATCTTTGCCTTGAAGTTGTGGAAACACTACTTGTGTGGAGAGCGGGTTGAGATCTTTACTGATCACAAGAGCTTGAAATACATGTTTACTCAGAAGGAGCTGAACATACGGTAGAGACGGTGGCTCGAACTGATAAAGGATTTCGATATCGCCTTGCAGTACCATCCAGGAAAGGCCAACGTAGTTGCAGATGCCTTGAGCAGGTATCCAGTAGCTATGTATCTAACGGCAGATCGTCATCTTTTGGCTGACCTAGACATTTGGGAATCGAGATAATTATTTTGGGCATAGAAGTGCAGATATGGGACTTACAGATTCAGTCTGAGTTGATGGACCGAGTCAGATCAGCACAGTATAATGATGTTGCCCTGAGGAGCATAAGGGAGCAGGTGCAGGCAGGGTTGCTCGATGATTTCTCTATTGCCGAAGATGGATCGCTACGGTATGGTGCTAGACTGTACATTTTGAGTGGAGAGCTTCGGAAGGAGGTTCTTCAGGAGGCACATCGCTATCAGTACTCTATGCATACAGGGGCCAACAAGATGTACAAAGATCTAAGGGAGCATGTTTGTTGGTACGGCATGAAGCACGAGGTAGCTCAGTTTGTATCTCGCTGCTTGGTATGTCAGCAGGTGAAGGCCGAGAGGTAGAGGCCTGGTTGGTTGCTACAGCCACTACCCATTCCTGAGTGGAAGTAGGAGCACATCACCATGGACTTTGTGTCCGGACTTCCACGATCTCTTGGAGGGAAAGATGCGATTTGCGTCATAGTTGATAGATTGACCAAATCGGGCCACTTCTTGCCTTTCAAGGTGGGGTTTCTACAGAGAGGCTGGCAGAGCTGTACGTTCGTCAGATCGTAAGATTATATGGGTTCCTGTGAGCATAGTTTTAGACCGAGATAGTCGTTTCACTTTTAAAATCTGGAGGAGGTTGCAGACTAGCTTGGGCACCTCGCTCAAGTTTAGTACCGCTTATCATCCCCAGACAGACGGGCAGTCAGAGAGGACTATCCAGACTTTAGAGGATATGCTTCGCATGTGTGCTTGATCTCGGGGGTTCTTGGGAGGACCATCTTCACCTGGTAGAGTTTGCTTACAACAACAACTATCAGTCCAGTATAGAGATGTTGCCATTCTAGGCTCTATACTGACGGAGATGCCGAACTCCCTTGTCGTAGGACAATGTCGACGAGAGAGTGTTGCTTGGACCAGAGATGGTAGTAGATGCAGCTGAGAAGGTTAGGTTGATTAGAGACAGACTTCAGGTGGCTCAGGATAGGCAGCGACATTGGACCAATAGCCACCGGAGACCGTTAGAGTTCGAGGTTAGTTTCAATTCCTGTTTGATGCTTGTGATTGTTTGTTTGTCTTGTGTGCTGAGTTTATTTTATGTCTAGGTTGGTGCTTTGGTGTTCTTGAATATTTCTTCGACACAGGACACGATTCTCTTTGGCGGAGACAGGAAGCTTAGTCCGCGCTACATTGGACCTTTTACTATCATTGAGAGGGTCGGTGCAGTAGCTTACCGACTAGACTTGCCACCTACGCTAGAGGGGGTACATAACGTGTTCCATGTGTCGCAGCTGAGACGGTACATGGTAGACCCTAGCCATGTATTAGACCATTCCGCGATCGAGGTGGGGCCTACTCTTCACTATTCAGAGCAGCCAGTGGAGATTCTAGATCGTAGAAAGAGGTGCTCCGGAACCAGGTTATACCCTTAGTTCGTGTTGCATGGAGGCATCACTCTCCAGGTGAGTCTACTTGGGAGAGAGATGACGACATGCGGGAGCGTTTTCCTTATCTCTTCGAGTCTCGAGGTATAATTCTTTGTTACTGCATGTGATTTTGGTGTATGTTTGTTTTAATTATGAGGACCAATTTTTTAAGGTGGATAGATTTATCATCCCCAGTTTTCATGAACAGGGTATTTTGGTCATTTTCCACTTTAGAATAATTTTGGAATTATTTATTTATGATATTATTTGGGATTATTTGAGTCGGGTTCGAATTTTAACTCAATCCGACTTGTATCGGGGACCCGGGGTAGATTTGACTCTAGTGGGACCCCCATTAGTTGGGCATGGCCCATATGACAATATTTTAGTTAGTATGTTAGACTAATTATTTATGGATAGGTTTGGTTTAATTAGAGACTTAAAACATGACTAAATTAGCCTCAACCTAAAACCTATTCCTAATATTAATCAATAAGACAAGTGGGGTGTTTTAGTCATTAGCTAATAGGACACCTATGCCCATACTTGGCCGGCCACTAGAGGGATAGGGTTGAGTCATCCTTGTTATTATCCACACCAATTTTCTCTCTCTTGTTCTTCCTCAAAATTAGAGAGGAGTCTCCATTCATTTTCACCCCAAAATCAATCCATTCATTTATGAATCCCTTTCTTTTTTCTCTATTTACATCAAGAGGAGAAGCTAGCTAGATTTGTGAAGTTTTAGAACTTGTTCGTGTCCATTTGGAGGTCTCTTCGTATCGGTGTCGAATCTGGAGGAGTTTACTTAGATTTGATCAATCGGAAGGTATAATCTCTCATCTATTTCACTCCTACATGCATATAGGACCATTATGAGCCCATAAGAATGACCCCCAATGTTTGTGTCTCTATTGTGTCCATTTTGGACCCATTTGGAGATCAATAGGAGTGTCCTTTGTGGAGTTTTTGTGTCCAAGTGGGAAACCCCAATGTTGGACACATCATGTGTTTGTGGTTTTGATTGAATGATTATTCTCCTATTTATTCTCAGATTTTTATATGTTATCATGTTGTTCTTGATGTATCAATATTGGTATCTTAATGTATCATATTCATTTTCTATTGATTTGGGTATGTCTCTTTATATATATATATATATATATATATATATATATATATATATATATATATATATATATATATATATATATATATATATATATATATATATATGTGAGTGTTATCTTAATGTATATCTATTTGAGTGTTATCTTAATGTATATCTATTGATTTGGGTATGTCTCTTTATATCTATATATATATATATAATATATATATATATATATATATATATATATATATATATATATATATATATATACATTAAGATAACACTCAAATATATATATATATATATATATATATATATATATATATATATATATATATATATATATATATATATATATCCCCAATGTTGGACACATCATGTGTTTGTGGTTTTGATTGAATGATTATTCTCCTATTTATTCTCAGATTTTTATATGTTATCATGTTGTTCTTGATGTATCAATATTGGTATCTTAATGTATCATATTCATTTTCTATTGATTTGGGTATGTCTCTTTATATATATATATATATATATATATATATATATATATATATATATATATATATATATATATTTTTTTTTATTTTTTATATATATATATATATATATATATATATATATATATATATATATATATATATATATGTGAGTGTTATCTTAATGTATATCTATTTGAGTGTTATCTTAATGTATATCTATTGATTTGGGTATGTCTCTTTATATATATATATATATATATATATATATATATATATTTTTTTTTTTTTTTTTTTTTTATTTTTTTATTTTATATATATATCTATATATATATATATATATATATATATATATATATTATATTATATATATATATATATATATATATATATATATATATATATATATATATATATATATATATATATATATATATATATCTATATATATATATATATATATATATATATATATATATATATATATATATATATATATATATATATATATATATTATGGTTGTGTGAGTGTCTAATATATATTTATGGAGTGAGTGTGTCATGTATATATATGTATCTATGTGTAGATATAAGAGAGTGTTAGAGAGTGAGGGAGTGTGAAGGGATGGGGAGAGTGAGCTGCTACCCTTGGCAGTAGCAGTGAGTAACAGTAGCAGTCCCCACAGGGGACTGCATTTTCAATAGCAGCAGTGAGGAGGGGGGGGGGGGGGGGATCATCCCCATAGCAGCCGTGTTAATCCATTTATCCATTCATTCTTCTATTCATTCATCTATCTACACACCCATTCACCAATTCAGTTTCCCTCGATTCATATGTGCATCCATTCCTCCATTCATTAAATCATTCAATGCATTCATACAAACACTCATTCATCCATATTCCATCCACTCAAATTCATTAGCCCTTTCATTCATTCATTCATTCATTAATGCATCCATCCTTCACTCTACAAATTCACCACTCATCCATCCAATATCCTATCATCCATCCATTCCCTCATGCATTCAATCACACTCATTCACCCCACACATCATTCATCCATCCACAAGTTCCTATACTAAAAATCAGCTCCTTAGAAAACCCTTATGTGTTGTGTGTGTGAGAGAAAGTCTATGAGGGGTAATAGGGAATTAGCATGTTAGCAAATAAGGTATTGTTAGTCTATGTTAGTATGGTGATAGGATATGGTTTGATTAGATATGATATTTTGTTGGAGAGTGAGGTATTATTAGATAAAGATTATGTTTTAGAGTTAGAGTTAGGGTGGTATCGTAGGATACCAATATGGTATCTAGGGGTAAATAGGATTTACCATATTTCTAAGATAAGGTAATTATCTATAGCTAAGGTAAGTGATTTAGGGTTTAAGATATGGTTAGAATATAGTTCCCTTGGTTGGTAACGGTTAGAAATAGTGCTCCTAGGCTAGTTTTGACTTCGGTTGACCATTTTGACCAAAAGTCAACAAAAGTTAACCGAAAGTCAAACTTAGCCTAAAAGTGACTAGAATTGACTGAAACCAAACAAGAGTTGAACAGTTGACTGAAAGTCAACAGTTGGTCAACATTAGCCTAGTTTGACCTAGGGTTGACCTAGAGTTGACTAGAGTTGAGCAGAGTTGACCAGGGTTGACCAGTTTACCAAAAGTCAATTGTAAGTCAACCTTTGACCTAGTTTGACTTGGATTGACTTCCAGTGACCTAGTATGACCTAGTATGACCCAGTATGACCTAGTTTGACTTAGACTTGCATATCATGACTTAAATTAGTTTTCCTTTCATTATAAAACCCAGTTTGACTTATAGTATCTCATTTTTAGGTCTATGATTACTCTAAGCGTCTGTTCACCTTATCAGCTCAGGACCACAGGCGAGTACATTCATTGATAGTTTTTATTGTCTTGATATCTTCTATATCTAATTCAGTTGTAGTGTCTTACTCGATTTTCAGTCACGATAGTTCACGGACTAGTATATGTTGGATCATGACATGAGATGTTGTTCCTAGATTTTCTTAGTATATTGGTACATTTCCTGTCTTGTTTCCTATACTTGTATAGACACTGATTCTAAGAGGACTTGCTACCCTCTTATGGAATCACGTGTCATGACGTGTCATGTCCAGATCCATTATACTATTCGAGGATGGAAATTATTAGGGACTATGTGATCAAAGCCACCCTGTCACTATATTCTTGTGCTTGCGCCACTCTCAACTCACGTAGGGTGTAGTGAGATCCTATTCCTTGTGCTTGTTATCCAGGTTGGCCGGTATGACCCTTTCCAGAGATTTTCTTATGATTGTCGTGCCAAGTGGGTAGCCTGTCCTGTAACTTTCCCAAAGCCGATCACATAACACTCTAATAATTCAAGGCACATTTTATATTTATTTTTAAGGCACATTTTATATTTATTTTATCTCATCATATATCCTGCTCAGTTCTACTTTCAGTACTTTTTTTACCATGCCATGATATTCATTTACTCACATGTTCTACATGCCTTATGTTATACCTTGATTGGAGGCTAAGTTCTATTCGGAAGAAGGGTTACAATCCCGGTCCTTATTTGGTTTAAGGGTTGTAACTCAGCTTCCGAATGGTTCCCAAGTCATCATATATCTTTGCCTTGTATTTCATTATACTGTCTCTTATAGAATTTGTCAATTCATATGGAACTGCTGTTAGTGTTTGTACTTGCTCATATTCCTGATAGGATACCATTGATTTATTACAGATGATTCTGAGGCAGACTGCTCGACCTACTATGGGTCGAGATAGATGGAGTAGTCCAGGACTGTGGTCTGATAGTTGAGCCACTAGACTTTGTACACCCAGAGTAGTATAGCTTAGTTTTACCTAGACTGTGATCCAGCTAGTACTTTCAGATTGTAGTATTCTATATTATATTTTGTGACTCAGTAATGTTGTGTATATCTCTGGGCTTGTGTTGGATCTTGAACTTATTTTCTATCTTCATATCTATTATATTTTCTTTCTGTGTTATCTACCTTAGTTTTATCTTGTGATTGATTTATGATATATTATATTCCTTCATGCAGAGATGACAGGTACCTTTATACTGTTTACTCGTAGTATTTACAGACGTTATATACAGCATTCTACCACCGATTTTGCGACGTAGGCTGGACGTACCCACGTGTTTGTGCCCCTAATCAGGGTGCGGGTCGTGACACGAATCAATCGTGTAGGCCTTTAAAAATGACAGTCACGCTGAGTTGATCAGGACAGAGTCAAAAGTCACGCTCAATTGATCAGGACAATATTTACAAATCACGCTGAGGAGACAACTCATCATTTGTCAGAGAGTAATTATGACTGACAGCACAACAGTCGAAGAATGTCTCTTCGTATGTCACGTATGCACAGAATTCGAGAGATCACAGCCGTCTATTGCGTGATTTTCGAAATCTTCTTCAGTAAGACTCAACCTTCGTCAAGTTGGCATACCAAAGAGCTTCTTGTCATTTAATGCGACTGACAAAAGCAATCACTGTCAGAGATTTTGTGTCAGTCGAGGCACGCTGAATCAAGACAGCTGGCAGTCCTATCTCAAGTCTGCGTGTATTTTGAGCTTTCCCTCAAATCTGCGTGGATTCTGAAGTTTTCTTCCTCAAGTCTACGTGGATTCTGAAGTTTTCTTCACCAAATCTGCGTGGATTCTGAAGCTTCCTGCCCCAAGTTTGCGTGGATTTTGAAGCTTTCTACCCCGAGTCTGCATGGATTTCATCAAATTGGAGTATGTGGTAGCCACGCCACTGATCTCTCGCCTGCGTGTCCTGTAACTTGCACACGACTCATGCATGATCGCCATGTGTCCAACAGTTACAGGCCACGTCCAGTAACTGCTCACAGTCTTGCGTATGTTAAATCCTGCGTGATTTTCAACTAAGCACAGGCTGTGAAGACAGTTATCTTTTCAGTTATTATTTTTGACTCTATAAATAGAGTTCTTTTTCTCATTCATTGTACAGATACATAGTTATCTACTGTCAAAATTTTGAGAGCTTTTCTTCTTCGCATAGTCCAAGGGATAAAGTGATCGTCTTCTAGATCAGATTCCTACAGTTGTAATTTTCCCAGATACACAATAAATAAAGGAATTTATTTATGGAAAATAAATTGGTGACTCTGCTGGGGAAAACCATCTCCTCTTCTGAGATGGCAACAACACAATGCGATACTTTGTCAATCGGCTCGACGAAGAAGGTGATGACGATCAAATTCGATCAACTCGCCTATGAAGAAATACAGCGGGCTAAGAGTGGTAAGCCCACTACAGCCTCCATCATCACTGCCAAGTCGAAGGGACACTCTGTCTATGTCCCTAAGAATCAATTGACAGCCAATGGTGAAGTCTCTGCCACAGTGTCTACTCCTAACACTGGCAAGAACTCTACTGCAAGCACGCACACTCTTGTGCGCTCGAAGATGACAGCAATCAAAGGTCACGCTGACAGTACTGGCTCTTTAGCCAAATCTGTTCCAGTGTACAATCTCACATCCAAAAATCACGCTGACAGTACTGGCTCTTTAGCCAAATCTGTTCCAGTGTGTATTTCCAAAATTAAAAGTCATGCTGACAGTACTGGCTCCCTAGCCAAATCTGTTCCAGCGTACAATTTCAAACCCAAAAGTCACGCTGACAGTACTGGTTCCTTAGCCAAGTCTGTTCCAGTGTGTAATTCTAAAATCAACAATCACGCTAACAGTGCTGGCTCCTTAGCCAAGTCTGTTCCAGCGTGTACTTCAAAAGTCAAAAGTCACGCCAACAGCACTGGTTCTTTAACCAAGCCTGTTTCAGCGTGTATTTCATCTAAGAAGAATAGCACTTTAGCTATCTCTTCTTCTTTGCCAAGTTCTACTAGAACTAGGGGTGGTCTTCCACACAAAGTCCCTTCGAAAAGGAATAACTCTTTAGTTGTTTCTTCTGTTCCTGTAGTTTTTACTTCAAGAACAGCTTTGACTAACAATTTTGTTAGTCAAAGAAAAGAAGATGGTCTTTTGACTACTCTTCCTTCTGGATATTCTATGTCTCAAAACTTGAATAAGTCTAAGAAGAAACATTCCTTAGTATCTTCTTCTATGACTTCTTCGAATTGGGCACAGAATCTGTCCATAAAAGAGGGTCTGTTACCAACTCCTAATCAAAGGGATGGTTCAACTCTTCCTTCTCTGCAAATATCCAGATCAATGGAAGAAAAACTCCATGTTTCCAAAACCAATGTGTTACCTCCAACTGATCTAAGAACAAAACTTAACACTTCTGGTGTTAAGAAATCATACCAGTTGGAAACAAGGATAAGAGATCCAGATACAGAGTATACAAGAAACTATGTGGCTCATATTAATCATTCTCTATATAATCAAGAGCCATCAAGACCCAAGAACAAGAAATATACTCCTCAACATTCACAAACAGATTTACGAGAATATCTTCAACAGAAGAGAAGAAGTGATTCTGTGTCAAAGGACCATGCTGAATGTGACTTCTATCCAAGAGTCATAATTCAATACAGATGTCAATCAATGGCTCATGACCATGTTGATCATGAATGTGACTTTCAGCCAAGAGTCACAATACAATACAGATGTCAAACAAAACGACAATCTGTCTTCAATCGGATTCAGTGTGAACCTATGCCTGATGAAGATGAGCCTTTGTTTGCTTCTGTCAACATGACCTCTCGGGATGCTGGGGGTAGAGTTGATAGTCCAGATGGAGTATATAGAAACACCAGAGCAAGAGTCTTAGCTTCTAGTCAAAGAAATTTGATCTCTGAAGATGATTCTGAATTCCTGGAGAATCTAACTTCCCACCTCTTCCTACTGGGGGTAGTTCTCCTATAAATGACTTTGATGCACGAAGCAGTGATTCAGAGCATACAACATCCACTAATTCATCAATAATCCCTCGTACAGTCACTACATATATGGTGGATGGGAATACTGAATTGAACAATGAACCTTCCTCTTCGGTGACTCCTCAAGATCAAAGGATTGCTTCTTTGGAACAGCAAATGAAGTCTATGGCTGATACTATGAAGTCGATGTATGAACTCATGACAGCTCAGATACAAAATCAACAGACTGTACCAGATGTCATACCAACTGACACTGATATAAGTCCAGTACAAGTTTCTCCAGCAGTACAATCCAATATTCCTGGACCAGCTCAACCAAACCCTAGTCTCTCTGGAGCTGGGGGTAGTGCTTATAATGCTGTTCCTCCTCCCAACTATTCTCTACAAGTTACAACTCCACAATCTTCTAGAGTTGTTAATGAAGAATTGAGGAATCTTAAAACTCAATTCGAAGCATTCAAACAGAAAGATGGTTTACAAAGGTTAGGCATCAAGCAACCTTATCCGATAGAATGGAAGCAAATATCGTATCCTCATAAATACAAGCCTCCTACTATCTCATTCTATGATGGAACCACTTCTCCAAGTCAGTTTATTAATCACTTTGAAGTGATGACTGATCAATTGCAACCAAGCGACGCCCTCCTTACTCGGGTATTTGTTGGATGTCTCAAGGGAACGGCTTATGAATGGTATAGAAGTCTCCCAGATGGGAGCATTACCTCATTTGCCAGTTTCAAATAGATGTTTCTTGAACGGTTCTATGAAGGGCTCAATGACATGACTATGTCTGCTCTTATTAGAATCAAGCAAAAAAATAATGAAACTACAGAAGAGTACATTGAACGGTTTCGAAGAGAAGCTCTGAAGATGTCTCTTGGAACTCCTGATGCTGTCACCATCGACACATGCAAATCAAACTTGTTGCCAATCATCAGCACGTGGACAGGATCCACCCAATTCTAAGACTGGCCTTCTTTCATAGGTAGTGCCAAGGCCGCAGAAATTAGTGCTGAAACCTTCAAAGGTTTAGGAGTGCAGATGACTCCCAAAGAAACAGGTCAAGGTACTAACAATAAAAACAATGCTCGCAAAGGAAAAGAAACTCTTGAAGTTAATCTTCAGAGCAAAGATGCATCAACTGTTCAAACTTTTCCTACCTCTACAACTCAACAACCAAGAACACCTCGCCCTAAAGAAGAATATTCTTTCGATGATGTTGATGTCCTTGGTATCTTTGAATGTCTGCTGAAAGGTAATAAGATACAATTACCTGAGATCAAGAAACCTGATGAAGCTGGTAAGATAGATTATCCCAAATACTGCCCATATCACAGAATGCTGGGTCACATAATTCGTACATGTTATGTACTGAAAGGAAAGATCCAAGAAATGATTAAATCTGGAGCTATCTTCCTTACTCTAAAAGAGAAGACCGTCACCTCCAACGTCGTCTCTATGCAATTCGGAGATTTCCCTCCTCAACTCTTTGAAAGTGGGATCGTTCCTATTCCCAAGGCAACTCTTGAGATAGTGAATATTCCTCCTCCGCAATCTGAAGGATTAGTGCCAATCACTTTGGAAACAGGAGAAATCATGTGGATTCATCCTGATCTAGTGGCAGATTTTGAATCTCCTCAAAAGACTACTTCTCGAAAGTCCAAGAAGGCTGGAAAGATTAAGTTATGTCATATGACTTCTTTTGGGTCTACCTCTGACACAGAGCCAAAAGAGAAAGAAGAAGCACTTGCTGGTGCTACTCGAACGGGGAAACCTTATCTAAAGGATTATTCCAAGAATCCTGAGGATACTCTTGATATCCCTCCAGCTGATAAAGATGCTCCTAATGTTCCTCCTGAAGAAGAATCATCTATTGCACCTGTTTCTTCAACTACACCAGTCGAACCTGCTCCTTCCCAGCCTACAGCTCTTGAGAAAGGCAAACAACAGGCTCAGTTTGATAAGCCAATCAAGAAGTCCCCTTCTCTTGGACTTCAGAAGCCTTATAACTTCGACATTCTAGCTCAACTTGCTAATACTCCAGCTAGAATGTCCCTCTTTGAACTTCTACGTCTTTCTAAAAAGACTCGGGAGACGTTAAGTGAAGCACTTCTACAGGCTGACTCTTGTCTTGCACAATTGAAGAAGCCAGATGCAGAACCTGCCACTTGCTTACATTGCAACAGTGTATTGGAGATTATCCTAAATATCATCTTTACACAAGACGACATGCTATTGGAGGATAATCGACATGATCAGCCTCTCTACTACACTGGTTATATCGATACGATGAAGATAGATCGTATCCTCATTGACCCAGGGTCTGCTATAAGCATAATGCCAAAGAGTCTGTTGGATGAACTAAAAATCCCTCTTCACAAGCTCTCTAAGACGGTTACTACTATCTTGGGATTCAATCAAAGCCGAAGCGAGCCTTTGGGAAAGATTCATCTGAAGCTTCAGATAGGTGATTTCAGATCTAAAGTCACTTTCTATGTGATTGAGATCGTGGGATCCTGTAATCTTCTTCTTGGGAGGCCCTTTCTTCATAAAAAAATGTGGTGCCTTCTACTCTTCATCAGTGTTTTAAGTACATTGATAGCAATGGAAGAGTACAAAAAGAAGTTGCTGATATAAATCCCTTCCATGGGGTTGAAGCTTATTTCAATGATTCCCGAATGTACAAAGAAGAGTATACAAGGGTCATACAAGCTATGGAGAAAGAGGATGCACAAAGTGAGACTTTAATAATCCCTGTTAAAGGTCGAACTACTCAGCAACAATCTCCCAAACCCTCTGGAGAAGGTTCTTTCATCATTCCAGTGAATGGACGGATCTCTCCGTTACCTCAGTCGTCTGCTCAAGACACAATGATCATTCCTGTCAGTGGGCGTGCTACAGTTCCTGTATCTTCACAGGGTACTTTGCTAATTCTAGTTGGAGGGCGGATTACTCTTCCATCTCAAGCTTCAAGGGAGCTCACCTCTTCTGAGCCATTTGTTATCGATCTTAATCGAAATAAAGCTTCTTCTCATTCTTCTTCTTCCTCGTTAGTCATTAACTTGGCTAAGATCTCTAAGGCTCAGCCTTCTTCCAATGTAAATATTGCTGCTTTTACATTTAATAAAAAGTCTCCATCTTTGCAGTACGCTGATGTGTGTAATTATGTTCATAGTTATTTACATTTGTTAGATGACTTGAACACAATAACCATTGGAGTTGTACAGACTGTTCATACAGATGTATCCCTAGAACCTGTACAATCTTCATACTTTCTAGTTCCCAGTAGAAAGCCAGGAGACATTCCAATATTCTTCTACAAAGGGCCTCAAAGTCCTTCTGATTTAGAAGATGATGACAAAATGATGATACTGGAAGATTACAACTACGTCGTTATAGTCAGCAATCTAAAGACATCATCAAAAATATGGGCTATGACTTCAGGGCTGGCCTCAATAGTGGAAAAGGAAGAAGAATGCCTGTTCGTATTCCTCCTCTGAAAAATGGAAGGATTAAATGCGGATTGGGCTACATTGCTCCTACTCCTTTTATCAATATTGTTCATGAAGATCCCGAGTCTGACGAAGATAAGAGATCTGATTCTTCCAGTACCACTTCTTGGGATTCCGATACGAGTATCGACGATTTCTACTGCAACATTCTGTCTTCCAATATGGTTTCTATTGACTGTTTTGAAAAGTGATTCATACTTGACGGTTCATCTGTTCATCTGACGGTTCGTCCGTTCAATTAATACCTGACGGTTCGTCCGTTCATCTATCTGACGGTTCGTCCATTCATTATAATCTGACGGTTAACCCGTTCATTCATCTAGTCTTTTGATTTCCGAGTCTAAAGATCATGAAAAATTGAGTTCAAAGATATTTTTATGTCTGAATTCTATTTTTTCCAATCAGTATTAAACTAAGATCATTTCTGGTTTAATATTATTTGATAGAATTACAAAGTTCGTTTGTATATTCTATTCTACTGAAATATGTCATGTATTATTTACCTCTGAACATATTTTCTATGAATCTATCATCATCAAAACAGCAAAACCAAAAATCAGATCAAGGATTTTTCATTCATTCCAGAATCAAAATATGAAATACAAGTGAAAGTGAAAATAAAAGAGATTCACTTATTTGGAGTTATCAGCTCTCTAATACGATCTAGAACAGCATTCAGTTTCTCTTCATGAGTCTTTCTAACTCTTTCTGCTGCCACAATTGTAACATTCTGTTCATCAAAAATAATGATGGCAGACTGGCGACGATTGACTTCTTCAATCTGTTCCGTCTGCATCTGTTCTCGTTCCTTCTGAAGAGTCTCACAGCGTTCAGCTTCAGAGATATAAGCAGCAGCAACATTAGCTTGCTCTGTTTCCATGACAGCAATACGCTCTTGAAGACGAGCTAATTCCTCTTTCAATTTCTTTAGTTCTTCAGTCTTGGACGCTTTATCTTTCTCTAAAAACCCTACTCTTCGACGAGCAGCTAATATTTCTTTACCCTTTTCTACTAATTTTTCAGTAGAGGAGGCAAGAAATGCTTCGAGAGCTGCCTGTTGAGATTGTGCTTCATGCTCTAGTTGATTAATCTCAGCTACAGTTAAAGAGTCAATGTCCTCCTTCTTGGTCTCCCAGTATTTTCGGATAGTTACTTCTAACTCATCTAGGAGATGTTCGAAGAAGATACACTGAGATTCGCAACCAGCATGTCACAGCGCCATCAGTGGAAACTTGACCATAGTTCGAAGATCAGAAAAGGGCATGGCTTCATCCTTCAAGAAGCGTCTAGAATATGTATCTAGATATGAATAAATGATCTTCGGATACATTCCCAAGGTTCTTGCTAGCCCAGTCTCGAATCCAGGAGTTGCTGTCATCATGGAAGAAGAAGCTTGAATCCTTGGAACAGAAGTATGTGCGACCGGAGAAGTTGGCAAGTGTGAACTCCCTTCATCAGCATCAGCCTGGATAAGCGGAGCATGAGTCGAACTCATTGCTGCAGCAGTTCCTACAGTTAAAGAAAAATATAATCAGCATTTAAAAAAAAAAGAAACAGCGGAAACAGAATCTGAAATAAAGTTCTACCTGGCTGAGGTTCATATTCAGTATGTGGAGGGAGTTTTGCTTCTTCTCGCAGCCGGTCCATGATTGTATCCGATACCTGTTTTATATGGCTGCTTCCAGCTCCAGAATTACTGGGTGCTACAGCGTTATTCGGTGATTGAACAGGTTCAGGGCTAAGCTCTATTCTGTTCTCCTTCACTTTATCCGCATCATAAGGAGTCAAAGTGCAAGCATGCCAGTCTTCTCCTCCTTCAGCTTCTTTTTCTTCTTCGTCTTCAGGATGAGCTTCTGATTCAGAATCAATGATATTTACATCTTCATGAGTCTCTAGAACAATGACGATACCAAGCTCGGTATTGGCTGCCGGTTCAGTTGTCTCTGGAATATCGGTTCGAAGAATGATATCTTGACAAACATTCTTTAACAGATCATCAGCAGCTGATAGCTCAGACGCCGGCACGTCTTCATCGCCTCTGGCCAAAGAAATGTTTTCTTCAGCTTGAATTTTAGGAACTTCTGACTGTTTGGTAGCTTCTTCCGGAGCTGTTGCTTCTTCAGAGTAATCAATCTGGTCATCCAGTGCTTGAATGACGCCTTCTGTCCCATGCTCAAATGGGATTATCCTCGTCTCCGAGGGTTCAATAGCTACTCCACTTGTAGTCGGAGCAGTTGTTTCCTGAACTTGAACAGACTCTACTTCAGTCTGTTCAGTTGAAGCTGTTGCAAGGTGAATATCATCAGATTCAGTCTTCTCAGTAGAAACTGCTTCATTGATTTCTGGCAAAACTTCTCCACTCATGATCGTTTCTAGGAGTTTATTTCCCTTAATTTTGCTGACAGACTTATTGACATATTTGCCTCTTGACCTCCTTATCAAAGGAGCGTCGTCTTCATCAGTCTCTTCGTCTTTATCAGCGGCATCGTCCTCATCAACCGAGATACCGCCTAAAGATGATGTAGCAGTCACTGAGACTCCTTTCTTCTTTTTCTTAGATGTTGGAGACTTAGTACTCCTCTTGGAGATAGTCTCAGATTCATCGCTTCTCTTCCTCTTAGAAAGAGATACGAATATAGGTGGGAGAACTTCATCAGGAAAATTTCCCTCCTGAAACAATTCATACAAAGGTTCAACCTCAGTTGTTTCATCTTCGGGTTCCGGAGGGAAATGTTGAATAACAATCCTCTTCTTTGACCTCTTCGATTCATCCTCTGCAACAAAGGTCTTCAGATTGAAACTCGGCCTAAAAGTGCTCGACGACACATAAAGCGAGCATATACATAAAGCATCTTTGGCCCCGAGCTAGATAAAGGATTAGGCATAGAGAATACAACTTTTGTATCCCTAGCCGCAAAATATCTCCAAGCTCGAGCTCCGTCGACAAGCCCTCCACGAGCAGATAAGCAAGAGGTGGCGTTCCCAACGTGAAGTTGATCATAACCGAATTTTCTGGCAAATCGGCTTGGTAAATATGGCTCTAGATACGCCATTTCTTCATGACGGTACACTAGATGGGAAGGCCGTATCCTCTGCAACCACTGAAAGGCTACATCGTCTAACCTGTTCCCCATATCTCCGTCCATCATGTTTAAGGGCATGCTCTCATAGCCCTGTGGTGGAGGAACACATTGGATAGACCAATGTGATGCCCGATTCAAGACATTTCTGCATTCTAGGAGGGTGTGAACCTTCCAGAACGTTTCTCCAGAGTACCTCTCCAGAAAAAGACTGCTACTTCCTCCTGCCCCTGGAGGTATCAGACCATCATGATGAAGGAGAAGCCAACCATAAAGATACATGAAGGGCATCTCTATCCTTGGGAATTTTTTAGTCATCATCCTCTGAGCAGACAGCATGTTAGTGACAAAATTCCGGAGACCTGCATTCAGCCTACAGGTCATTGCCGATAATAAGTCTAGCTTGTAACCATACACAAGGCGCACCGCTGCAAAGATAACGTCTCTGTGTATCCTGTCTAAGGAACTGGAGCCAGGAATGATGAATCTCCTCAACCACAGAGATAGGAATCCGGCCAGATGACCGTTCCTTGACAGACTCTTTCCACTCTGTCTAACATAAGAGCTGAAAGTGGTTCCAGCTTTGAACTCGTACCAGTCTTCAGTAATAGTAAAATCCTTGCAATCATATTTCTCCAGCAGATAAATGATTTCACCTTCAGAGAGAGGTTTAAAATTGTTGATCTGGTACCATCTCTTCTCGCTTATTTTTTTATCATCCTTTTCACGGTTCATGAAAAGGTAGGGCATCCACTTCTGAATGTGGTTGCCAGCTTCATCCTTGGAACCCTTGTAATATAGAGTACATGTGCCAAAATGGCACATCATCTCTTCGAATAGATGGACCATCTCTGGGTTCTTCTCTGACAGAAAGTTCAGCTCTTCTGTCGTAGGAACATATTCCTCATACGGCAGCGAGCCTGAAGGCAGGTGTGAGATGTATTCCATCTCATGAAGGGCGAAGCCCATCTCTCCTTTCGGAGTCATAAAGGTTCCCGTCCTATGGTTGTACCTCTCAACCAAAGCCAGGAACAGAAAAGGGTTAGGTTTGAAGCCGTAGGATGAATTTTGACGACGGCATCATAGAGATTTATCTTCTTCAGCTCAGTTTCAAAATTCCCCAAAGCCCAGTGGACTAAAGTCTTCCATCTCACATTCTCCTGATTCATTAGACCGTTCATCTTCGGCGTCGAATCGATCGGATAGAATGCATTCTTGTTGGAAATGAATTCGTTTATGAAAATGGGCATCCTGAATGGTATCAATATGGATGAATCTTCAGGTGGTATGCATCCAGGCTTCAAACCCCGAAACACTGATACATGATCCTCCGGGGCACTGAAAAATCCCTCCTTCCTGTAAATAATACGGCTTGCCTTCGCCTGCTGATATTCTGTCAAATACCAGGACATCTTTCTCGGATAGCTGGCAAGCATAAGTCTCATGATTGACAAGCACCGGGAAACCTTTGGCCAGTACATGGGTTGTTTCACATCCCCCTCAAAACAGAAGCACACCTTCTCCCTGATGCCTTTCGGCTGAGATTTTTGTGCTATAGCATCTCCAAACAAGAATGCTGGTTTCTTGTGGGATACCAGATCCAGACTCTGGAAAGGTTGTCCATTCATCAAGCAGAGTAAGGTTGTGTGGTCTTGATTGGCTAACAGTGATAGTCTTGCTTCAGGAAGATCAAATTGAGGAAATGTTATATGAGATAGATCATGCTTAAATGAGATACTCAAGCACCCTTCAAAATCTGCTTCTTCGCTCCGGATGTTCACTACAGGAAATGACAGAAGACAAAGTCAGATATATCTATGTCTATGCGTGTATTACAGTATTTGAAGGAAATTTTAAAAGTCACGCAGACTCCATATGGATATACTACTGTGACATGCTGAGCGATTTATTCATGCAGATGATTAATTCACGCAAGGCTCAGACAGATTAGGATGAAAGTCATGCATCATTGCCAGAATCACTTTTAAGTGAAAATGACAAAAATACGCTGACATATCAAGACTAATCTATCCAAAAGATGACTCTCAGAAGTCTGCGTGAATAATTCAACATTGACATCTCTGCCAATATATGAAAAATCACGCAAAGTCGTCATGGAAACTGCGTGACTATTTCAAATATCGACATTTTCTGCCAAAATGAAAAGTCACGCAGAGTCATGAGAACCATGCTCCTTTACGTGAAACACAGAGCTTCGTAAACACGAAGATGTGAAGTATGGCCGACCCTAAAGAGGGGACATACTTTATTAAATATCCTTTGCCCTAAGAAGGGGGGATATATTTCTGAAGTTTAATATCTTAAGATCCTAAAAAATTCTATGTGGAGTTCATCTTCATCGTCTTCGACAGTTCGTGTTCTCCCATCACTTACGATGCATAGGAGCTTGCGGGACTTCTTGTCGAGGAAGTCTGTCAGTTGTGGCATGCGACGAAGTCGCAGGGGCTTTCCCCTTGGCTTGAGCATCAGCTTTTTTGGGAGCCATTGCTGCTGAAAAAGGACAAGAAGAAGTCGGAGAGGAAGGAGTTCGTCGGAGAAGATGAAGTTCTCTTCTGTGGGTTCTCTCTTTCAAATGCAAGTAAAGAAAGAAAGAAGTAATCTATGGCTTATTTATAGGCTTATGAAGAATTCCAAACGGACTTATTTATAGGCTTAAGAAAGGAAGGAGTTCGTCTTCGACAGGAATAAATATCTCTTTAAAGTCATCTCAGCGTGACTGATTTTATTTTATCATCTTATTTTCAAAGTATTTCGAAAATTTTGAAGTCTTTTCAATTTTTCGAAAACTTTGAAGGGGGTCTTGTAGGCCTTTAAAAATGACAGTCACGCTGAGTTGATCAGGACAGAGTCAAAAGTCACGCTCAATTGATTAGGACAATATTTATAAATCACGCTGAGGAGACAACTCATCATTTGTCAGAGAGTAATTATGACTGACAGTACAACAGTCGAAGAATGTCTCTTCGTATGCCACGTATGCACAGAATTCGAGAGATCACAGCCGTCTATTGCGTGATTTTCAAAATCTTCTTCAGCAAGACTCAGCCTTCATCAAGTTGGCGTACCAAAAGAGCTTCTTGTCATTTAATGTGACTGACAAAAGCAATCACTGTCAGATATTTTGTGTCAGTCGAGGCACGCTGAATCAAGACAGCTGGCAGTCCTATCTCAAGTCTGCGTGTATTTTGAGCCTTTCCTCAAATCTGCGTGGATTCTGAAGTTTTCTTCCTCAAGTCTGCGTGGATTCTGAAGTTTTCTTCACCAAATCTGCATGGATTCTGAAGCTTCCTGCCCCAAGTTTGCATGGTTTTGAAGCTTTCTACCCCGAGTCTACGTGGATTTCGTCTTCAACAAGTCTGCGTGGATTTCATCAAATTGGAGTACGTGGCAGCCATGCCACTGATCTCTTGCCTGCGTGTCCTGTAACTTGCACACGACTCATGCATGATCGCCATGTGTCCAACAGTTATAGGCCACGTCCAGTAATTGCTCACAGTCTTGCGTATGTTAAATCCTGCGTGATTTTCAACTAAGCACAGGCTGTGAAGACAGTTATCTTTTCAGTTATTATTTTTGACTCTATAAATAGAGTTTTTTTTCTCATTCATTGTACAGATACATAGTTATCTACTGTCAAAATTTTGAGAGCTTTTCTTCTTCGCATAGTCTAAGGGATAAAGTGATCGTCTTCTAGATCAGATTCCTACAGTTGTAATTTTCCCAGATACACAATAAATAAAGGAATTTATTTATGGAAAATAAATCGCGATATGGAATCATGTGACAATATGAAAAAGAATACAATAAAGAAAGAGAAAACAATGTAAATACTGTATATGTTCGGCAAGGTATACTTGCCTGAGGGTTGCACGGAGAACCAACAATATATCGCCAATCAACAAGTCAGAAAGTTCAAGTCTCACAACTGCCTCCAGAAGCTATAATAGATGTTACCAACATTTCCAGATTAGTCAAATTATCTAGGATAACCTGTCCTTAAGTCCAATTCTGGACACATGGGCAAAACGGTAATTTTGGGCAAAAACGATGTCCGCCGTTGGACCGCTTCGCAACGAAAAGCGTGCTAGAGTCAATGGTCTCTAAAGTTGTCAAACTACATGTATATGAATTTGTTTTGATGATATGAACCCAATGGTATGTTCAATTTTGGATTTCGGTGGACCGTGCACAAAATCGCCCGTTGAATCGGATCGTGGGGCCCACGAAACGGCGATCCGATCAATTATTTCAGAATCGGACCAAACTTGGCATAGAGGACCAGAAAAATGATACAGTCCTGTTGGCACAAGTTTCATCTCGATCTGACGAGCGTGCATAAAGTAATTAGAAAATTTGCACAGAGGCCGATAAGGTAAATTTCGACGGATATGCATCAAATTTGTCGTGCACACGCGACCAATTTGAATTTCGTCAAAACCCACACGTCCACGAAGCCGTTACGCACCTTTCGATGCTTTCAATTCGCGACCAAATCGTCCGGTTTGGCGGGACGCACGTGGTATCGGAGAAATTTCTATATTTTTAATATTTTGAAAACAGGTTTTTATCAGTTTTGAATGTCTGATTTCTCGACGTACAGTCGACGAAATCCGATTCTACGAAAATTGGTTCGAAGCCCTATAGGTTGTCTTTAACTATGTTTGAATAGATTTCAATAACCCTATTTATCCTGTCATGAATTAGCCTTCTAAATTAGGGTCTTGAGTGCCTATACCGTTCTGTTTTTAACAGATTTCTCGACAACTTTGGGCTCGATTTACGACACATATACTACGATCTAGATTAACCTATTTGAAAGGAATCAGATAGGGTTATGTTGTTATCGTACCTCAACAAATGAAACACGATTCGGTGGAGCATCGAGGGAGATGCGGCGCCCCGAACATTCCTGCCATTGTTGCTGTTGCTGTGGCTCTTCTCTGTTGCGCCTGGCGCGCGCGCGCGTGTCTGCCGGCCGACGGCGGCGCCGAGGATGGAGCACGTTTGCGCCAAGGCCAGGGTCGCACTGGGAAAGAACTTGCGTTAGGGTTTTGTCGAACTCTCAATATATATATATATATATATATATATATATATATATATATATATATATATATTTATTTATTTTTATATATATATTTATATATATATATTTTATATATATATATTTATATATATATATATATATATTTTATATATATATATATATATATATATATATATATATATATATATATATATATATATATATATATATATATATATATATATATTTAACAGGGGGTCGGGGTGTTAGCTCGGGCTGAGCTCCGTTTAGCTCGGGGAAGTTGGGCCAGGGTGCTCCTGCTTGTGGGGGTTGGGCTTATTCCCTTTTTAATAAGGATAATACTAATACTAATAATAATAATAATACGAATCTTATTTCTTATATAGATTAAATTCCTATATAATAAAGTAATGTACATATATATTTGTTACAAGGCATAGTTACACTCAATATATATTTTATTATTTTAGTTATATAAAACTATTATAATATACCATATTTATATATATCTATATACACACATGTGCATATAGCCTATCAATCCAAAAATATATTTATTTAAAATGTTATCATATCTTTCAAATAAAATATTACTTTAATAGCAATAATATTTATCAAATATTTAAAGTTATAATCAATGGTTCTATAATTAAATCTATTACTAAAATATTATTTATTTATTAAAATAACTTATTTATATACATAAAGACTATTATTCACATACTTGAATATACTACTATATACACAAGCTTACATATAGCCTAAAAATCCCAAAAATCTAAAATAGCATTTGAAGAAAATACTCATCATATTTTTAAAATAATTAACATATTCTAATATCAATAACACTTATATATAACCAATATTTAGGAAAATATTTGTTAGTACATTAAAATAAAATACAAAAATATATACATATACAATAAATATACACCTACAAGAACGTCTCTGGTTATACTACTTGTCTACATGGATTTGGGTTTGGCTCGGGTCAAGTCCGACTAGTTTAGCACAACCGGGTCTCCTAAAAAGTCAATAATCTTAATAAATAAATAATCAAATTATTTATAGGGGTCAAGTGACAACTTTGACTAGTTTTCCTAGTACGGACACTGCTATGGCTATGATTTCCCTTGCATGGCTAATACACTAATCAAAGCACACGACTACACTATCCGTGCCATGATTCTTAGTCGTCTGGTACTTCAAAACTTAACCATGGCTAAAGTCATCTACCGTAATAATTAACTAAACAATTATTTATAAAATTCTAAAAATTACCATTTAAATCAAATAAATAAAATAAAAAAATATTTTAAAATTTTCGGGAAGAAGAGTTACATTTTCCATCAGGAAATGAGAGATTGAAGGCAATAACATATAGAGTTATATTTTGGGAGAAGAACTCTTGTAAACTCTTTGTTCACAAAGCAAGCTATAGAGAATACAGAACAAGTATCGAGTTCATAACCTACTTCACAAGAGAAGTATCTCAATGTTGTTGGCCCAATGATTGTATCATATTTTTGAATATGGTTAATCTATTAAGTTTAGCATTTTATTATCACTAATCTTCATACTATCACTATAGCATTTCTACTTATACATATACCTTTGGTGATATGTGCTTATTGTGCTACATATTAGTGATATGAGTTTTTATTATATATATCTTAAATTTAGTTGAACTACCAAAATCAGAACTATGTTTTGATTATGGTTATTCAATTAAGTTTAACATTATGATATCACTAATATTTATGCTATCACTATAGCATTGATACTTAAACTTTACATAGTCCGAATGTGCTTTTATCTTATCATTCTTGCTACATGTATATTGCTTTGTTCGTCTAACATGTACATGCAGAAAAGCAATAAGCAAGATCATTGTGGACATATGCAATAAAGAAATCATGGTGGGCCAAAGACGATGGATTCCACAAGATTTCTCTGAACCACCCGACGATATCTCTGGAGCCACGCACTCTGGATATCTTTGGACAGCTGTCGCCAAGGGAAAAAGCCAGCACCTATCAAAGGAAGGAGCCAAGCCATGCCATCATCATTTCACGACTCTGAACAAGCCTGCACCTGCCTAAGTATTTCTGGAGTCTGTAATGAGTCTTAAGAATAATTGTAAACATAAGAAATGGACGACAAAATCGAAAGCTAGGGTAGAAATTAGCCCAGATCATTTTCGGATACAAACCGGCATACCGACGGTATATCGGTCTATACCGACGGTATACCGATTTTGTTCACAGAAAGTTTTATGTCTACAAAATCGGCATACCGACGGTATACCGGTTCATACCGACGGTATACCGGTTCAGTAACGTTGAAAGTCCAACGGTCAGATTTCCAGCATGAAATGATCCCAACGGCTATATTTCGAGCCGTTGCAATCCCAGACCGGTATACCGACTCATACCGGCGGTATGCCAGTCGCTGACTGAAAAGTTGCCTTTGGCTCTTTTCAATGCTTTGGTTATAAATAGCCTTGAACCCCTTCATTCAAGGTTGATACTTTGAGCCTAAAAATTTCTAAACCACCAAAGCCTATCCACAAACAACTCTACAAAGCTTTCATTTGCCATCCACAAATTGTGTTAGAGTTATTGAGTTGAAAAGTAAGATCTTCATCTTATTGTATAAGGAGATCAAACCTATTGTGAAAGGTTGAAGTTAGAGAGTCTTCGTATCCAAACTCTCGGTTGAAGTTAGAGAGTCTTCGTATCCAAACTCTCGGTTGAAGTTGGAGAGTCTTCGTATCCAAACTCTCGGTTGAAGTCAGAGAGGCCTTCGGATTAAAGCTCTCGTGTAAGAAGTTGGCGAGTTCTTCGGATCCAAACTCGTGTGTAACTATTTGCTCAAATAGTGGATTAAATTCGGAGAGAGTTTCGGGACTGTATTGCCTCTAGGGAGGATACCAGGATACATCGGGTGTCGGTATTGTTATTGCTTCTTCTCTTGCACTTATATTTTTAAATTTCCAATTAGCTTGTGCTAAGTGCTTGATTAGTTAGCTTGACCCTATTTACCCCCCTCTAGGGTTCCTAAAATTGGTATCAGAGCAAGGACTCTATTGTTAGGCTTAACATCCTTAGAGTAGATCCTTGTTATTTTTCTATGGCATCGTATTCCTCCTACTCCTCCTCCGATAAAGAGGGTTTTATTTCTAGTAGCATAGACAATCATGTTTCTTCTAAATGCAAGAAATGCTCTAAGTGGAAAGCCATGGCTAAACAATCCTTAGAGATTCTTGACAACCTTCATTCTACAAATGAAGAACTTTCTGAAAAGATTATTCATTTAGTAGAAGCAAATGAGTTTTTGAGAAATGAAAACAATGTTTTATTATCTAGTCTTGATTCTCAAAACTCATCTTGTGTTTCTTTAAAGAGTTTGAATGAGGCTTTAATTTTGAAAATCAAATCTCTTTTCTCATCAATAGAAGATCTTAAGAGGCAAACTCATGAGCTAAATCATTTGCATGATTCTTCTATTGACTCTTTAAAGAAACAAAATGATGATTTTATTTCTAGAATTATTTTATTTGAAAAAGAGAATAATGCTTTAAATCTTAAATTTGATTCTCTTACTTGTATGCATGATGATTTGATATTAGAACATGATATTCTTAAGACCAAATCCATGCATCCTCACTCTAGAGACATTCATCATTCTAGTATGTCACATGTTCATAACCATGCTCATTCTGATACATGTGCACACACTAGCATTAGATGCTTCTATTGCTCTCGTATTGGACACATGAGCTTTACATGTCCTATTCGTAGGACCTTCACTACCAATGCTAGAGTAAGTGCTATATGGGTCCCTAAAGCTAATAAATATGGATCCAAGTTTATTTGGATACCAAAGTCTTCATCTAATGTTGTAGGTGAAGCTTCTTGTATCGATACATAGCACCGAGGAGCGTGTTGGTGGTTGCAAAGCTCAAAGATCATCTTCCAAGCAATTGCACCAACACAAGTGTGGCCACTAGAGCCACTTTGGTAACATGCTAATCGTTTCTCTTTAAATTTTTTATATTTGTAGAATCTAGCATGTTTCTCTTGATGTCTTGCTACTATCTCACATTGATATCCTTCAGTTGCCTTCTATATAAATCAATGTGAGATACAATACTAGCATGCTTAGTTAATTTTCTTATTAATTCTTTTATCTAGTATGACTAGTTACTCGACTTAAATGATTAGTTCACACTATGTAGTTTATCACTCATTTTCTATTAAGTGTAACACATTTGATTTATGCATGCTTGTTATTCTTAATCTCTATATTATGAAGCATGCATATTACTCTAGTCCATTGGAGCTTGATTTTGATTTTAGTTAATATGATTTTAACAATCCGTCTTTAAAGTTTTTGAAATAGTTACTTCTTACCGATTTCTCCTTAATATGTATTATTTACTTTAAATCGGTATTTGTGAATATATATATTTAGCACAAGCTTCTTATCACTTGACAAGTATACACTTATACTTCCATTTTAACCTTGTGCTTACATAATATATCCATTATTGATTCTCACATTTTATTTTGATTAAACCTCTTATGAATCAATTATGTTTTTGCCTAATAAAGCTTATTTATATGTGCTTTGAATTTGTGATATTTTTCAAATATTCATTAAGGATACATGACTATATTTATTAAAATTTCTATTTACATGTAGATCATGTATTTCTTATGTTGATATTTTTTTGTATAAATATCTTTATTTGGGCATATGAGTTAAGCGAAAGTTTTATATTGACTTGAAGAGTATTTAAATATACTTGTTACCTTCAAACTTGTGCTTATCTCATACCTTAGCTATTGATTCCTTTGACCAAATCTGTTCTTCTTGAATCAATTAGCTTCTTCCTTAAAGTCTTCTTTTGATGATATCTTCTTATCTTTTTGGTCGGCATTATGGATACATGTTCTTAATTGATTTTTGATATTTTCATGTATGCCTATTCGTGATATATATAGTTTCATATATAAATGATTTCTAACTTTTGATATTTATTTGTTTTATACCTTTAAGTTAGGATGTTGAGAGAAAATGTTTATTAATGTCTTGCTCGTGACTAATTATGGTTCTATTAAGGATCACATGGTTTTGTGCTTTACCTTGCTTGTTAAATTTACCTCCTTAATTAGTGCACCTTTTCTAGTTTATATCTTTATATTCTACTATGGTGCACTATGAAAGCTCTTTGAAAAATGCACTTCTTGATATCTTTAGCATTTAGCTTTCATGATCTTAATGATCTTTTCTTGCTCATTCCTTGGATTTATGTTTCTTTTGAATTATTGTTGCCCAATGGTTTTTGTAGCTCATGAGAATACATGTAATTGATACATCATATTTCTTATGACTTTAGCTACTATGGTTTGAGCTTTTGTGTTGAGATTTTTCATTTCTAGAGAATACACTTATTGCATAATGGATATAATATTTTGCATTCTCTAGATCGATCTATTAATTCATTATCTTGGATTAATCTCATTACTTGGCAAAGAGATTTGTTTTATTGTGTTTTCTTGAATATCTCTTTGGCCATATTTTGATAAGAGTCTAGTTAATTTTTGTTTGACTATCTTCTTGCTCTTGTCCTTGCTTAGTAAAGAGTCTATAAATTATTTTGATCTTTCAAAATGTATGTCCTTAATTGTGAACTCTATGCTTAAGCAAGTATCGTTAGTGTTTGTGACTTAAGATTTAATGAGCACTTTTATTTTGTTAATGACTTAACTCATTAATCTTAAATTAGTTATGTAGCTGGCTTATTTATGATATATTGTTGATCTACATAATCTATGTTCACTTTCACTCATCTAGCTATTATTTTTCTTTTCTATCTATATATGAATTGCTGGTTTACAAAAACAAGATCTGTGATTCTTCTAAATGTAATTTGTATCCTATATTAGATACATATGCTTGTTCTCTAAAACTAGTTTTATAAATTATTGATTAGATCTTGTTTCTCTTGGAGGTTTGTGATTCCTTTCTTTAAGTCTCCTTCCTTATTAGTCATTAGCATGTATCTCTTAAATTTCTCTCACTTTTGAGTTATGATTTCATCGTATTTTCATTTACATCTCTTCTTGATTATATTTGCAATCATTTAAATGAGAATGACTCTTTTCCATATTTTTATTGATTTATGAGATTTTATCATAAATATGGATTTAGGATTTTTCTTTATGAGATTTGTTGGATCATGTTTAATTTGTTTATTTTTATTGATAAAAGATCCTAATGGTTGAGTAGTCCTATATTATCTTATTATGTGAGTATCAGACTAATTTATTACTCTACTTTGACTACTCATGGATTGCCACATATGAGCCTTTGCTATTTGAACTTTATGGTTTATTATTTACCATTAGCAAGGTTTGGATTTTACCCGTTGATGGGTACATATATGGTGAAACATATCGAGTCCATGTAAAGTAATAAATTGGTTGATTCTTTCTTAAATAGATAATCATGGACATGATGTTTGAGTTTTATTTTTATTTTTATTTTTTGAGCTATATTCTGTCTATCATCATGATTGTTCTTAATTAACTTTATTCTTTTTCATGATGACTTTTTCTCAAAGGATAACATACATTGATCTATCATATTTAAATATGAGATCCTTCTATATAGATAAATGTATGTCAACTTTTGATTAAATGTGCTTAATTAGAATATTCTTTTGAACGTTCATCTTTAGTGGCTATTAATTGTATATCTCTTCTTGACTAAAGATGATATTATTCGTCTTTTGACGATATTGTAGCCTTATATGCATCGAGCAAGGGGGAGAAATCCATAGTTCATTTATCCCTAGATCTTGTAGTTATCTATTTTATACTGTAAGTGCTTTGGAACTAGATACACATATTTTGAGGGGGAGCAAATTAATTGGTCCAATTCATGTATACCCTCTAATATGTCGTATACTAGTTCATCATGGACCCATATTTTTTTATTTCATATCATATTGATTGAGGTCATGATATTTTTATTTGTGAAGGATTTATGAAAGTGTATGCAATTGTCTTCATCATAGTATCTCTCTTTTATGTGGGTAAAATAAGCCATCTTGTTAATATTAACTTTCATATCTTATCTTGATGATTATTGTGCTTTTATTTCTTTGGCTTTCCTTATATGCTTAATTGATTTGGCTTTCCTTGTTGAGGACTTATCCAAAATTCATGATTTTTATCATATTTGGTAGTACTTTGAGGGGGAGCATTCAAGTCGACTGAATTTCTCTTTCTCAAGTATTTTTCTCCTTTACCTTTATATTTATCTAAAGGGTATTCATATAGCATGATAAGGTAATTGAGTTCAAATGCATGAACTTGGATAAGTATATAGATTTTACAAATAATGAGATTACTTTATATCAATTTTAATATTTTACATTGATCATTCTTTTATTTTGTTCCACTATTTATTTGTGGACAATTATGATTATTAATGGTTTCTTTGATCAATGTTTCAAGTTTACATCTTTTTAATTGGTATCAAGTTTATTTAATGTCATATCTCAATTGGTATCTATTAGTTGCAATTATCTATTCCTCATGGCTATTGTTTGAAATCCTTTATTTTATAGTTCTCTTCCAAAACTAGAGCAATATTTCATATCATATTGTGTTTTGGATTTATTCCTTGGATTTCAAGTTGGTAAACTACTTATTTCTTGTTTTTCAAATACTTTTAGTTTTACCAACCATATTGTGTTTTGACAAGCAATTTTCTA
Organism: Iris pallida; assembly: GCA_029216955.1. Classification (NCBI taxonomy): domain Eukaryota; kingdom Viridiplantae; phylum Streptophyta; class Magnoliopsida; order Asparagales; family Iridaceae; genus Iris; species Iris pallida. Next base: position 22,699,481 of record JANAVB010011800.1, read on the forward strand.
TTTAGTACTCTACATTTGGTATGTAGTTTTATACACTTGTCTTTACACACTTCTCCTATTTTTCCTTAATTAGTATAACTTGATCATGATTGTCTATGCCTTCCCTATGCTCTGATTTTTATGCTTGAGATTGATTTTATTTTATCTCTTAGTACGGGGAGCCTATTTTTGATCATGTCAAAGGGGGAAAAGTAAGTTTAAGTATGTGCTTCAATATTTGTAATAAGGGATAGAAGTGTTTTTTTAAGTAACATGCTACTAGTGGTACATCCGTATATATGCCTATCCACAAACAACTCTACAAAGCTTTCATTTGCCATCCACAAATTGTGTTAGAGTTATTGAGTTGAAAAGTAAGATCTTCATCTTATTGTATAAGGAGATCAAACCTATTTTGAAAGGTTGAAGTTGGAGAGTCTTCGTATCCAAACTCTCGGTTGAAGTTGAAGAGTCTTCGTATCCAAACTCTCAGTTGAAGTTGGAGTCTTCGTATCCAAACTCTCGGTTGAAGTCGGAGAGGCCTTCGGATTAAAGCTCTCGTGTAAGAAGTTGGCGAGTTCTTCGGATCCAAACTCGTGTGTAACTATTTGCTCAAATAGTGGATTAAATTCGGAGAGAGTTCCGGGACTGGATTGCCTCTAGGGAGGATACCAGGATACATCGGGTGTCGGTATTGTTATTGCTTCTTCTCTTGCACTTATATTTTTAAATTGCTAATTAGCTTGTGCTAAGTGCTTGATTAGTTAGATTGACCCTATTCACCCCCCCTCTAGGGTTCCTAAAAATGTTCTATAGCTCTTGAAGACGGACTGATATGACATAGAATATTAAGATACTTCTCTTGCGAAGTAGGTTTTGAACTTGATACTTGTTCTGTATTCTCCATAGCTTGCTTTGTGAACAAAAAGTTTACAAGAGTTCTTCTCCTGAAAAATAACTCTACATGTTATTGCTTTCAATCTCTCCTTTCCTGATAGAAAATACAACATGTATGTTACTGTAACTTGCTAATCACTCTCGTAAACATTAATATTTAGGAGATTTTTTACTCTCTCGTGACTCTCTTGCAATGGTATTATAGCTCGAGAAGAGAGAAATTCAAGTGCAGTTGTTACTAAACCTTCCACCATACTAATCTGATATGGCCGATACATATTCGATACGACCTATACCTATCGGATATAGCTGATACCGAATTGATAAGGCCAATACGAATCCTAGCTATACAGTCGATACATATCGAATAGGACGATACCAATTCGCTAAGGCCAATACCAATTTGATATGGCCTATACCTAACCTATAGACCGATGCTAATCTGATATAGTCGATACTAAGTACATCTGGCCTATACCAGTGTATCCACCAGTTACTGCACGGTGGGCCCTGGAGTACCCCCGGACTCAGTTACATCCGGTTACTGGTGAGTACATGATTATATACTAATTCTGTTAGTTTGTTTTATGATACAGATTTTCACATCCAATCTGTAATGGATCGTTACTTCGTTGATCGTATATGGATGTACAAACGACAACATGAGAGCAAAATATGTATGAATAACGATTTTCAGGCAGGCGTGAAAGTGTTTCTTAAGTATGCCATGAGCAAAGCTCAGTACATGGACGGTAACAAAATCAAGTGTCCATATGATAATTGTCGCAAAAGACGTTACGAAGAAGTGGTGACTGTGAGAGATTATTTGACCCTTAAGGATTTTATACGTGATTACGGCCTGTGGTCATCGCAAGGTGAACTATATGCGGAAAGACAGGTTTCGAATGCTGCTACTTATACTTTTGATGATAATGCTACAACGAATTTTGTCATCGAAGACGATAGATGCTCTGTTGATTATGGAGACCTGCAGAACCTTGTACGAGATATGGTGTACAATGCGGCATAGCCTAATTTTGATCCGGAGGATCCTAATCCCGAGGCGAAGGAGTTCAATGATATGTTTCAGGATGCAAAAACTCCCCTATATCCTGGTTGTGAGACTTATTCTATACTGTCAGTGACGATACGGTTGTTGAACATAAAGTCTGATTTTAACTTGCCACAAGCTTGCTATGATCGGATTACACAACTAATCAAGGAGGTGTTACCAAAGGAATCAAAAGAGCTCCCAAAATTTTTTTACAAGTCAAAGATGATGGTCCGACAACTGGGACTGGGGTACAAGAAGATAGATTGTTGTTGTAACGGATGCATGTTGTACTACAAGGAGAACGAGGACATAGAAAGTTGTAGCTTCTGTAATGCGGATCGTTACAGGCCAGTACAGGGAAAAGAAAAGTCAACTAGAAAACGACGTCCTTATAAGTATATGCAATACTTGTCGATCACGAAGAGCTTGCAGAGGATGTATATGTCTCTGAATACAGCAGAACACATGACGTGGCACAACAAAGAATGCACAAAGGATGATGGAGAATTGTGTCATCCTTTGGATGGAGAGACATGGAAATATTTTGATTTGCGTCATCCAAATTTTGCTGCAAAGCCTAGAAATGTACGTCTGGCGCTATGTTCTGATGGCTTCGCCCCTTTCAGGCAGTCGGGATCTCAATACTCCTGCTTGCCGATTATTCTTACCCCTTACAATCTGGTCGTGCTCGTGGTGGTGCTGGTCGTGGTCGTGGTGGTGGTGCTGGTGGTCGTGGTCGTATTTAACCTTCCCGAGATGTGACCCCATCTAGTGATCCCGACCCTGAGAGTACCCCGGGCACAGACTCATCCCGCCGTCGATCGACAACTTCATTGAGGCCTGCGTCTCCATCCGCTAGCGGATCCGTTCCGCCAGCGGACCCACCAGCGGATCCACCAGTTACTGTACGGTGGACCCTGGAGTACCCCCATACTCAGTTCTATTCGGTTAATAGGGAGTACATGTGCAGACACGCGGATCCTTCGACAGCACCAGAGAGGCCGATAGGAAAGTTTCGACGAGAGCTATGGCCCGCTGGTGAATCGTAAGTAAATTTAAAATAATTTATTAAATTTATTTCATTTATTCAAGTTAATAATCCAGTCATTGCTTCTTTGTAGGTTTTTTTCGTGGGATGTTGCCAGGATTCTAGGGGCATTATCCGGGCTAACTTCTATGGCCCCTACCTCAATTTTTTGTCGGTGCCCGCAGACTTGCAGTACGTCTGGCTCGACGAGATGATGGTGTATATATATATATATATATATCTATATATATATATATATATATATATATTTTATGGTTAATTATTATTTACTCTTTAATCAACCATTTCTTAATTAAGTGATAATTAAATTTGTATGTCAGAGGACATTCTGGTGGCCCCTCCATCGCGAGGAGGCGATCCGTAGGACCTACAAAAGCGCCATCGGAAAGAAGATACAGGACGCGATGCATGACCTTCGAACGGGGCATTCGAAGCCGAGTTGGATCCTGCAGGACTATTATGAGCAGGTCTTGGATAAGATGAATACTCTTGTGTACAAGGAGAAATCAGAGAAAGTGAAGGCGAACCGACGGGCTGCGGGGCTTCATACGGGGGTATCAAGGCCCCACGCAGTGACGCTTGCAGATCTGGTGAGATACCGCAAATTTATTCCACTATCTAATTCGGTATTATTAATATACAGAGTTAATTAAATTCTAAGAATATTTTGTATGCAGACCCAACGGGAGGTGAAGGAGGGAAAAGAGGCAGATTCGGTCACCATGCACAATATATTCCAGCATACGCACAAGAGGTGGAAGGACGGGAGCTTCGTCGACGAGAGGGCCAAGGAGACTGATGTAAGTACTTACGTTTATGAGATTTATGTTAGAATTAAAAGTATTCTGACTATAACTTAGGATTCAAACTATAACTTAGGTAAACTTAGGATTCAGAATATAACTTAGGAAAATATAGAATTTAGATTACAACTTAGGTAAACTTATAGTATAAACACATTTATTTGATAGACTGCGTATCGTGAGGCCCTTAGTCGGGCTCAGCCATCTGCTGTCGAGGATGTCGGCAAAACAACGCCCGCCCGGACGCCCTCTTCTATGGCTGATCGCAACGATGACTTGTTCGTAGATACCTTCGACGTCTTTAGGAAAGGACGCTTGTACGGAGTCGGTTCCCTGGCACCGTTGCACGTGGCGGTTCAGAGATTTCCACCGCCCCTGCCTCCTCTCGCGACCCCGGCAAACGATGATGTGAGGTCACAGCTTGCACATCTTCGCGAGGCGGTGTCGTCCTTGCGAGAGTAATTGGCCACGTACTTTCCACCTCCTTCTACTGCTGTCGGTCTATCTACTTTTGTTGCCGGTCCGTCTACTGCTGGTGCCGGTTCTTCTTCTGCCATGCGTCTTTCCTTTAACCCTACTGCCCCTCTGGTACCGCCTCATACTGTGACGGCACTCCTTGACCTGATGTCGCCAGAGAAGCTACGCAAACTTCCAGACCATGTCTTCGATGGATTGTCGCCATACATGGTGGATGTGTATTTACGTCGGGCACAGCAAGGAGTACCACCAGCAGACGATTGAACTCCTCCTCCTCCTTGATGTATTATATTTGAATAGTTTTTAAATGTTAAATATTTGTAGGAATTTCGAATATTATAGCGACGAATATTATATTTTGATGAATGTTTTGGATAATGGTTAATTTTTGGATAATTGGTATGTATTTTATGTTGGTTTGTGTGATGCATATTTGTGATGGATTATATATTGGTGTGTGATGTATATTAGATTATATATTGGTTTGTGTGATTGTATATTGTAATTTTTCGATGTTTCGGATGTTGTGTGAACAGGGAATACTCTGTTTTATGCAAAAAAAACTTTTTAAAAAATTCCCAGTTAGCGACGGACTAGCGACAACATAGCTACCACTCGCGACGACTGAGCGACGGAATATTCGTCACTAACTGGAGAATTTTCAGGAATTTCCAGTTAGCGAGGGATAGATACTACCTAGCGACGGCTTATCCGTCGACAAGGTTCTGGAGATATAAAAGATGCACATAACCTTAGCGACGGATAGGTCGTCGCTACTTCGTCCCTAGATGTCAGTAAAGATTTAGCGATGGATAATCCATCGCCAACATCGCGACTGAATAGCGACAAGCTAGCGACTATTTTCGACGGATTACAGACAGAATATCCGTCGTCAAGGTTCTGGAAAGGTCAAGCATTTCCAGAATCGGATCGACGGATCTACCGCCGCTATTCCGTCGCTAATCCGTCGCGAGGTGGCGACGAAGAGCAACGGATTAGCGACGGACTTTGCGTATCAGAAACTATCTGATATGCATTTACCAACAAGTTGCCGATGGATCCGATACTCTCTGATACGCTTTACCGACGGATTATTGAAGGACATATCCTTCGGTAATACGCTGTATCACTCACTTTCTGATACTTGATTTGACAAAAAACCATCGGTAAGTCGTCGCTAGTTGTACGAATAAGGCTGACAAAAATCCGTTGCTAAATCGTCGCCTGGCGACAACCTAGTGACGGATAGATTTAGCGACGACCTGTTTGCCGATGGATTTTTTGGTCAATATCTGTCAGTGATCCGTCGCTAAACTGGTTTAGCGATGGATCGGTGACGGATATTGCCGTCGCTAAATCAGTAAATTTTGGTAGTGTAAAACCGGAGGGGGGACTGCCTAGACACATAGATTGAAAAGATACTTGACTTCTGCTTGCTGGTTGGCCTTGCTGCTTGGTTGCTTACTCCGGTGCCAGCTTCGAAACCAAAGGTATCTGTACTAGCTTGTTCGCCTTTTGGTATTTATTAATCTTTGTTGCGGGAGGAATCCTGATATCTAGTATATAGATAAATCCTGGTCTTGTTCTTTCTCCTAGACCTTCTGGCAACTAACCATCGGGAACCAATCCATACCTTTCTTTCGGTCTGACATAAGATGCCAACCTGTTCAGCCTTGACTTAGCGAAGGCAGAAAGATCTTCTCGGATTGGAGAGTCCCTCCTCAAAACAAAAGTCACGTATGTGTGCCCCTTCGGATAGAGACTCACTTCGTTCTATTAGTATGCGAATGTAGCGGGCTGCAAAGGTGCTTGAGAAGCGGCGTCTTATGTCTTCGTCTTTGTGTCTGCCAATTCCATTGATGCTGCTCGTCCGTCAGGATGGCTCGACGTGGATCCCTATTCTTATTCCTAGTTCCAACTTCTTGACATAATTTCCGTTTCTTGAATACCAACAGTCAAGTAAACATCTCATGGCATGCCGCCTACTCAAATGTAGCTTCGGCAGTACTTTTCAACGAGCTTACGGTCGTTTACCTGGGGTTGAAGGTCTAATCCCCTATGGGGTCAAGTACTGACTGGGCAATAAGCCGGGACTAGTTCGCACTTGCTTTTATGCGGCAAACTGGCATTCCCAGGTCTTTCGTTAGGGCTTCATGGAACTAAATAAGGGATTTCTCGAGGCCTACCTATTGCTCATGTTCGGCACCACTAACGGAAGGTCGCCAAAGCCTTACTATACAAAAACTCTTACTATGTTCACTGGAACTTTACAAAGATCCAGGTTCCAAACAACAGTCGTATTTCAAAATCTTTGACTGGACGTAATAAACGCAATTCAGAACAAAAGGTCGCCGAATCTGACATTCGAATGATTTGGAACAATCCAGATGAGTTTGATCAGATGACGTTAGTCCGGATCGTTTAGAGCAAGCAGTCAGTCTATCCTTCCTACAAGACTACACTTATTAGAATTTGAGTCTGGTCACCTTGTGTATGAATCGAGGGAATCTACTCTTTCCCTCCACTCCGGGCTGGCAAGCAACTCTCTCTCTCGATAGCTTGATTCCCTCATCTTTCAGCGGATAGACTGGTATTCCCGCCCCTACCAGCTTCAAGCCAAAACTGACTTAGTCGAATATTTTGATCGAAAACTCTCATCTCAGTGAAGAGGTATAACCGTCAGTCAAGAGGTAGCACTGTCAAAGCGATTATAAGCCAAAGCTCACTTTGCTTGCCGCAAGAGCCTCTCTCTTTCTTTGATAGTCGTAATGACCCGAGAAAAGCCTATCATCGGATGGACGGTTAGAAACCTCTCTTCGTGTCATTTTCTTCTTTGCCAGTTCAATATGAAATAGAGCGATTTCCTTTACTTTGGTTCTTGCGCCTGAGACCCAAGACTGAAGATGTGATCCAGATGTTGCAAAGGGATTTCCCATCTTATAGGGGTGTTATATGCACTAGGTACATCTTAGTCTATACTGATGACAAAATTTAGAATTGTGCGAGAATAGAAGACCAGGTAGAATGATTGTTGGGGAGCTATTAAGCATATCCTGAAGCCTCTTTCTAGTATAAAGGTTGACGTGCTTGTATGTCATGACAGATGCCTGGATTGGATCGGATAGACCGTTACAGATACTATACGGAGTGGGAGTGTCTTGTCTTTCATGATACCATCAAGACAGAGCTGTGACGTCAATTTCGTATACTTCAGTCTTGATTTTCGTATCAAAATCAAGCTTCTGTTCTATCTTGGAAAAGTCACTGCAAGGGAAAAGCCATTCAAGTCAGGAATATAGGTGGAAAGTTTGTCTGTGTTAAATCGAGATTGGGTGGCTGTGAAGTAACCCATGTTCAAGCTAACAAAAATCATGCATTGGATGGATGCCCGAGCATTGAGAAGGAAGAACGCTTGCTTTCAGAGGCAAAAGGCCATAGGGGGAGAGAGCGTCTGTGATCCATGGATCTCCGATCGAGAAACTGTATCCAAGCTTCATGGCAAGTCTGCGCTCTTTGGACTTTTCAAACTTAGCGAAACTGAAACATTTGAGTAGCTAAAGGAAGGAAAATCAAAAGAGAAACCTTGAGTAGCGGCGAGCGAGAGCAGAACAAGGCAAGTGAAGTGAGGAAGCAATTTCATTCGATTTGTTGTGGATTGGATAATGGAAAAACCAACAAGCAGCAAGTGTTGGCTGTGTTGCTGTAGCGCGCCTGGATGACTTGTACAAAGTCAGCAACCATTTTAGGGCGCACGCGTAGGCAACACAGTACTTACGGGGTAGGGCACGCAGAGAATTGGTTTTCTGAAAAGGTTGGAAGATCTGGCCAAGGAAGGTGATAGCCCTGTGAATTCGTTCCCATGGGTCGATCCTTCCCAGTAAAATGTGGCGTGTTGGAATGATGATCGCTTTTACGCAAGAAAGGGGGACTACCCTCTAAGCCTAAGTATTCCTCAATGATCGATATCGTACAAGTACCGTGAGGGAAAGGTGAAAGAACCCCAATCGGGAAATACAATAAAGAGCCTGAGATCCAATGTGAACAATCAGTCGAAGGAGCGGAGCGCGGGTGCACTCACTCTAACGGTGTACCTTTCGCATGATAGGTCAGTGAGGAAATGGGAAAATCGGTCATGGCAGCCAGGTTGAAAGAGATAAATTGAACAAATATGGTCGCCCCCTATTGGGATGTATTTTTAAACCAAAATTGGGATTATCCGCAAAAATCTACGGTAGGGCAGTTTATGAATGTCTACGTGGTGGGCTTGATTTTACCATGGATGATAAAAACGTGAACTCACAACCTTTTATGCGTTGGAGAGACCAAAAATTTACGAAATTACCATCATTTGGCTTCTCCCAGAGGAATTCGCTTGTCTGGAATCCCTCAACGAACCAATTTCTTCTTTCAGATAGACTGCTTTAAGAAACTGGAATTCAGATCAGGTCTCCCTATAGCGGGTACATTAGCAACATTAGCATCCCCCCTCAGTCGTCGGGGTGGGGCTCGATCAGTAGCTTCATTAACTCAGTAACTCGGGTTATCTCTTCGCACAGTCAGTTGCTCGGAGTCAACGTAGGGTAGTCCTGATAGTAAAGCCAGTGGTACGGGGAAGTGGGTTCGGCTTTCATCTCTTAACACATCCCCTCCAGTGATCCCCTTTGGGTCTCACTTACGTGGCCCTCCTTCATCCCCCTTCTCGGGTGATGGTTCGGCTGCGGGTACTGCTTTCGCTTCGCTCAGATGTACCCTTATTTCCATCTTATGACTGTTTTACTGTCATGCCTACCCAGCGTAGACTCCTTCGCTCCCTCCCTTACTCTGCTTTCTTTGTGAAACTCACCTTACTCAGAAAAGTCGTATCATGATACACTGAATCACCAATGCCCAAATTGAATGAGTAAATTCCTCGGTTTTACACTCTTACCACTAGAACGAGTAAATCATCCGTTGGGAACTCTTACCATAACTTCGGAGAGGGGTGAGTCTATATGGGCAGTGATCAGTAAGTTGGGAGAGCCCAGGCTTCGAGCTCGGGTACCCTCACTAACTTGCTGGTGGTTAACCAAATACCACCATGCCAAATAGACCGACGTCCTACACTGTACAGAGAATCTGTGCTATTCACTGTTCCGGTATTAAAGTATAAAAATGAATGCATCGAAGTTCGTGCTTAACAAATGGGCTTCGAACACCTCATTTTCAACTTAAACCAATGCCCTACACGCACGTAGCACAGCTCTGGGTAGGAAGGCTCAGAGGGAGAGAGGCCCCTGTTAGTCCCAAACCTATGTTTTTTATGTGGTTGTTGCTATAAGGAGTTAAAGGTTCACGTGTGCGTGTTCTATGTTGCGGACGGGCGCGTATGCGCTCGCGTGACTAAAGAACACATGTGCGTATATGCGCTCGCGTGTTTAAAGAATGCGTGTGCGCTTGGCCCGGTTAAAGAACGGGCTCGCCCTCGTATACGCTTGTGTGGTTTAAGAACCGGTACGTCTTGCACGCTAGCCATACGCGCCCCCAGGCGCAATATAAAGGACCACATGCGTGTGTCATGATGACACACAATGGTATTATGATCAATCGATAAATCGATCTTAGTGGCCTATAAATCGATCTACAATCAATTTATACCCCCTCCCCCCAAGATAGGACATGTTCTATTAAAAAACGGAGCTTATAGCTCATTTTTAAATAGAAGGTTATGTTCTCATGGGGGAAGCCCTCGTGATTCCCTTGTGCTGTCGCTCCTAAGGTCGCTCCTGTTGCTAGCTGACGAGGAGGGGAAGGTTTCCCCTGGATCCCCTTCCCTGTTTAGCCGCTCGCTCGGAGCTTGCTACAATATATATCTATCTTCCCTAGCCCCTTGGGGCGTATGTCAGTTAGACGATGCCAATAGGACCCCCCTGGCTTTACTTTCAGGACTACCCTGCGGGGAAACCATTCCACCCAGATATTGGCATCGTCTAACTGCTATACACCCCAAGGGGCTAGGGCAGATAGATATGCTGTAGCGAGCTCCGAGCGAGCGGCTAAACAGGGAAGGGGGTCCAGGGGAAAACCTTTCCGTCCTAGTCAGTTAGCAACAGGAGCAACCTTAGGAGCGACAACACGGGGGAATCACGGGGGCTTCCCCCGGGAGACCATAACCTTCTATTAAAAAAATGAGCTATAAGCTCTATTTTTTAATGGAACATGTCAAACTACCTGGGGGGTATAAATTGATTGTAGATCGATTTATAGGCCACTGAGATTGATTTATCGATCGATCATAATACCATCGTGTGTCATCATGACACACGCGTGTGGTCTTTATATCGCGCCTAGAGGCGCGTATGGCTAGCGTGCAAGGCGCGCCTGTTCTTAGATTAATTTTTTTTTTTCAAAATAGACTTTCTTAACATCTTTGCTCCATCTTACAAATATTTCATGTTAAGTTTGTTAATATAATTAAGCTTATAATTATGCTATTCGGCTTCAAAAATATTTGGGTGATGCCATTTTTCATTATGTGGCATCTAACATGGCAGCTGACATAACAGCTGACATGACAAATTTTAACCCAAAATATTAATTGCCCAATTTTTTAATGTTAATATTAATATTAATTTTAGTGGTAATATTATTATTAATATTGATATTAATGTTAATGTTAATTAATTTTAATGTTAAGATTAATTTTAATTTTAATATTAAGGTTAATTTTAATGCTAAGGTTAATTTTAATGTTAAGGTTAATCTTAATGTTAATTATCACATTAATTTAATTTTAATTTTAATTTTAATTTTAATATTTTGCTATGTATGTCAGCAACCATGTCATATGCCACATAACGGGAGATGACATTGTTAGAAATTGCAAGTACTTCACTTTGGAGTTCTGCAAAGTTGAAACTGTCGTCGAGGCTTGAATCGTGCATTTAGCAGCACTTTCCTTAAACTGTTTCGGGCACTCCGGTAACGTCTTGGAGTCAGCATGCCAGAACACCCAGGATAAGACAGCCTTTATGTCGGAGGTTCACCAGACGTTGGGAGACACCGGTGTAGGAAAGAACACCTTTCTGGAAATAGTTGGAAAAGAAAAGAAAGATGAATGAATACTCAGATTCTGTGTGTTTTGGACTCAGAATTCTGTAGTATTTATAGATGAATTAGTGTTGTTTGTGAAGTCGCGACCCTTCCGAAACAACATTCATTCACCTGTTCGCAGATTCATTCACCCTTTCGTTTGTGTGGGCTGCTGCAAAAAATAGGAATTCTCGGGGCGAGAATCGCTGTGAGGAGCCCGAGGGCCGAGCCTACGCCGCTCGCCCGATGCCACGTTGCCTAAGTGCACAAGTGCGTCTACAATGCGCCACTATCGCCTCTACGCCCGAGCTCGAGCCCGAGCCCGAGCCCGAGCCGGTCTTGCCGGTGGCAACACCGGCTATATTTTCATGAAGAGGATAAAACAAAAACCAATGGTCACCCACTAGCAACCCTCTGGTTGTTGCACACTCCTCATGAGTGCACATTCCTATTTAAGCACTCTCAAAGCCTTTCTCTTTTTTCGATGTGGGACTAAAGTCCCTTCTCTTCCTTTTCATCCTTTAAGAACAATGAATGGAATTAATTAATTCCAACAATCCCCCACTTGTTCCATAAATAATGGAAAGAAATTCCAGAATACATCACTTAAAGAATGTTAATACAGTTAGGTATCTTTCGATTTGAACCTAACCTTAGTAGATGCAACACAAGATTTTATCGAAATTTCTGGTAGCTAGTGTCACGACCCGCACCCTAGAGTAAGGGCCCGAGACGTGGGTACGTCCAGCCTACGCCCCAGTGTCGGCGGTAGAACGCTGTCCTAGGTCAACATACATCTAGCAATATATCTCTAAATAGTTTATACTCCCCGAATGGGGTGACATAGCAGTAAATAAACTCAATCACAACTAAGGAAGAGATAGCACGATATGAAATAGAACTCAAGAAAAAATAGATGATAAAGTAGTCTAAGATAATCCCAGCAAATATCCAGAGGTATATGGTCTCAGATACTGAATGAAAGAATATATACAACTCAGAATAGAATAAAGTCTAGCTAAAACATGTCTCAAGATAACATAAGATAAGAAAAGCCTAACAAAACTAGTCTAGGCAATGGGGGTGATGTCCTCAGCTAGAGCTGGTTCCTCCTGAGGGTCCAGCTCGCAAGTGTCATCTAAGGCTGTCCCGTAGTAAGTATCCAGACAAGCCTCCTCCTCGTCCTCTGTAATATTTTCAACAGGTCCAGTCAGGACAGGAGCGAGTACAGTACATCTCAACAGTTCATAGCAGGTTAGAAAATATAATCATACAATAAAGTAAGATACAGGTGCTGAAGAATACAGTATGTAAACAGAGAGAGAGAACTGTAATAGAAATATCTACTATAAGTAAGGAACTAACAGTGGCTAGCGAGTCAGAGTACAGGATAGCACATGTGAACAGAACATATTTGTACATGATCTACACTAAGGAGTTTCACATGATCTACACTACTATGGAATTGTTCATATGACTACTAGCACTCTCCCGTTTTCCCAATCAATAGACAAGGATCTAAGCAGGTTATGTTATTATACATGATATCACATGGGGGCCCATGAAAGGGTACACATGATAGTATATATGAGGGCTCTGTGAACATGAGAGTACATGATTCACAAGAGTGTACATGTATGGTGAAAGCACAAGAGTACATGATGAAAGTGAAACGCACATGACACAATGTACCCGATGCTCCCGAGGGGGATAACATCGCATGAAGAGATGCTTATAGTACCAATCCGTGATAATGTCATGACAGCACAAGTAAAGTAATTTAATGCAGAAAATAATTCTAAGCAGGATATGAAATGATCAGAGAATGTACTCGCCTGGTATCTGAGTGTCCAATATGAAAGTACTGTCCGAGGAGTGGTGTCTGGCTCCTAATCAGAATAGCACAAGTCATAACAAGTCCAAAATGGTATGATGAAGTCCTACTATGTATTCTATATGATTCTAGGTCAATCTAGGCCAAAGTCAACTCTTGGTCAACCAAGAAGTCAAACCTAAGTCAACTATTGTCAAACTAGGTCAACCAAGTCTAAATTTGGTCAAACTAGTCTACACTAGACTATATTAGTCTATACTAGGTCACTTAACCTATACAAGCTAGTACACCACACTACTAGGCTATCTAGACCAACTACACATGTTAGTTGGCATTCCTACATATTACCTATATGTGTACATTACCTAGGTTATAGTGCAACTATTAGAAACATCACATTATATATATATATATATATATATATATATATATATATATATATATATATATATATATATATATATATATATATATATATAGGCTCAACATATATACATATAGGTATTCATTACATATAATACATATGTATACATACTATACATAACCCTACATATATGAAGACTAGGAAATATAGAAAGAATGTGTGTGTGTGTATGGAAAGACAAGTGTGTGAACTGTGAGGGTGTGTGTATGTGAGAGAAATGTGAGGAATGCTAATGTGTGAGGGTGAGTAGTACATGAGGGTGTGTGTAAGGCTGTGAGACATACATGAGTGAGCTGAGTGTGTATAACTAAATAAAATAAAAATCTGGAAAAACAGTGGCATGGAAAAAATCTGGAATAGTGAACGGTATTAGGAAACCCAGTATCAATCTCTCAGGTTTAGCCATAAACAAATCAGTTAACACATGTGAATCTAAACAGTTGACAGTTCAATGGAGAGATTTCCAGGTTAATAAGAACTGGAATCAAAGCTCAGATACTGATTTCAGTAGGCTACCCATGCCTAGCCCCAATTTCAAGTTTTAGTCTTCCCTCCAATTCGAACCCAGGTTTACACAACATGGGAAACACCCAAAGTTCAAAATAAAACACAAAGGAAAACAGTTCTAAACAATTCACAGTATCAATTTTTATAGCCTTGGTTTAAACCCTGTTTTCGAACTCAAAACAGTCCCAAATAATTCAAAAATTGACATATAACTAGATTACATATAGGTGAACATATTAGAGCTTTAAAAATATGCAATTAACAGTGTAGAATTAGGTTAAATTGATGTTCAAGTTCAATATATAAAATCTGGAAAAGTCAGGAATCAATACACAATTTCAGAAATTAGTAGATTAACAATTACCTATTGAAAAATTATTAAAACACAAAATAAAGAGTTGGTAAATGAAATATACAATGTGTTTGTGTCCCGGGGTCCATCACGTGTCCATCAATACGACACAATCGTGTCCAATACAAAGAAACCCAAAAACTGGAAAAACTGGACACACATACTGGGACAGCCTCGTGTGGGTGTGCACACGTGTCGTGCACCCGACACAGGCCAACCCAGGCCTCGTGGTTGTGTCCCCACCTAGGCTAGGTCTAGGTGCTCATGTCTAAGTGACTGTATCGTGTCCTCGTGTCGCCGTGTCCAAGTAATCGAGCCGTATCAGTGGCTAAATTACACTGTACGCAGGACAGGAAAAAATCAGTGCACGACTGATTTCTCTCCAACCTATGCACGAAACCCAACAAAATTTGGGGAGCATGGTGACAGAAGATGCCCCAAGGATCCCACAAAGTTTCATGTCGAAATAAGCCGTGTCGTGTCCTGTGGAACCCCCGAGTAGCAGGGGACAGAACCCGAGCGCGCGCGAACGTGTCCCCGTGTCCAAACTGACACGACACCACACCATAATCACCTAGTCCATAAAAAATAAGTAAGCGACAACAAAATAGTAATTTCCATTCAAAAACATTGCACAAAAGAAATCGAAATGCCCTTTGAGGCATTTCGACAAACACCTAAGGATGGTTCCTGATACGTATCCAAACGGACACGAAACTTATGAAATCCGACACGAAACCATTGCAGACACTTAAAGGACTCCTAGGGCTTCCTAAATATGTAAAGAAATCAGAATTTCATGGAGAAATGAGAAAGTTACCTATACTTAAACTTTCAAGAAAAACCCCCCTTTCAATAGCTCTTCTCCTTGATGTCCCAATCCCACAAAACAATACCAAACTGAAATGAAACTTCAACAACAAAAAGAGTGGGTATATTAGAACCTAATGGAAGAGATTTGAATGAAAAAGGAAAAGGAATGGAAATCTAGGGATTAAATAAAATAGGAATCAAACCTATCTTAAACTTTGAGCTTTCCTAAGAAAGAGGCAACCCTAAAATTAGGAGAGTATTTATAGGGTGATGTTCCCAATGATGATAGGGGTGGCCGGCCACTTAGTCTAGGGATTAGGGCTTAGCAATTGTCTTGGGCTTTGGGCCAACCTACAAGGCTATGAGTTAAAATAATTTATTAAAGGTTCTACATCATAAGCCATGACTTATGACTTTCTAATTCCTATTGCTAACTAGAGTCTATTGACCAAACCAAGGGTTATCTTAGGTTAGACTAGAGTCAAATAACCTAACCAAGTCCATACTAACTAGGGTTAGCTTCTAGGTTGGTCTACAAGGGTCAAAACTAGTAAAAAATCAATCTAGTTCAAATAATTCCAAAATAATTCCTAAAAATTCTCATAAATTCAAATAAATTCTAATAAATTTAAATTACCCCAAAAATATCAAAAATACCCTCAAACTAGAAATGTGGTAGTGACAGCTAGGCTTTGAACCAGTTATTCTTTGTGATAAAATCGGTATTACTTTACACACATTCTTTTGTAGTTCTTCGCCTACATCTCTCGCTTAGCACTATTAATGGCCATGTGCTGATCCTATCTTGTAAATTTTTATAAGATAAACTCCAGATCTTACTGAGACGGCACCATCTCTAAATTCACATAGGTGAAGTTCTTTCAGTATCTCTGTTGCTTTACAGATACATGTCAATATTACTGAACTTTATTAAGAGTTTTATAAACTCAACCCTTAAATTGCAACAGTCGACATTATCATGTCATATACTTCCAAATCAACAGTTTGTTGTTACCCATTGAATCTAAGATTAAGGTTTTCTTAACATTAGGTTGGTTGCCACTGTTGTTGGAACTCTTACTCAAGGAGTTTCAATCCCATACCTCTCGAGGTAGACTTTACTAAATCCCTAGCTAGTGGTTAGTAAAGGGATCAGCTAAGTTATAGCTGGTACGCACATACGTAAGAGAAATGATTCCATCTTTGATCAATTTCCTTACGTAGGTATGTCTTAGACTTATATGTCTAGACTTTCCATTATACACTTAGTTGTAGGCTCTTGCTAGAGTAGCTTGACTATCGCAATGTATTGACACTTTTGATATATTCTCTTTAGCCAGAGAAACTTCTAATAGAAGATCCCTCAACCACTCAGCTTCTTGTCCTGCAGAAGCTAGAGCCACAAACTCTGACTCCATGGTCGAATGAGTAATGCACGTATGTTTCTTGCTCTTCCAAGAAACTGCCCCTCCGGCTAGCGTAAATACCCAACCTGTCGTAGATTTGTTATCCCCGACACTTGATATCCAACTAGCGTCGGTATATCCTTCTAATATGGCAGGAAATCTACCATATTGTAATCGAAGATTCTTAGTTTTCAAAAGATAACCAAAATTTCTTCCGATAGCCCTCCAATGCTCATTATTAGGGTTGCTAGTAAATCTACTCATTTTACTAACTGCAAATGCTATATCAGGTATTGTGCATTGCATTAAATACATAAGACATCCAATAGCACTTGCATATTCTAATTGGGCGACGACTCTTCCAAAATTCTTTTTTAGTTTAACACTTGGATCAAATGGAGTGTTCACTTCTTTGAACTTTAGGTGTTTGAACTTGTCTAGCACTTTCTCAACATAGTGCGACTGCGTAAGTTCATAACCCCCACTGTTTTGTATTACTTTGATCCCCAAAATAGTGTCAACTTTTCCAAGATCTTTCATCTTGAATGTGGAAGTTAGAAACCTCTTCATTTCTGTAATTCTACTCATCTCGTTGCTAATGATCAACATATCATCAACGTAGAGACAAAGAAATATCATAATATTTCCATATACTTTAGTGTATAAATACTTATCATAAACATTGTGAGCAAAGCCATTAGAAATTATGACTGAGTCAAATTTCTGATGCCACTGCTTTGGTGCTTGTTTTAATCCGTACAAGGATTTAACAAATTTGCATACCTTTTGTTCATTTCTCGGAAGCACGAACCCTTTCGGTTGCTCCATGTAAATCTCCTCATCGAGATCTCCATTTAAGAATGCCGTTTTGACATCCATCTGATAAACATTAAGATGATGCAATGAAGCTAACGCAAACAATATTCTAATTGTAGTCGTTCTTGCTACTGGTGCATATGTGTCAAAATAATCAATTCCTTCTTTTTGTCGAAATCCTTTGGCTACTAGTCTAGCCTTGTAGGTTTTTAAAGTACCATCACTATGATACTTTTTCCTGAACACCCACTTACATCCAATAGGTCTTGACCCTTTGGGAAGATCGACAATTTCCCAAGTGTGGTTAGACATTATCGAATCTATCTCATCTTGGATAGCATCTTTCCAAAAAGATGAGTCTCGCGAAGCTATTGCTTCCTTAAAGGTTTTAGGATCATCTTCCACCTGAAGAATGATAGGAATCTTTCGAATAAATTTCTCTGTATTTCCTTCCACTAAGTAAAAGGAAATAAGTTGAGAATCTATTTCGTCAGGTCCTAGATCCTTAGCCTTTCGAACCCTCTTGCTGATACGAAGCTCGGGTTGTTTTTCAACTAACCGTGAAGAGCTCTCCTCACGAGACTCTTCATTAGCAGGAATTTCAGGATCCTTATTCTTAGTAATAAGGTTCTCAAAAAATTCCACATCTCTGGATTCGACAATAATGTTAGACTCTAAGTTTAAAAGTCTATATGCCTTACTATCACTACTAAAATATCATCAAATAGCAACGTAATGTAGCGACGGCAAGAAATTACGTCGCCAGTAGCGACTTCTTTATAAACACATCACAAAACGTCGCTGGCTAGCGACGTTCTGCGACAGGAGTATACTACGTCGCTGAATAGCGACGTTCAGCGACATATTATAAGTATATATCGCCATGGTTGCGACGTTTAGCGACGTCAACACGTGACGTCGCTAAGTTATTTTACTTAGGACACGCCGTTGCCTTCTTTCCCCCTCACTCTCACTCGAAAACCCCCAAAAATTTTAATTTTTCCCCCCACACCCTCCCCCCCGGCGACTCCCTCCCCCTCTGTCAGTGCCCTCCCCGCCCGGCAACCCCCTCCCCCCCGGCGACTCCCTCCTCCTCCAGCGAGCTCCTCCTCCTCGAGATCCTCCTCCTCGAGCTCCTCCTCCCCCAATCCGACCTCCTCCTCCTCTTCCTCAGGTAAACCCTAACCTAACTCCTCTCCTTCCTCCTCCTCCTCTCCCACGGACACACACACATACACGGACACACACGGACACGGACACACACGTACACACACACACACACACACAGAGAGACACGGACACACACACACACACACACACACACACACACACACACACACACACACACACACACACAGAGACACAGACATTGATATGCATGCCAAGTGTTTGTCAAAATGACTCAAAGAGCATCAATGCTCTAAATTCAAATTTTAACCTTTAGTTTAGGAGTGCTTTGCTATAGCTTTAGCATTGGTATGATAATCTAGCATACAAGAGTATAATAGAAGTAGTTATATTTATTGGGGGATTTGTGGTTTAAGTGGACAATGAACTCCGCGTCGCAAATAGCGACGTTCAGCGACTAAAGTGTCATCTGCGACTTGCCTATAAGCGACGTCCGGTTTTCGTCGCCAAATACGTCGCAAATTGGTTTTAGCGACGTATTTTCCTTATTTAGCGACGTCTCCTGACGTCGCTAAAATGGGTTATTTTATTAGTGTATTGGCAACATAACCTTCGAAAGCACTTTTGATTCCACGAGGACCTAATTTGGTCCTTTTAGGATCCATATTTTTGTAATAAGCTATGCACCCCCACACTCTAAAATAACTGATATTAGGCTTACGGCCTTTCCATATCTTATATGGTAAAATACCAGTTTTCTTCAAAGGAATTCGGTTCATTATATGACATGCAGTAAGTAAAGCTTCACCCCACAAACTAAATGATAATTCAGAATGCATTAGCATTGCATTTATCATTTCTTGATACGTTCTATTTTTTTTTCTGCTAGTCCGTTCTGTTGAGGTGTTCATGGTGCAGAACATTCATGAATAATACCATTTTCTTCACAGAAGGTATTAAATTCAAAAGAAAAATATTCACCACCTCTATCACTGTCACGACCCGTACCCGTTTTTTTTTAAACGGATACGAGACGTGTCCAAGCCAGCCTATGCCGCAGTGTCGGCGGTAGAACGCTGTCACGGCCATGAAGATCAAAATCACAAACAATGCTCATTCACATAATTAATTTAACTTACAATGATTACAAGTTTTACATTTGTAGAATAATATAAACTTGTACAAATAAATGAATGACTACAACTCAACTATCTAGCTAGTCTCTAGGCCTTTGTCTGCAAGTATTCCCGTCACTCCCCAAGCTAAGTGAATCCACGGCTAACCTGAAAATGTTGGTTTCCAGTCAGGAATGGAACGAGCACAATCCACTGAATGCAATCTCAATAAAGAAAATGACTATAAAACAAAGGTTAGACATCAATCATGAGTTTTGAAAATAACAGTAAAGCCGTAAGAAAAATCAATAGTAATAAATAGACTCATATACTTTCCACCGTTAGAAGTACCTTTGATATGTGATCGGTCTCGGGACAATTATGCGACACGGTCTACACGGTCTAAAGTTACACGGTCTATAGTTACACGGTCTACAATTACACGGTCTACAAAAAATATTGCAATAAAGAAACATTGTCTACAGAATAATAATCACGAACTACACAGATTAAATGCAATAAATAAATCACTGTCTACACGGTCTACTTTGCAATAAATAAATCACTGTCTACACTGTCTACAAGAAATAAATGTAATACTGTCTACACGGTCTACAAGAAATAAATGCAACACGGTCTACACGGTCTACACGGTCTAAGGTCAGATCACACATCGTTGGTACTTCTCATTCCCGACTCAACAATTTATAATAAAAAAAATAATCACATAACTAATAAAACTAACCAATGAAATATAGTGAAAATCAATATCGAAATGCAGACAATAAACTGTACTCGCCTGTGGTTCTGTGCTGGTAAAACCGATGATCCAAACCACTCAATATGCCACTATAGTCAAAACCCGTACAACAGTCCCCGGAAGCTGAAATAAACAATACCAATGATCTCAGAATAGTCCAATTAGCTAGGATTGCCTGTCCTTACGTCCAATTCTGGACACAGGGGCAAAACGGTAATTTCGGACAAAAATGATGTCCGCAGTTGGACCCGCTTTGCACCGAAAAGCGTGCCAGAGTCAACGGTCTCTAAAGTCATCAAACTACATGTCTACGAATCCAGTTTTCCGATACGAACCCAACCGTATGTCCAAAGTTGGATTCCGGCGGACCGTGCACAAAATCGCCCGTTGAGTAGGACCGTGGGGCCCGCAAAACGGTGATTTTGTCAACGATCTCAGAATCGGGCCAAACTTGGCATACAGGACCAGAAAAACGATACGGTTCTGTTGGCGCAAGTTTTGTCTCGATCTGACGAGCGTGCACAAAGTAATTGAGAAATTTGCAAAGAGCACGATACGGTGAATTTCGACGGATACGCATCAAATTCGTCGCGGACACGCGACCAATTTGAATTCCGCCAAAGCCCACACGACCACGAAGCTGTTACGCAGCTTTTGATGTCTTCGGTGCGCGACCACGTCGTCCGAAATGGCGGGACGGACGTCGTGTGGAGCGATTTCTAGTTTTTGAAAACAGATTTTTGGGAAACTTTGGGATTCGATTTCTCGACGCATAGTCGATGATTTCAAATTCCGCAAAAAGGGTTGTGAAGCCCTACATGGTGTCTAGGACTGTCTTTAAAAAGTTTTTCTAAAATTGTACTGGATTGATCGGGAACGATCCTCGAACATGGGGGTTTGGGCTGAACTAGTGCTCAGTTTTAGACTGGTTTTTCGTCGACTTTGCGTCGACTTAACGAGCAACCTAGGTCTTCTAAAATAGAACAAATTGACAGGAGTTGAAGGGGGTTAGGTTGTGGTTGTACCTGCGAAGACGGGTCTGGATTTGATCAACCGAGGGAACGGGAATCACGTCGCGAAGACAGCGGATTGCTGTGCTGTCGCTGTGTTCCCTGTTGCGCGTGCGCTCTTCTAGCGGCCTCGTGCGGCCGCGCGCGGCGGCGCCCCCGGCGGTGGGTGGCTCGCCGTCGCCGTCCAGGTCGGGGGTGTCGTCAGGTGCGAGGGGTTTAGGGTTTTTGATGATAACCCCTCTCCCTCGATCTCTCTCTATATATATACTTGGGTTTTATCGAACGCAGGGGGGCCTTCAGTTCGCTGTTCTGGGTTGCACAGTCGGGCTCAACTGAGCCCGAGCTCTGTGATGGGCCTGTGGGGAAAAATAATGGTTGGCTTGGGATTCTGCTACTGTTTTATTTCTTTTTCTTTATCTATTTCTATTTCTTTTTTTTCTCTTTTATTAATACTAACACCTTTACATATATATTATCACACATATCTTTTAGTCATTTATACTTATAATTATTTATACCAAATAAAAGTCTCTATATATATATTCATATATATATATAATAATATCATAAATCTAAATAAAAACTCATTTCTTATCAAATTCTAGCGTAGGCCTATTTACATAAATATGAATATATATATATAACATTTATTTGATAACCAAATAAATATAACTAATAATAATAATATTAGTATTATATAATAATGACCTCGATAATAATGAAAATAAATTCAATAAATCATAATGGTGTATAAATACCATTATGCGCAGTCCAATAATCTCAAATGTACAAAGACCCACTGTATACAATTGATGATATTTATAATATTAAATCAACGAATACTTTAGAAAATATTTATTAAATCATTAACACGAAATACAACACCCTCATACCCAAAATTCCATCAGCACGAATGTCATTGGACATGCCGCATGACCTACATGGGCTTGGGCTCTGTTTTGTGCGACTGAGTCTCCTAATGTCAAACAATATTAAATATAGATAATTAAACTATTGATAATGGTCATGTCACAACTTAGCCTGATTTTTTTCCTAGTTAGGGCATCACTATGGCTTGGCCTTCCCTACCAGAGCTAGTACTCTCGTCAAAGCACGCCCTTGCACTATCCGTGCCTCGATTTCTAGTCATCTTGTGCTCCAAAACTCCATTATTGCTAAAATCATCTACCGTAATATTTAACTAAATAATTATCTATAGAATCTACAATTCACCATTCCAATAAAATAAATAAATAAATAAATTTTTATCAAAATTTGGGAAGAGGGGCTACAAATCTATCCACCTTAAAAATAATTTCGTCCTCGAAATTCTAATTCATAATTATTCCTCAATTTCAAAAATATCTACTTTTACCTTAATCTCCTTGATTTTAATTCCTCAAAAGTAGTTTATATCCTCCTCCTAGCCATTTTGGCAACTACAAAAATATCGAGGACTTCTACCCACCTTTGATCACACTACTCTTCCAAAACATGGTCACTAAAATCTTATAATTTTCTAATCAGTTTCTAACAATTTTACCGACAGATATCTACGGTATCTATAATTCTCTCCTATCTACCAAGCAATCCAAAAATCTAACAAGCAACTAATTTTCACAAGTAGCAAAATATTGGTAAATTCAATTAAGCATGACCATATGTCGCTCCGCAATATGAAGGATAGGAAGATAAGGATGAAAAATCGAAGGCAATTATGAAGTTTCAAGAGTGATGGAGAGTATTCAAAGATGCAGATAGAAGAAAAGTCTATGAACCATTGGCTTATTTGCTAGATTGGCTACTCTAGTCCAGTCACTTGCTAAGTCAAGGAACCCTTCGTTTCTTAGAGGGGCTTGCAATCCGTGCAATACAAAGGTTTCGTTCTCGAAATTAATCTAAACAAGGTTCCATCCTAGAACGGGATCTGGGTAATCGTGATTGTGATCTTTTTCTTGGTTATTTGAACACACAAACAAGGGATATAAATGCAATACAAGATTGTATCACAACTTCTAGGTAGATGAAACAAAGGTTACGAATGCCTTCTCAAAAATATAGGGAAGACTACATAATAGGCATGGGGACCTATTTCAAAAGTTCGGTTTTACAGTCCAACTATGGTGGTATGCATGAATGGGTATTAATGGGTTCCCCAAATTGGACATCAGTCATCAGTTGAATGAACCTTGGACTTCAAGGTATATTGACTGGATAAGATCCCAATGATAAACTACTTCTACAAGGTTAGGGTAACCTAGAATAGGTTTCATTCCAAGTGGTTGAGCTAGTTGGACTGTCGGATTGGTTAAATAGGTTCTCTAAGCCCTGAAGGTGCGCCTTCCGTGGCTTTTGTGTTTAAGAAGCACGAGAAGACAAAATGGAGTGGCACACTAGTGACATGTGCGAAGTGGGCTTCGAGTAGATCACAACCATATATTGGGTTGACAGGTTTGAGTCGAGGTTGAGTCTCTAATTGTAGTCGGAAAGTATACGGGTATTATGGTAAGGGTTATAGCTAGTCCTTTTTACCTGAAAGTCGTACCACAATAAAAGAGTACAAGAAGACGGGTTGGAGTGGGACATGATATAACTAGATGGAGATGGACTCGTCTAGATCTTGTATATGAAATTGCTGGAAGGTAACAGCTGGTCTCGTGCTCCGAATATTAATGACACGGTCGGGGACACAAAAAGATCTTGATGGAAAGTGGGAGTCCATGAGACACTAATTATCATCCCAATGGAAAATATTCTAGTCAATCGGTACTCCTCGTATATCCCAAAAATTTCAGAAGGCTTACAGTCTACCCACCTTAAAATAGGACATGGTCCTAGGAATATTGAGGTTAGAAGGATTTCAAGTCCGTTATTGTACCTCGACTCTTGTCAATAAAGATTAAGGCACGGCGTAACAGGATATGGTAGATCTAAGTCAAGCCAAGGATCGTTCCTCAATGAATGGAAAACGAGAGTGTTCAATGACACACGGTCGAAAAATAGAATGATCTACTCGTCCACTGTATACAAGGGTTATCGACAGGGTAACCAACTCTAAGGCACATCATCTAAAAAGATTTCTAACCACTGAGTCGTGAAACTCTAGTTGTGTTAAACCTGTCAGGCTATGGTCATAAGGGTTCTAGTAGTATGGGCTGCAGTGATCATGTCTTGTTGTTGACAACTGGTATATCACAATTTGACTGGGTATTTAAGCTATGGTATTGGCTAAACTAGTGACTGTGGTATTCCAACACTAGTTAGGTCTTAATAATAAAATTTACATGACTAGAGTAATATTGGTTGGAAACCAATCTCGGGATGAGTATCCACCATAGTCACGGTAAATTTTTGACCTTAGCCTTGTCTATTCATCTCATGTCTAAACTGTGGGCTTTGGTCGAGGGACGGTTGAGTCAAGGCACAAGGGTTGAAAGTAAAGACAATATTCAAGAAAATATTTAGAGACACAATGAATTGTTCCTTGAGAATAGATAGTCTCCTGGGTTGGCATTACGACTAAGGGTAAAACCCTAATCATTCTTAATTTCAGATGGCTGAAAGTCCCGATACAGTTTGGGGTCGAGAGGAGAACGCGTAACTCGATCGCATGGCTGGCGATAACTTTCCTTGTGTATACAACTACCATAGCCATGGGGATATGCGATAAATTACGAGCTTCTGCCTTTCCGAACCAGTGAAAGACAAAAACCATAAAGAGTTCAAGAAAGATGTTACTGAATACAATCACGTGATTCAAGGGCGAACGTATAATTCAAGAGGAATTGTCAAGCAGTCGCGGATGAGATCCTAGATACCTATATATCTCCATCCACGTAGTGTAATTAAACGAAGAGCGAACCAAATGCATCATGGTTGATCAGACCATAATACGCTGATTCTGATTAGACAATAAGTTAGCAGGCGTCCCCACTAAACATATGCCTCGAATCAAGCTCGAGAATAGAGTGAGCTTGCAAAACTAAGCTGTAGCAGCAGCGTTGGTCAAGATAGTCAAGATACAAGTACGCGAGATTTTTGAAAAGAGGCACAAGTAGTTCGAGTTTTGTGAGAATCAAACCTTACCTGATGTTCTTGCTTATACAGTCATCCTACTATCTTCTGATTCACAAGGACTTAGTCGACTAACGGGTTATGGACATTCTAAATTCTATATTCTAGGTAAACCTATTAGTGTCAGTCGATATCCTCGTCAATAGGTCACAAGGACCACGGAATGCTAGATCGGGAGACGTGCTATCCAACTTACAAACTTCCACCAATATTAGCTTCGGATCTTATGGAACACACAGGGCACTGTCCTATCCTCTATAGTATCCTTAACTTGTAATCACGTTTGAAGTCATTTCACCGAGAGTTACACCTCGCCCGTATACTCGAGCTGTGGTAAACCCTTGGATTCATGATTTCAGGGTGCTATGCTTTTCGATACTCTACCTTATATTGTCACAAGGGTTACGGTCAAAAGAGGACCTCTAGCCATAGTTGTAGAAATATCCTATAATCTATATTTCTTAGACTAATTTCAATTCTAGGGGTCGTGTCTCGCCAGTGCGCTGCTGGCTGCAGTGAATCTATGGTTTCTATAATTTAAATAAATGGCGACAGTGCGCTACTGTCCTGCCATCATGAGTTAACTAACGTTCCTGTAACTATATCTGTATAAATCCTTGAGCTTCTAGAGATTTAGTCAGGTTGACTATGAAATAAAGCGTACGTATTTGTCTTATCGGTCATAACCCCTTTCAATAAAAGATTGAACATGGGGAAACTAACTGAAGACAAAGAAATACGAACACTCTAGTATCTATTTCGTGTGTAATCAAACCATGAAGGAAAACCTTGAATCGAAACCAACTCGAGGTTCATATGGGGATAACAATAATCAGAATTTATACAAACAATAATTCCTAGGGCAAAGTAGGGACTAAATAAGCAAATTGGACTAATATATGAGGATGATATCTAAGAGACAAGAGAATGAATTGAATAATCTATCAAGGCTAGATCATTAATTCTATGAAGCCCTGCCTTACCAAGGGAATAATCTATCCAAATTAGATTACATCGTTATATCAAGAGATGATAATGTACCTATGGGGATCTGATAAACTATCAAAATTAATAACTCCTTATCTATATGGCCTAGACTACCCATTGGTAAATTTGTATAAGGGACTCCTAATCTTAGTCATTCTCGTAAATTAAATTAATTTCTAATTCGTGAATGAACATTTCTAGTCGCAGGCTCGCAATAGTACAACTAACTAAAGTACTATCACGAGTTCGCATGATTTGCGAAGACTGACCTGCATGGGCCACCACAAAAACTTGTCACGACCCGTACCCGTTTATTTTTAAAACGGATACGAGACGTGTCCAAGCCAGCCTACGCCGTAGTGTCGGCGGTAGAACGCTGTCACGGCCATGAAGATCAAAATCACAAACAATGCTCATTCACATAATTAATTTAACTTACAATGATTACAAGTTTTACATTTGTAGAATAATATAAACTTGTATAAATAAATGAATGACTACAACTCAACTATCTAGCTAGTCTCTAGGCCTTTGTCTGCAAGTATTTCCGTCACTCCCCAAGCTAAGTGAATCCACGGCTAACCTGAAAATGTTGGTTTCCAGTCAGGAATGGAACGAGCACAATCCACTGAATGCAATCTCAATAAAGAAAATGACTATAAAACAAAGGTTAGACATCAATCATGAGTTTTGAAAATAACAGTAAAGCCGTAAGAAAAATCAATAGTAATAAATAGACTCATATACTTTCCACCGTTAGAAGTACCTTTGATATGTGATCGGTCTCGGGACAATTATGCGACACGGTCTACACGGTCTAAAGTTACACGGTCTATAGTTACACGGTCTACAATTACACGGTCTACAGAAAATATTGCAATAAAGAAACATTGTCTACAGAATAATAATCACGAACTACACAGATTAAATGCAATAAATAAATCACTGTCTACACGGTCTACTTTGCAATAAATAAATCACTGTCTACACTGTCTACAAGAAATAAATGTAACACTGTCTACACGGTCTACAAGAAATAAATGTAACACGGTCTACACGGTCTACACGGTCTAAGGTCAGATCACACATCGTTGGTACTTCTCATTCCCGACTCAACAATTTATAATAAAAAAATAATCACATAACTAATGAAACCAACCAATGAAATATAGTGAAAATCAATATCGAAATGCAGACAATAAACTGTACTCGCCTGTGGTTCTGTGCTGGTGAAACCGATGATCCAAACCACTCAATATGCCACTATAGTCAAAACCCGTACAACAGTCCCTGGAAGCTGAAATAAATAATACCAATGATCTCAGAATAGTCCAATTAGCTAGGATTGCCTGTCCTTACGTCCAATTCTGGACACAGGAGCAAAACGGTAATTTCGGACAAAAATAATGTCCGTCGTTGGACCCGCTTTGCACCGAAAAGCGTGCCAGAGTCAACGGTCTCTAAAGTCGTCAAACTATATGTCTACGGATCCAGTTTTCCGATACGAACCCAACCGTATGTCCAAAGTTGGATTCCGACGGACCGTGCACAAAATCGCCCGTTGAGTAGGACCGTGGGGCCCGCAAAACGGTGATTTTGTCAACGATCTCAGAATCGGGCCAAACTTGGCATACAGGACCAGAAAAACGATACGGTTCTGTTGGCGCAAGTTTCGTCTCGATCTGACGAGCGTGCACAAAGTAATTGAGAAATTTGCAAAGAGCACGATACGGTGAATTTCGACGGATACGCATCAAATTCGTCGCGCACACGCGACCAATTTGAATTCCGCCAAAGCCCACACGACCACGAAGCTGTTACGCAGCTTTCGATGTCTTCGGTGCGTGACCACGTCGCCCGAAATGGCGGGACGGACGTCGTGTGGAGCGATTTCTAGTTTTTGAAAACAGATTTTTGGGAAACTTTGGGATTCGATTTCTCGACGCATAGTCGATGATTTCAAATTCCGCAAAAAGGGTTGTGAAGCCCTACATGGTGTCTAGGACTGTCTTTAAAAAGTTTTTCTAAAATTGTACTAGATTGATCGGGAACGATCCTCGAACATGGGGGTTTGGGCTGAACTAGTGCTCAGTTTTAGACTGGTTTTTCGTCGACTTTGCGTCGACTTAACGAGCAACCTAGGTCTTCTAAAATAGAACGAATTGACAGGAGTTGAAGGGGGTTAGGTTGTGGTTGTACCTACGAAGACGGGTCTGGATTTGATCAACCGAGGGAACGGGAATCACGTCGCGAAGACAGCGGATTGCTGTGCTGTCGCTGTGTTCCCTGTTGCGCGTGCGCTCTTCCAGCGGCCTCGCGCGGCCGCGCGCGGCGGCGCCCCCGGCTGCGGGTGGCGCGCCGTCGCCGTCCAGGTCGGGGGTGTCGTCAGGTGCGACGGGGTTTAGGGTTTTTGATGATAACCCCTCTCCCTCGATCTCTCTCTATATATATACTTGGGTTTTATCGAACGCAGGGGGGCCTTCAGTTCGCTGTTCTGGGTTGCACAGTCGGGCTCAACTGAGCCCGAGCTCTGTGATGGGCCTGTGGGGAAAAATAATGGTTGGCTTGGGATTCTGCTACTGTTTCATTTCTTTTTCTTTATCTATTTCTATTTCTTTTTTTTCTCTTTTATTAATACTAACACCTTTACATATATATTATCACACATATCTTTTAGTCATTTATACTTATAATTATTTATACCAAATAAAAGTCTCTATATATATATTCATATATATATATATATAATAATATCATAAATCTAAATAAAAACTCATTTCTTATCAAATTCTAGCGTAGGCCTATTTACATAAATATGAATATATATATATAACATTTATTTGATAACCAAATAAATATAACTAATAATAATAATATTAGTATTATATAATAATGACCTCGATAATAATGAAAATAAATTCAATAAATCATAATGGTGTATAAATACCATTATGCGCAGTCCAATAATCTCAAATGTACAAAGACCCACTGTATACAATTGATGATATTTATAATATTAAATCAACGAATACTTTAGAAAATATTTATTAAATCATTAACACGAAATACAACACCCTCATACCCAAAATTCTATCAGCACGAATGTCATTGGACATGCCGCATGACCTACATGGGCTTGGGCTCTGTTTTGTGCGACTGAGTCTCCTAATGTCAAACAATATTAAATATAGATAATTAAACTATTGATAATGGTCATGTCACAACTTAGCCTGGTTTTTTTCCTAGTTAGGGCATCACTATGGCTTGGCCTTCCCTACCAGAGCTAGTACTCTCGTCAAAGCACGCCCTTGCACTATCCGTGCCTCGATTTCTAGTCATCTTGTGCTCCAAAACTCCATTATGGCTAAAATCATCTACCGTAATATTTAACTAAATAATTATCTATAGAATCTACAATTCACCATTCCAATAAAATAAATAAATAAATAAATTTTTATCAAAATTTGGGAAGAGGGGCTACAATCACTTATAAGTATTTTAATCTTTCTACCAAGTTGATTTTCAACCTCTGATTTATATATTTTAAAAGTATTAAAGGCTTCATCTTTATGCTTTAATAAGAATGAAAGTAATAAAGTATTTATTACCTCCTCGAGATAATGTGCCATTAAATTCACATAAATCAGAGTGAACTAAATCTAGTATATTGGTATTACGCTCTACACTGTGAAAAGATTTTTTTAATCATTTTTTATTTTGCACAAATTTTACACTTATCTAAATCTTCAGAACTGCATGAAATTAATCCAGATTTAATTAACCTTTTCATAGTGCTAATACCTATATGCACTAATCTACTATGCCATAAAGTAGATGACTCAATCATGTAAGAAGAAGTAGAAACTTTATTGATATTATTCTCAATGATACAAAGTTTTATCATACCCTCATCGGTATATCCCTTTCCAACAAACACACTATTACGGGTCAATATTAATTTGCCCGACTCAAAGACAGACTTTATTCCTGGTTTACCCAACAAGACTCCACTGACGATGTTCCTACTCATATCCTGGACGTGAAGTACGTTAGTCAGAGTTACTTTCTTCCCGGAAGTGAATTGGATTTCCACACCACCTGTTCCTACGACCGTTGAATGTCCTTCATTTTCCATCTGAACTTCTTGTCCATCATTGACTTCAGAATAGGTCTTGAATGCTGCTTTGTCGTATGAAACATGAACGGTAGCACAAGTGTCGTACCACCATCCTGGAGCCTTCCCTTTGACCGTCATGAGTTTGACCACCGCTGTTTTGGGTCTTTCGAACCCGACAGTCTCTGGCATAATGTTCTGCTTTGCCACATACAAAACAGCCGGTCTTGGGTCCACTTTGGAGTTCTGCAAAGTTGAAACTGCGCCCCGAGGAGCCCAAGGCCCGAGATTACGCCGCTCGCCCGATGCCACATTGCCCAAGTGCACAAGTGCGTCTACAATGCGCCACTATCGCCTCTACGTCCGAGCCCGTGCCCGATCCGGAGCCGGAGCCGGTGTTGCACGGCTATATTTTCATGAAGAGGATAAAACAACAACCAATGGTCACCCACTAGCAACCCTTTGGTTGTTGCACACTCCTCATGAGTGCACATTCCTATTTAAGCACTCTCAAAGCCTTTCTTTTTTCCGATGTGGGACTAAAGTCCCTTCTCTTCCTTTTTCATCATTTAAGAACAATGAATGGAATTGATTAATTCCAACAGACATCACCCAAATATTTTTGGAGCTAAATAGTATTTTTGTTAAGCTGATCTAATAGATCAAGAGGGACCTGCTCTATGTATCGTAGTTTACTTTTCCTGATGAGTTAAGTTCACTAAGTTGAGACAACTTCTGAAAACGCTATGAAAAATATAAAATATTTAACATAATAACATATAATATGTATATATATTATTTGACTTAATAGCCAATATTTCCAACATACTGAACCACTCCCATCAAGTGGTCACATAATTATTTAATACACCATTTGTCATAGTAATACCAATACCATTGAAGACGGACGTATATACGTCAACCCTCTAATAGTTATTATTTAGCGCCAGAGCGCAAGAACTCTCCAACTTTCTTAGCAGTATCCGAAGCCGCGGCCTGCAGTAAACTGGTTAAATCGGACCTGGCCAACCCCGGCGCCGGCTCGGAAACCAACGACCACTCGACCGCGCAGCTATCCGTCCCGGCCGGGACGACTCTCACCTTCGAGACCATGTTCACCAACCCGAGAGTGTTCTCTACCGACTCATAAGTGTACGCCCTTTCGTCCTGATCCATCTTCAGCAGCCGCTCCTTGGACCAGTACACGGTCGGGGAGCCGGCACGCGTGAAGGTGACGTGCCGGATGCCGTCGCTGACCTTCTTGGAAGCGACGACTATCGAAGGAGCGTACTTGTGTAAGTCATAGTAGCTGCCGGCGAGGAGAGACCAAGCTTGGTCTGCCTTTACTCCGTTGAGCTTGGAGGAGGTGGCTGAGACTTCCCACTTCTGTGTCGAGCTCTGCATCGTTTGGATTGATTGGTAAGAGACTCTTTGTTTATGAACAATTAATGGTCTCTCATCCTCCTTATAGAAGAAAATGGCCAGATAGAATCTCTGGGAAAATATCTGACCGAATATATGAATATATATTGATTGGTGGAGAATTCAAAGACGGAAGCGTTACTTTTGAAAGAGACATATACAAGTATATATATAATAGCCACAGACATAATAACTTAAATAACTTATCAATGTTTCAAATTTCAATTGAGTAATGTTATTCCCCTTTTAAATTTGTCCTTCAAAACTAACTATCTATCTATATATTACTACTAAAACAGAGTCAGCTGAAGCAGTTTTTCCTGCTAAACTCCCACTATTATCCCGTCCAAAATCTCACAGTATCTATTCAAAAATAATTAAAATATTTAGACTTAACTTGATACCCTTAACTATTTTTGTTTTTCAATTTGATACCCTAAACTTTTTTACTCGACAATACCATCAACTATTTCATATTTTCAATTTGATATCCAAAATTTCAAAACGGACAAAATTATCCCTCTTCTTCACTTTCCAACTGAATCCGACCCCTCTCCCTCCCTCCTCCTGCCGGCTCACCACTCGCACACCTACCCCGCTCTGCCCCCTTCCCTCCAGTTACCCTCGACTCCCCCTCCCCCGCTACCCCACCGCCATCCCCGCCCCCCCACTCCGGCTTCAGCTTGCACTTGTATGTCAACAACCACGTATAAATAATTTGGAGGAACAATTTGGAGGGAGGAATATAATTATTCATTACACTTATGTTTCGGTAAATTTTCGAGTTGGGATTTGGTTACCAGAAACATCTCAGTTTTCCTAACTCAATTATCTCTCTGATCAATCTGTACATTTTCTGTTCCAAGTCCTATCGTTAATCGATATTTTACGCGGAACATGGAATTTAAAATGGTTGTACATAATTGATGTCCTTATGAGTGTCTCTCCTTCTGCACCAAGTGATACATATTCCTTCCTATCTTCATGCAGTCCTCGCCCGCCAATCTGCCCCCACCCACCCACACATTAGGGGTTCTTACTTTCCGGAAAAGCTTTATATTCCTTCCTCTCTTCGTTTCCCCGCCAAGCTGTCTCTAGTACTACATCATTTGTAGCCCAGTCCCCCACCAATCATTACATTAGAATGCTTAGAGCATCCTTTACTGTGTGTAAGATTTTCTCTTTCTAGACTTTTTTCCCCTCTTTATTCTTTTATATATTTGGGAAGAACGATTAATTTTGTGGGATCCAAAATTAATATAGAGGGGATAGAATATGCGTCAAATTTGATTTTTTTTTTTAACTTTCTAGCAACTTTCAAGTATAGATAAGTGTCTATTGCAACGTCCAAGTACTACAAATACACTTGAAACCTTGGATGCTCTTACTTTCCCCCCAGAAAGTTGTATATTCCGATCATACGGTCCACCGCTGCTTTATGCGTGGCTGATCTACAACTTCTTAGTAGTGTAAGCTTGATGCAATCAAACCAGACCAGGCTTGGTTTGTCCTCAGTGATTACTACAGCCCCTTTCGAAGAAGGTCAAGGTCGGTTTACGCCACGGCGCCTTCTCGGTGGCTGGTCCCCACCGAACTACAGGATCAAGGACCGTCTTGTGAAGATGGTCCATGTGTTGGAAATATAAGCTAGAGAGTTACAAGTTTTAATTAAAGAGAAGAAACACCCTATGTTATATGTCATGTTCATATGCATGACAAGTTTCATTTCGGTTTCATCATTTTCTATTTAACTTATACCTTTAATAAACATGTAACTTATGCAAATACATATGCTATATAAGAGCATCATCTTGTATCCATTTTCATCAAGCAAAGATCAATAAACATTTTTCACTTCATAATACTTGAGCATCCTCTTCTAGTGTTTTAGAAACAAGAGAACACATCCCTCTTATGTTTTTCCATCTCCTGAAGAAGTTTATCTCCATCAAAGTGGTATCAAAGCCAGAGAGGTGTGTCATGGCTTCCAACAACAACAACAACATGTTGCAACCCCAACTACCTCGCTTCACCGGCAAGAATTACAATCAGTGGAGTATTCAAATGAAGGTCTTCTACCAATCTCAAGATCTTTGGGATATTGTAGAGAGCAGAGTTCTTGAATCCGCTGATGTGGCTAGTCTCAATGCACAACAACTTCAAGAATTGAAGAAGCTCGCAAGAAGGACAAGAAAGCATTGTTCAAGCGGTGGATGAGGTTATCTTAGAAAGGATATCGACGGTGACTTCGACAAAGGAAGCATGGGAAACACTTCATTCTTCATACAAGGGAGATGACAAGGTGAAAATGGTAAGACTACAAACTCTTCGTAGCGAATTTGATACACTAATGATGAAAGATGTAGAATCCATTGAAGATTATTCCAATCGGGTTATTTTAATTGTTAACCAATTGAAAGTGAATGGTGAGAAAGTTGAAGATCAAAGAATTTTGAGAAGATTCTACGAAGCGTGACTCAAAAATTTGAGTCTACCGTTGTAGCCATTGAAGAATCCAAAGATTTGTCTACACTTTCAGTAGAGAGTTTATTAGGTTCACTTCAGTTCCATGAACTCCGTATGAAACAATATGATTCCACATCTCTAGAGCAAGCTTTCCAAACACATATGTCTTTTGGAGGCGGTTCGAGAGGAAGAAGAGGCGGTCCAAGAGGTCGTGGAAGAAGAAGACACAATGGAGGCAGATACATCAAAGCTGAAAAAAAGGAAGATGTTGATTCTTCAAATTGGAGGAGAACAAGAGGAAGAGGAAGAGCTGCTAGTAGAGGCCAAGGTAGAAGTCGTGAAGATTTTATCAAGTTCAATGTTATAATTGTGAAAAATATGCCCATTATCAAACAGATTGTTGGTCCAAGAAGACCAATAATGAAGATGGAAGCTCAACTTTCATGCATGAAGAAGAAAAGAAAAGTGAGAACGACACTCTCTTTCTCACTTGCAATGTTGAAGAAGTTACACATGACGAAGTATGGAACATCGACAGTGGTTGTAGCAACCATATGACTGGAAACAAAAAGGTGTTCATGAACCTTGTGTTGGAAAAGAAACGCGGAAACCTTTCCCCAAACCGGAGAGTACCTGCGAGAGGACCGAGCAATACAACGCACGAACCCAAAAACAATCACACAAAAACAATCCACGCAGACACAGAGAATTTTTGACGTGGAAACCCTTGCGAAAAAAACCACGGGACGATCGGAGTCCAACCCTGAGAAGCCTCCACTAATGGAATAGAAGAATTACACCCTCTACAAACTCCTCCCGATCCAAATCGGATCCCCACAACACTCAGAGATAAGAACAATGATTACAAGGCTACGAAGAGCGAGAACGACGAGTAGAGATTACCCGAACACGATCTCCTTCGAACAGCGACCTTCAATCCTCCGTCTTCTTCTCCGAAGTTGTAATGGCACTCTTGCCTCCTTCCTCTCTCAAACTTGTGTTGTCCAATGCGCTGCGATCATACGATTATGAATTAGGGTTGAGAAAACTCAACTTAACTCCCTAATCCCGCAACCAACCTGAACCGTTGGATTAGATCCAATGATAAAAACTCATCCAGAAATCCGCTTCAGCCCCCGACGACACAGTGTTCGGCCAGAACTCTGTGTGGGGCAACCAGCACCTACTGGCCAAACCCTGGAACGGCCAGACCGAGTTCGGCCAGAACTCGGCCTGGGACCGAGTTCGGGCCGAACTCGGATCCCCTGCTTCCAGCAGCTCCAGCAGCAACAGCAGCAACTTCGTCGCCTACTTCCCGAGCTTCTCCGACATCGGACGGCGCTCGTCGCACTCCGGGGTCTTCTCCATATAGGTTGGGAACCCCACCCACTCCAACAAATCTCCCCCTTCACAATTATGGGGAGGATGTCGTCATCCCGACGACCTGCCTGCAGTACTCAAACTTCCCCCTTGGTAGAATCTTCGTGAACATATCAGCTCCGTTGTCATCTGTATGCACCTTCTCAAGCTCCGCGTCCTTCTTCTCAACCACATCCCGTATCCAATGATACCGGGTCTCGATGTGCTTGGACCGGCTATGAAACGTCAGATTCTTCACAAGGTGGATCGCACTCTGACTGTCGCAAAGCAAAGTATACTGCTCTTGCTTCAGTCCCATTTCCTGCAGCAGCTTCTTCATCCACAACAGCTCCTTGCAAGCCTCCGTCGCCGCAATGTACTCTGCCTCTGTCGTCGACAAGGCAACACACTTCTGCAACCGCGACTGCCACGATACTGCTCCTCCCGCAAACATCATCACGTAGCCCGAAGTCGATCGTCTCGTGTCTACATCTCCAGCCATATCAGCGTCGGTATACCCAACCAGCTTCGGCTCGTCACCACCAAAGGAAAGTCTCCAACCAACAGTGCCCTGAAGATAACATAGAATCCACTTGACCGCACTCCAATGTACCCTTCCAGGATTTGAAAGATACCTGCTAACCGTACCAACTGCATGAGCAATATCTGGCCTCGTACACACCATAGCATACATCAGGCTTCCCACAGCTGAGGCATATGGAACCCGCTCCATATCTTCCTTTTCGTCCTCGGTAGATGGACAATGTTCCTCAGTGAGCTTAAAGTGAGCCGCGAGGGGGGAACTCACTTTCTTCGACTCGTCCATCCCGAAACGCTGAAGTACCCGGTGAATGTACTTCTTTTGGGACAAGTGTAGTAACTTGGACTCTCTCTCTCGGCTGATCTCCATCCTAAGAATAGTCTTTGCTGCGCCCAAATCCTTCATAGAGAAGGCCGCGCCCAGGTGGCGCTTCAACTCCGCTATCCTAGTGGCATTCCGACCCACTAATAGCATATCATCAACATAGAGCAATAAGATGATAAAATCATCATCGGCAAAATACCTCACAAATGCACAATGATCCGACGTCGTCCGTGCATAACCATGCTCCCCCATAAACGACTCGAACTTCCTGTACCACTGCCTCGGAGTCTGCTTCAGACCATACAAGCTCTTCCTCAACCGGCAGACCAAATGTGACTTGTCCTTCTCATAGAATCCATCCGGCTGCTTCATGTATAACTCCTCCTCAAGATCACCGTGGAGGAATGTCGTCTTCACGTCCACCTGCTCGACCTCTAAGTCGAAACTGGCTGCTAACGCTAGCACCACCCGGATAGACGAATGCTTGACGACAGGCGAAAAGATCTTATCATAATCTACGCCTTTCCGCTGACCGTAGCCTTTGACTACCAGCCTCGCTTTGTATCGAGGGCGAGTAGCATCATCCGTCTGCTTCACTCTGAACACCCATCGATTCTTCAAAGCCTTCTTGCCCTTTGGCAACCGCACCAGATCATAAGTAGAATTGGTGTGCAAGGAACTCATCTCCTCCTGCATAGCCACCATCCACTCTTGCCTGTGTTCGTCTTCCATAGCCTCTGCGAAACTTTCGGGCTCTCCCCCGTCAGTCAATAGCACATACTCATCCGGTGAGTATCTCGTAGATGGTCGACGATCCCTGTCACTCCTTCTCAGTGGAGCCACTGGTGCTGGCTGTATACCGACAGCCTCCGCCCCTTCAGGAACTACCTCTCCGGCATGCTCATCCTCCTGAGGGACATCCTGACCACCATCAGCAGGCTGATGATCAAGGTTGGGAGCAACTCCATGTACCGGCTCCCCCATAACTGGATCCTCTGCGATGTCCTCTGAAAACTGCTCGAAGTGAAATGACTCTAACTCAGGCAATTCCTCAGCCTCAGAAGGCGTCTCGGAATCTTGAGTGTTGGTCATGGTCTGATCTTCGACGAACACCACGTCCCTGCTTCTGTAGAGCTTTCCTTCTACTGGGTCATAGAGTCTATAGCCAAACTCATCCCGACCGTAGCCGACAAAGACGCATCACCTCGTCTTCGGCTCAAGTTTGGTCCTCTCGTCCTTCGGTACATGCACGAAGGCTTT
The DNA here is from genome assembly GCA_029216955.1 of Iris pallida. Classification (NCBI taxonomy): domain Eukaryota; kingdom Viridiplantae; phylum Streptophyta; class Magnoliopsida; order Asparagales; family Iridaceae; genus Iris; species Iris pallida. Next base: position 22,737,519 of record JANAVB010011800.1, read on the forward strand.
ACAACCAAACGCCCGCAGGTGATTGTATGACGGCTCTTTGCCGTACCATACTTTATCAGGCACATCACCCTGCAAAGGAGCACTTGGAGACAAATTAATAATATAAGCAGCTGTGAGAAGAGCCTCACACCAATAACTGCCCGACAAGTTTGCTTCTGACAGCAAACACCGCACCCTCTCCATCAGTGTCCTGTTCATACGCTCCGCTACACCATTGAGCTGAGGTGTCTTTGGCGGAGTCTTCTGGTGTCGTATCCCTTGCTCTCTGCAATACGCATCAAAGGGACCGATGTATTCGCCGCCATTGTCGGACCGAACACACAACAACTTCTTGCCCGTCTCCCTTTCAACGGAGGCCTGAAACTCCTTGAAAGTAGGCAGCACCTGATCCTTGGTCTTTAAGGCATAGACCCAAACCTTCCTGGAACAGTCATCAATAAAAGTCACAAAGTAAGAAGCACCACCAAGAGATTTTACCTTCATAGGACCGCAGACATCCGAGTGAATCAACTCGAGCAACGCCGGCTTCCTCGAACTTGGGTGACTTTGGAAAGACACCCTATTTTGCTTCCCAGCTAAACAGTGCGTGCATTTCTCTAACTTTGTAGACTTGAGCCCCGGAATCACTTTCCTGTTCACCAAGTAGCTCATCCCCTTCTCGTTGATATGGCCGAGCCGCCTGTGCCACAACTCGGTAGACGCATCACTGACTGCGTTCACCTCCTGTGCCCCCTCTGCGCTCCCCTCCATATAGTAGAGACCGGACTTCTTGCTTCCTCTGACAATCACCATCGAACCTCTGGAAAGCTTCCACTGACTGTTCCCGAAGAGACTGAAGAATCCCTCGTCATCCAACCTTCCAACCGACACCAGGTTGAAACGGATATCAGGGACATGACGAACATCCTTGAGAACAAGAACCGCACCCGTCTTCGTTCTCAAATGCACATCTCCAACGGCAACCGCCTTCGACACATCTCCGTTGCCCATCTTCAACACGCCGCAGTCTCCTGTCGTAAGTGGCAAACAGTGCCCTATTGTGAGATACATGTGCTGAAGCCCCTGAGTCCACCAGCCAAGAATTGTCGTCGCAGGCGAGGTTAGTAATGACCTCATCACCTACGACGATCACATCGCCTCCATGCACCGAGGCCGCCGCTGTAGTGTTCTCTTCTTGCTTCCCCTTGTCGCCCTTCTTCTCTCTCTTCCAAGCGAAACAATTCCGCTTGATATGGCCCTTCTTACCGCAATGGTAACACTCTGAGTCCTCGTAACGACCCTTGGACTTCCCCCTGCTCTTGTCTCTGCCACCACTTGGACCCTTGCTTTTGCCCCTTCCGCGGCTCTCTGAAACAAGTGCCTCTGAGTGATGGAATGTAGATGAAGTGCCCTGAGAACGTCTCCGCATCTCTTCATTCAACACCCCGTTCTTGGCAAACTCCAGACTGACCACGCCCTCTGGAGCAGAAGCGATCATAGATACTCGTACGGTCTCCCACGAGTCTGGCAAAGTACACAGCAGCTACAGTCCCTGAACTTCGTCGTCGAACTTGACTCCCATAGAATATAGCTGGTCAACCACGCCCTGGAACTCACTCAAGTGATCCGAAATAGACGCCCCATCCTTGTACCGCAGACCCATCATCGTTCGGATCAGGAACAACTTGTTTACCCCGGTCTTCTTCGCATACAAGGATTCCAGCTTATCCCACAACGTCTTCGCGTGCTCAATATTGGCAACGTGATTGTACACGTTCTCATCAACAAACTGCCTTATGTACCCACACACCTGTATGTGCTCGAATGTCCAGTCCTCCTCGGATTTATCACTGGGCCTCTCGGATGCAAATACGGGTAGATGCAGCTTCTTGACAAATAGCAAATCTTTCATCTTGTTCCGCCAATAATGATAGTTTGTGCCATTAAGGTTCACCATGCGCACCGGCTTCGCGTCCATCTCTCCTCTCTGGTTCCTCTGTCAACTCCTGACACCCTTTGAACCCAAAGCTCTGATACCACTATGTTGGAAAAGAAACGCGGAAACCTTTCCCCAAACCGGAGAGTATCTGCGAGAGGACCGAGCAATACAATGCACGAACCCAAAAACAATCACACAAAAACAATCCACACAGACACAGAGAATTTTTGACGTGGAAACCCTTGCGGGAAAAACTACGGGACGATCGGAGTCCAACCCTGAGAAGCCTCCACTAATGGAATAGAAGAATTACACCCTCTACAAACTCCTCCCGATCCAAATCGGATCCCCACAACACTCAGAGATAAGAACAATGATTACAAGGCTACGAAGAGCGAGAACGACGAGCGAGAACGACGAGTAGAGATTACCCGAACACGATCTCCTTCGAACAGCGACCTTCAATCCTCCGTCTTCTTCTCCGAAGTTGTAATGGCACTCTTGCCTCCTTCCTCTCTCAAACTTGTGTTGTCCAATGCGTTGCGATCATACGATTATGAATTAGGGTTGAGAAAACTCAACTTAACTCCCTAATCCCGCAACCAACCTGAACCGTTGGATTAGATCCAATGATGAAAACTCATCCAGAAATCCGCTTCAGCCCCCGACGATACAGAGTTCGGCCAGAACTCTGTGTGGGGCAACCAGCACCTACTGGCCAAACCCTGGAACGGCCAGACCGAGTTCGGCCAGAACTCGGCCTGGGACCGAGTTCGGGCCGAACTCGGATCCCCTGCTTCCAGCAGCTCCAGCAGCAACAGCAGCAACTTCGTCGCCTACTTCCCGAGCTTCTCCGACATCGGACGGCGCTCGTCGCACTCCGGGGTCTTCTCCACATAGGTTGGGAACCCCACCCACTCCAACACCTTGATGAATCAATTACAAGTAAAGTTCGAATTGGGGACGACAAGAGACTCTCAGTGAAAGACAAAGGTGATATTCTTGTCCAATCAAAGAAAATGAGTAAAGTGCATCTCTAGCATTTTCTATGTACCAGGACTCAAGCACAATTTTCTGAGTGTTGGTCAGCTTCTATTGAAGGGATTCCAACTTCATTTTAATGAAGATCTGTGTGAGATAAAAGACAAGAATGGTGCTCCTATCACGAAGGTAAAGATGACACTAAGCAAGACGTTTCCTTTGAAGCTTCATTCTCAAATTGACTCATGCATGCATACTATCCAAGACAACCCGTGGCTATGTCATTTTAGATTTGGACATCTGAGTTTCAAAACTCTTTCACTCATGGCTAGCAAGTATATTGTATGCTGAAGGCATGCCGAAGGTTTATATTCAAGAGAAAATATGTGAAGGATGTGTACTTGACAAGCATCACATAAATTCTTTTCCAATTGAAAAATCTTGGAGAGCATCATAACCACTTAAACTTATACATTCAGATCTTTGTGGTCCAATGCAAACTACTTCAATTGGAGGTAATCGTTATTTCCTTACCTTTATTGATGACTATAGTAGAAAGACATGGGTTTTCTTCCTTAAAGAAAAATCAGAAGTATATGGATAATTCAAAAACTTTAAGGCGTTGGTGGAAAAGAAAAGGCGCTTCCCATTGAAGACTTTGCGTACCGACCGCGGAGGTGAATATGTTGGGCATGATTTTCAAACTTATTTGAAGGAAAATAGAATTCGCCATCAACTTACTGCTTGATATACTCCTCAGCAGAATGGGATCGCTGAGAGGAAGAACAGAACAATTGTGGACTTAGCTCGAAGCATGTTGAAGGCAAAAGGTATTTCTAATAGCTTCTGGGCTGAATCTGTTGCATGCACTATCTATCTTTTGAACCGTGCATCATCTAAAAGTTTACAAGACAAGACTCCTCAAGAAGCTTGGAGTGGTCATAAGCCAAGTATGGCTCATTTGAGAGTTTTTGGTAGCATTGCTTATTCTCATATTCCAGACAAGAGAAGGACGAAGTTGGATGACAAATCTGAAAAATATATCTTTTTGGGATATAGTGAGCACTCCAAGGCGTACAAGCTATTTAATCCAGTTACCAAGAAGCTTGTCATAAGTAGGGATATCAAATTTGATGAAGCAGCAACCTGGAATTGGAATGAAAGTGACACAAAAGGCAAAATAGTCTATGTGGAAGAAGAAAAAGGAGAACAAATTCAGCATAATGATGAGGTACACACTCCACCTCTTTCTCCCCATTCCTCTCCATCTTTTCCATCTTCATCTTCTCCGTCTTCGAGTTCGCATCCTCCTCCAAAGAAGACAAGGAGCATACAAGAGCTGTATGAAGCAACAAAAAAAATTAGAAGAAGATTTGGCTAATTTTGTCTTATTTGCTGATGGTAATCCAATTACTTTTGAAGATGCTTCAAAAGAAGAGAAGTGGAAGTATGCTATGGATCAAGAAATTGATTCTATTCAAAGAAATAAAACTTGGGAGCTTGTGAGCCTTCCAAGTGGGAAAGAAGCTATTGATGTAAAGTGGGTGTACAAGACCAAGCTGAATTCTAAAGGTGAACCTGAAAAACACAAGGCTTGTCTAGTTGTGAAAGGTTACAAACAAAAATTTGGTACTGATTACCAAGATGTGTTTGCCCCTGTTTCTCGTCTTGAAACCATACGAATTATTTTAGCTCTATCAGCTCAAAGAGGATGGAAGGTTCATCAAATGGATGTCAAGTCGGCATTCTTAAATGGTTTTCTTGAAGAAGAAGTCTATGTGTCCCAGCCACCTGGTTATGTAGTAGAGGGTGAAGAAGAGAAGGTATGTCATTTGAAGAAGGCACTATATGGGCTCAAGAAAGCTCGAAAGCATGGTATAGTTGCATCGACAGCTATTTTTTGAAGAGTTGTTTCAAAAGATGCCCCTTTGAGCATACACTTTATATCAAAGAAGACGATCAAGGTGAATTCTTGATAGTTTGCTTATATGTGGATGATCTAATTTTTATTAGCAATAGTACTAGCATATGTAATGAATTTAAGAAGGCATTGATGCATGAATTCGAGATGACTGATATGGGCTTGCTTCATTTCTTTCTTGGAATTGAAGTCAAGCAAGAAGAAGATGGAATTTTTATTTCACAAAAGAAGTATGCCAATGATATTTTGAAAAAATTCCAAATGGAGGGTGCCATCCCACTTAGTACTCTAATGAAAATTGGTTTGAAGTTATGCAAATCTGAAAATGAAGAAGATGCTGATGCAATTCTCTATCATAGTCTTGTTGGTAGACTTATGTACTTGACTGCAACAAGACCAGATCTTATGTTCATTGTGAGCATGCTTAGTCGATTCATGGAATCACCAAAAAGGAGCCATTGGGATGCAGGAAAAGGGTACTAAGGTATCTTTGTGGAACCATCAATGAAGGCATACATTACAAAAGTGTTGAAGATTCAAGGTTGATTGGCTATTGTGATAGTGACTGGACAGGAAGTGTTGATGATTCTAGAAGTACTTCTGGCTATGTTTTTCATATTGGTTCTGGTGCAGTCTATTGGGCGTCCAAGAAACAAAAAGTAGTTGCTCTTTCAACAGCTGAAGCAGAATATATTATTTTGACATTAGCATCTTGTCAATCATTATGGATTAGATGGATCTTGGGTGAGCTCAAACATGAACAAGTTGAAGGCACAACACTGTTTTGTGATAATTTTTCAGTTATTTCTCTTACCAAGAATCTTATTTTCCATGAAAAAAGTAAGCATATCAGGATCAAGTACTATTTCATTCGTGATCTGGTTAAAGATGGTGAGATTCATGTCAGACATTGCAGAACAAAAGATCAAGTTGCTGATATATTTACAAAAGTCTTGAAGTATGATATTTTCCAGAAGATGAAAGAAGAACTAGGCATGGTGAAGATCTAGCTTAAGGGAGGCTGTTGGAAATATAAGCTAGAGAGTTACAAGTTTTAACTAAAGAGAAGAAACACCCTATGTTATATGTCATGTTCATATGCATGACAAGTTTCATTTCGGTTTTCTCATTTTCTATTTAACTTATACCTTTAATAAACATGTAACTTATGCAAATACATATGCTATATAAGAGCATCATCTTGTATCCATTTTCATCAAGCAAAGATCAATAAATATTTTCCACTTCATAATATTTTGATCATCCTCTTCTAGTGTTTTAGAAACAAGGGAACACATCCCTATTGTGCTTTTCTATCTCCTGAAGAAGTTTATCTCCATCACCATGTAGGAAGGAGCTACACTTGTGAGAGAATCGTAGAGAGCGACGTGGGATTCGAGAACATGGTTGCGACACGTACGGGCCGGGGTGGTTCCGGTCGATCGACCAGAGTACCTGCATGATTTGAGTGGACACGGCCGCTAAAGAACAGCTACTGGAGTTGAGGACTGGGTAGTGCCTAAGCTCGATCACTCTATCTTACTCCAAGAGATGGCTACAGAGGTTGCTATGGACCATTGGAGGGCTGGGGGCTCTACGCGCGCAAGCACTAAATAATCGATGACCATGTTGGTTATAAGTATGAACTGGGCACTGTGACCGTGAGCAGCCGGAAGCAAGGGCAGAGCTGGGATTCCGAAATAGGGTTGACTAGATTAGGTTAGGATGGGCTGACTATAGATACGCTCACAAAAAAACCATATGGAAAAAAAACAAAAAAAAATTTGGAGGGAGGGTGGGTTTCAAATTTCTATATCCCAAAGAATTTGTTCTTGTTGTGCACTTTATTCTTATCTAAGGGTGAGGGAGAAAAAATAAGTAGAATTAAGTCAGGTTAAATGAGGGAGAGTTAAATGAGGGGGAATAGAGTCAATACAATGAACTTTGTATGTATTGTAGGGAGAGTCAAGTGGGGATTGTTTGATAACTTTTGTTTGTATTGGAGGTTCTGAATGAGAGAATGATTAATAAAAAATATAATAGTTACCAAAATAACATTATTACATATGTCATGAAATTAAATTTGATTGAAATTTTATCAGAATTTGTCAAAATATCTTCACAAATTAGGACGCTATGGATCAACATATTGAAAGTAAGAAAAAAATTGAAAAAAAATACATAATATTTTATAGGCTTAATTGTGACTTGATACCCTCAACTATTACTCGACAAATTGATACCATCAACTATTTAATATTTTTAATTTGATATCCAAAATTTTAAAATGACAAAATTATCCCTCCCCTTCACTTTCCAACCGAACCCAACCCCTCCCCCTGCCAGCTCCCCCCCCCCCCCCCCCCACTCTCCGGACGCGCGTGCTGGCTGGAGGGGACGGAGGGGACGAGTGGCCGGAGGGGGGCGGAGACAGAGGTGGGGGCGGACGGTGGCTGGAGGGGGGAGGTCGAGACGGGGCGGGCGGGTGGTGGCTGGAGGGGGGAGGTCGAGACGGGGCGGACGGGTGGTAGGAGTGGGGCAACGGGAGGAGGGGGTAGGGTTAGTGGTGGGAGGGAGTGGTATAGTTTTAAGTTTAGCTTAGGGGTATGTTTGTCCAAAAAATTCAAGATCAAATTATTACCAAAAAAAAATTTAGGGTGTCAAGTTGAAAAACTGGCATAGTTGAGCTATCTAGTTACAATTAAGCCTATTTTATAAAACAAATAAGGAGTATTTATGGCTTTTTAAACAAAATCTTTCAATTTCTCTCGTTAACTCTCGGGAGTTAAAAAAATAGACAAAAGTGAATTAAACAAATCCTCACTTAACTCTCAATAACCCTCCCTCATAAACTCCACTCTCAAACCAAACATGATTTTATTTTTCTCTCACTTAACTCTTTTTTCATTTCACTCTCTTAACCATCAATCCAAGCAGACCCTAAGGGCTTGTTTGGTAACCGGATTTTACTATTTGGATTTGGATTTGGAAATCCTCCAAATTCAAATCATGGATTTTACTATTCAAATCCAACTCCAAATCCAATTCCAACCAAACATAGGATTTGGTTTCATGATTAATAATTAAATTATAGTCATGATCAATAATTAAGCTATTAACTAATTATGATTAATTATAGTTATTGTTATTTATAAAATTAATAATTAACGATTAGTAATTAACGATTAGTAATTAATAATTGACGATTAGTTATTATTAATTATAAAATTAATAATTAATGATTAGTTAAGTTTTAAATAAATAACGATTAAAAATTAAAGATTAATAATTAATAATTAACGATTAATAATTAATAATTAATAACTATAAATTATAATTAACGATTAATAATTAATAATTAACAATCGATAATTTTTATTAACGATTAATAATTATAAATTATAATTATTGATTAATAATTAATAATTGACGATTAATTAACTATAAAATAAATATTTTAAAAATAGTAATTATAAATTAATATTATTATGATCAAAAAATTATTAATTAAATTATTATAAAATATGATTCTAATTGTGATTAAAATATTATTAATAATTAAATTAAAATATTATTAATTAAAATATTATTAAATTATTGTGATTAAAATATTATTAATTAAAATATTACTGTGATTAAAATATAATAAAATATTATTAATTAAAATATTATTAATTAAAATAATATTGTGATTAAAATATAATTAAATATTATAAAATATTATTAATTAAATTATTATAAAATATTATTAAATATTATTAAAATATTATTAATTAAAATATTAATTACATTATTATAAAATATTATTAATTAAAATATTATTGTGATTAAAATATAATTAAATTAACAAATTTTTTAATTAATAATACTAAACATAGGATATGATTATTAATCAATATTATATTAATACTAATAAATTATTAATTAATATTATCCTAATAATATAATAATACTAGTAAATTATGATTATTAACTAAATAATAAAATATTATTAATTAATATTATAATAATACTAATAAATTATTAATTATGATTATAACGAAATTAACTAATTAACTAATTTTTTTAATTAATAATACTATTTTTTTTATTAGTTAATAATACTAATAAAATAGTTAGTTTTTTTTATTAATTAACTAATTTTAACAAAATTATTAAAGAATAAATATTTTTAACGAAATTATTAAAGATTAACTAATTTTTAATTTACTAATTTTTAACAAAATTATTAGATAATAAATATTTTAACGAAATTATTAAAGAATAATTATTTTTTTCCTCCAAAATCCAACCAAATCCAAGTTTTGGATTTTATCATACTTTCCATATCCAAATCCATCTCCAACCAAACATAGAATTCCATGAATTTGTCTTCAAATCCATAAAAATCCAAATCTCACCTTCAAATACGGTTTACCAAACGGACCCTAAGTTACTGTTTGGGAAGGGTGGAAAATGGGAGGAAGGAAAAAGTTGAGGAGAAAGTGAGAGGAAAATTTTAAATGATGGTGTTTGGAAAGGAGGAGAGAAAATGGGGGAGAAAAATTTGAGAGGAAAAAGTAGGTGGGTCCCACCAAAAAAATTTTCTCCCAAAAGTGGGAGAAAATGGAGAGAGATGAGAGGAATTTGAGTAAATTTACCCCACCACCCCTCAAAAAGTTAATATTAAATCATCATTTGAGAATACTAAGGAGAAAATAGTAATTGTACCTCTATCCATAAACAAATAAAAAATTATTTTTAAACTTTTCCTTTCCCTACTTTTTGACCATCCAAACAAAGGAAGTAAAAATTAACTTTACTTTCATTTTCCTCTCCTCCATTTTTCTTTCCCTCAAATTTTCCTTACCTCACCACAAATGTTCCCAAACACAGGGTAAGAGCCTCATAAATTGTGTTGTCATCCTCAACACCATTCTACATGGAAATTAGGGCATTTATGATCCCTCTAAAAAGACGAATTAGATTGTTGTGAAGACCCAAAAGCTATATGGAGCTTGGACATGGGCACACGTACAACGGAAGCTCGCTGGTTGCCAAAGTGATGTGGATGCGTAGCAATTGAATCGTGAGATGGTGGGGCTGGCTAGTAGAAGGAGCTGAGATAGATGCAGTTCTGATCCAAAGAAATTTGTTAGGACTGGACTAAATTGATATAACGTGCCAACATACAGTCACAACACTCGCACAACCCCCAATACAAAAAACATTTGTCGTGGCAACTCAATGCTGAAAAAAAAAAAATCACAAAAAGATTGGAGTTCAACCCCAAAAAAATCCACTATTAGGATAAAATAAATAAGCTGACTTCTATATTCTTCTCCCATGGATTCAAATATTGAATCACCACAATTATTCAAATGACAAAGAATTTATTACAAAGAAGAAGAACAAAGTTACTGGAGTTCGAGAATCATGGAAAGGAACCAAGGTGGATCTCCTTGTACGATCTCCTCTGAAGCCTTGTTGAACTCTCAAAAATCACTCTCTTCCATTCTCTTGAAAATTGTCAATCACGAATATATTTGATTGCTAATTATAAACAGTCCTAATTATGAGCATGGGGGTTAAAATTTCGACTAATACAATTAACACTACTCCTAACCAATGTCTGAATTATGTCCAACAAAATTTATGACCCTCATAATTAGCTATTATTTGGCTCCACACACACACACACACACACACACACATACATATGACTTCTTCAAAGATTCCTCAACACACAAGCAACGGTTGTTTCCTTATGGGATAACCTCCACGTAGACGTGAACTCATCCCAATAAATCTCCACATTCTCGACTAGGTGGAGAAGCTTGTCATTCCGATGATCTTCTTACATAACTCAAGTTTTTTTTCTCGACGGAATCTCCTGAGCATGTCCATTCCATTATCATCTTTATGAACCTATATTCATTGTCATTCTCCTCTAATATGTCTCATTTTAATGATACTCAATCCCGATATGCCATAATATATTATGAATCATATTCTTGTCCAGACAAATGGAACCGTCAGATAACAAAATATACTTCTCTTGTTTTAGTCTCAGCTCCTTTAGCAATTTTTTCAGTCACAACAATTCCTTACATGCCTTAATCACTGCAATGAACTCCTTCTCTGCCATGAACAAGCACGCAAATCTACAACCACGACTGCCATGTTACTGCTCCCACTGCGAATATCATGAGGTAGTCCAATGTTGATCTCCTGGTGTCGACGTCCCCATCTGTATTGGGAGTTTTCAACCATATATCTATTTGTCACTCCCAAAGTAAAGCCTCCAACTGGAAGGGCCTTGGAGAGTACCCAATGTTTTCTCCCTATGTTGGAAAAGTATCAGCTCACCAATCCGACCGCAATGCAATGTCTTGTATAAACCATGTGATACATTAAGGTTGCGTTTGGTTCATTGTAATATAATCGTAATCGTAATAGAATTGGATTTGTAATGTAATTGAGTTTGTAATGTAATGGAATTACAATTACATTACTATGTTTGGTTGAAACATGTAATCAAACCATGTAATGTAATGTTAATTACATTCATGTGTTTGGTTTACCATGTAATGTAATTGAATTTTTAATTTAATATTTTTTTAAAATACAACATAAAATTAAAAAAGTTGATCAATAAAAAAATCCAAAAATTAAAAATCAAAAAAATAAAAAAGTAAAAAAAATAAAAAGAAAAGAAAAAATAAATAATAAAAAGGGGGAAAATGGTTTGTTTTCTGCTAAAAAAAAGACCAAAAACGAAAAAAAATACCAAAAATGACAAACGAACAAAACGGAAAAAAAAAACCAATAATGAAAAAAGCGATAAAAATAGAAAAAATTACAAAAAAAAAAAATCAAAAATGACAAAAAAGGTGAAAACCATCAAAAGTGACCAATAATGATAAGAAAATGACCAAAAACAAAAAAATTGACAAAAAACAACAAAAAATAAAAAAAAATAACGAAAAACGACCAAAAACAAAAAACAACAAAAAAGACAAAAAATGACAAAAGACGATCAAAACGGAAAAAAAAAAAAATCAAAAACGTAAAAAAACGAACAAAAACGACAAAACAAATTATAAAAAAAATGACATTTTAATGCCAATTATATTACATCTAATTTTTTTGGGTCCAACCAAACACTTGAGTTAGATTGACAACGTAATGCCAATTATATTACGTTGTCTAATCCTGCATACCAAACGGGCCTAAACTTCTCAACTTTTAAGCACAAGGAACATTTTCCATACCTGTGTGTCCTCCTCAATTGATGGACATTGTTTGGTGCTAAGAAGCGGCGTGCTCCTTTGATTCATCACGTAACACCCATAAATTCCATATGTATTTTACAATTAGAAACCATAATAATTTGCTTAAGTGTATATAATTGGGTAGTATGTTTGAAAGTGGATTACCCGGACAACCTTCCTATACCTGTTAATAGTATAACCAAATAACAAAGATCTTAGAAACGCTCAAATAAGTCACAGAACATTGGTAGTAACTTCTCATATTTTCATAGAATTTTTCATATTTTTTAGGTGTTTTTCAAATAATTAAAATAGGAGAAAACATTAAGAAAACGATTAACCATAAGGCTGTTAATTTTACCAATTGAAATTGTACCATATAATTCTTTGAAACTTGGCACAATATGTTTAGAAGGCCTAAAATCATTTTCCTAATTAATAAATCCTTAAAAGTATTTTTAAATAATTAAACCTAGTAACTTCTCATATTTTCATATAAATTTTCATATTTTTAGGTGTTTTTCAAATAATTAAAATACGAGAAAACATTGAGAAAACGATCAACCATAAGGCTGTTAATATTGCCAATTGAAAATTGCATCATATAATTCCTTGAAACTTGGCACAATATGTTTAGAAGGCCTAAAATCATTTTCCTAATTAATAAACCCATAAAAGTATTTTTAAATAATTAAAACCAATTTGTATTAGTTTTTTAGTGGATCCGGATCAGACCTACTAAGTTCAACATGGATCCAAACCTTCTCTTAAGTTAAGAATTTGAAGTGTTATCCTTCAATCCAGAAGATCATGATCATTAAATTAAACCCTTTAAATTTAAACTTGACATGAACCCGCTTTATTAGTTAGTATGTATACATGTGTGTTGCACAACACACGTATTTCATACAATTCAGGAAGAGCAAAGAATAATCTCATTAGTTTTTGATAATTACCTAACTTTTTCATTAGTTTAATAAACAATATAATTGATAAACATAAGGAAGAACATATTTGGGAAAAAAAACTACCAACAAGCCCAACATTTCTTATTATAGATAAGAACATATATCTTATCCATTCGATCCAACGTGACTTGATCTCGATAGTCGAATTGCGTCGACTTAAACTCGTGAGCCCGCACATACCTGCTAGCACGCCTTGATCCATTCACCACCCTACAAAAAAGTACTATATTTTTCGTCACCATGCAATAGGAAAACCCTAACTCTGATACTAAAAAAAATTGTCTCACGGTGAATCCGTTCGTGTTCGACTCTGTAACGACCAATTTAGAGCTCTAATTTTGACACAACCACCACCGATCTCTCTCTCTCTCTCTCTCTTCTTCCTTTTCCATTTGAACTAATAGATGACCTCCCCAAACTTCACAGTAGCGGCATGAAGCCCTTGTGTCTATCAAATCCGGATACAACCGCCTAGAATTAGCCTATTTCCTATAATTGCCATAATGAATTTGCTCAATGGAATCTTGACCGGTCTTTGTCTTTGCATTCACGATGAGATTCTCTTCCATTATCGAGAGTGTCACATGGTCTCGACAATGTATGATGTGTGAATTGATCGTGTCGGCTGTCGGTTCCATATTAGAGCCATAAGTTGCAAATCATATGTCAGATTGATGTATGGTTGATTCCATTGGACTCGTACTGTTGAGATCTTCAATCTTGCCAACTTGGATCATGATTTCTAAACAATAAGAATTTTGATGTCACCAATCGTCTTATTTTCCATGTCGGTAACCTCCTAATTGTAAAACCTTGAGGTAAAACTCTAAACACCTAATAGTTTAGTATTAACAATAAAAAAAGTTAATAATTAAATTAATTAGATAACTGATTTGAAAGGATACACTGATTTGAAAGGATACATGATTTAGATAGTTGTGTGATTCGGTTATGGCTCTGACATGAGTCAAGAACTCATTGTCATCATGTTCTAGAGCCCAATGGATCCAACTAAGTTACTTAAGTTAGGTTAGGGAGAAATTAGATCGAGAGTCCTTCCAAGTCAAACCCTAATTGATTGGGTCTAAACCAATTGGTGCCCTAAAATGCAATACCCACATATGGAGCCCAATTAGTTCCCTATTAATTATGGAGCTAATTTAAATTAACTACAAATTTTTTTTGTTTAGATTTGGATTTAAATGAATAAATTTGAATTGATTATGATACGTACCAAATATATTCAAATAAGGATCTTAACTTAAACCTAACCAAACGTATTCTCTACTATAATTAGAGGGGCATATAGAAGCTTTAAACTCTAGTTAAAACACTGAAAGTTTCATGCAAGTCACCATAACACAACTTCATTAAGTTCCTCAATAATAGCTCTCAGTCAGTCATATTTTTTACCAACATAGTGCAACCGGTATACTGGTCATATTGATTTCAGCAAAAACAACAATGAATGTTGTGGCTGGGTCGTTCCTTCACCCACGACTTTGAGGCTTTATAGAGATCTTTGTGGGGGCTGGAGAATTGGTCCAACATGTTCGAGTGAGTTATGAAGAGTTCGTTCGGTTGTTGTTTGAGATATTCGAAGAAAGTGCTCTTCGATCTACCACTTGGTTATGGATTATTCGTGTGGATCACTATGCTTATGTGACTCATTAATCGGATTGGTATATCTAAACCTCTCTCTTACAGATCTTTAATATATAGGCTGCTATGCAGGTGGCATTGCATAGAACGTAATAGTTTTGGGTCAATCGATCGATTATATTGTCAAATCCAAGTGTTGGATTATTAAACACCGTCTGAATGTAAGTTTTAAGGGTCCATGTTGTAATGTTCCACTCCGTATGGTGCATTATGCTGAGTTGACCCAAATAAATATTGAGTTGATTTGAAGAAGTATGGGATCGGATCGATGCAAGCGTTAAGTTGACTCGAATGAAGTATCAATTGAGTTGGTTTCATGTGTAGGATTCTATGCTGAATTATTCAAGGTCAACATTTTGACTTATTTGTAACAGAGTCCGTCGAAGATCAAAGTATCACCTCGCAACGAGCTGAGGCATATGCACGATGGATCGAGTTAGTTAGGATGTTTAAAGGAGCACGAAGTGCTCGAGTGGCTAAGTCAGATGAGTTAGCCGTGCAATAAAGTTATGGAATCGAGCTGTATCGGCTCAATGAAACGATAGAAGAGTCGGCAAAGGTGGGAGGACTCTGACCCTTCTTTTCTACTCCTTCATGCCTTGACAAAATGTATTCTTGTATGCTTGAAACGTCATGGATTTCCATGTGCGTGGTTTGAATAAAGTAGAAGTCGTATTGTGTATTGAACACTAAGATAAAATATTGAACAACTAAATCAAAAAGTGCATCAAGTGCACGAGTCGGAGTAGAACGTCGAATCACTACATCGGCGAGTGCCTTAATCCATAGATTGTCGAATTACCGTATCGACGAGTGGCTCCGTCATAGAACATTGAATACTCTATTGAGGCGTGTTTGCCATTAAAATTGTTTGATTGAAAACTTTAATACAAACAGAACAGTGTTACAATGTAGGACTTAGATGTAGTCCTAGGAGTACACTTTTGTTTAAGCTGGGTCCTTAGTGCCAATGGAGCGAGTGGTAATGCGTTGACTCCGTTGACCGGCTGACGACGGTTATCGGTTCTCTGAAGGTGTGGATTGCTCTGGGTGCTGGAGCTTGCTGAGAGGAGGAAGACATTGAGTATCTGTATCTGCCTCTCTGATGATTCCTTGTATGTTCGTTATGGATTCTCTGTGTGTGTGTGTGTGAAGGAGAAGATCACTCTATTTATAGTTTTGCAGGCTGGCTGCTCATGCGCGCATGTAGGATGCGCCGGTATGTGGGGACGCCACGTGGAGGTTGCTGATGGAGGCGCGTAGATGATGCGCCCTGATTGAGGAGGAGAACTCTTCATACTGCTGTTGTGAGCCGGCACGTAGCAGAGGAGAAGATCTTTCTGTTGCTGAAATCTTGGACGAGTTGAGTTAAAGGACACGTGTCATCGACCCATGGCTCGAAGATCTCGGATTTGGGGAGGGGGCAGTGATCTGGTGAGCTGCGCCTTGGATCTGGGCGCAGGAGGAGGCTGCGGTTCATAACCTTTAGGAGTTACAAATCATTTAGGGCGCATGGCTTTTGGGGCGCATGCAGGTGACCTTCCTTCTGTCTTTCGGAATCAGAGATCAGTCTGGGGCGCATGGCTTTTGAGGCGCATACAAAGCTTCAACTGGAGACTCTCCTTCTGTCTTTCGGAATTAGTGAAGAGTCTGAGGCGCATGGCTTTTGAGGCGCATGCTGGTTTGGACGCATGGCCGTAGAGGCGCATGGCGATTTGGACGCATGGCCATAGAGGCACATGCGGATGGCCACATGGCAGTAGCCGTCGGAATAGAGTCATGATGATGCTGACGTTGCCGACGCTTCGTTCTCTGAAAAAGCTGTCACTGTTCAGACTTTGGGAAGCGTACTGCCAACTCTGGTGTCAGTTCAGTATTTAATGTTTGTGACGTTCGATGGACAGCTGAGTGGGCACGTCGATTGGCGTTCCACTCGGTATGGAGATATGTGGGGGCGCATCCTCTGTAATGTGCCTGGTACTGAAGAGCGCGTCTATGTGATGCGCATGATGCCGAAGGGCGCGTCCGTGCATGGCGCATCTTCATTGGTCCGTCTGTTGAGTTCTTCAGAGTATTAGTGGCTCCCTGACTTAGCTGAATTCGAAGAGGCGAGTTCATTCATCGAAAATACAAGTTTATTGCACTGACTTCGGGAAGGTTGCCACTTGGCGCATGGGTTTGATTTGTCCTGGCCTATGAATAGCAACAGTTTGAGAGAGTCTTGTTGTCTCTCCCTTGACTTCTCGACGAAGATGGATTCGACTGATCCTCCTCTTTGGCAAGACATTATACCGTGGATGATGGTTCTCCTTGTTCAAAGAAGCTTTGACGGTGAACTCCTTCAGAAGATAATAGCCCCAGGCTGGTAGATGCACCTGTACGTTGATGAAGAAGTGATTCACTCTGACGGGGCAGAGTGATGCGCTGGGAGATATGTATAGCATGTTGCAACTGTTGGAACACAGACTGCCTTGGTGGTGGAGCCACTGTCTTGCGGTAGCAGCAGTTGATGACGACCGTAGCACAAGTGTACCCTGTGAGGGGCACATTATGCTTGTTGGTCGGCTCTCCTGATCGGCGCTTGTGAGTGATCACGTTGCACAGATCGTTGGGGGAGAGTGCCACCTTCGCACCCCCTTCAGACGCATGGCAAGGCCAAGCGTCGGGGTGGTTAAGTGAGAGTGCCACCTTCGCACCCCCTTCAGGCGCATGGCAAAGCCAAGTGCCGGGGTGGTCAAGTGAGTGCTGCGCCCCCTGATCTAATACCAAGCAGGCATCACGATCAGTAGTGGGGGAACCACAGCATTTGAAGTGACTTGAACGGCCCTCAGACGCACAACCAGAGGAGGCGCGGGAGTTCAAGACCACTGGGTTTGCCTTGCTCGACTTGGTTGTGAACGCAATAGATGCGCCCAAGTGAGATAAGAACTTTGAAGGTCGGCTCGTTTCTGGCGCCGCAGCACCCGAGTCGACCTTGTACAGCTTACCATCAGCAGCGCGCATGATTGTGAGCGCATAATTCTGGTTTACTGCTGGCATAGCACGTTTGAGGCGCATGGCCTGTGCCGCCTTGGACTTTCTTCGTACTAGCCCATGGGGCGCATAGTACTCAGAGTCCAAATTATCCTCGCCATGACAGCGAGTGAAGAACTTGCAGCCAACCCAGAAGAATACTGCAACTTTTGTGGCTCGAACGGGCTCCCTGGATAATGGGCTCCCTCTTCTTTATTTATTTTGGTCCCTTTTCAAAGGAGGCAAGAGGTCCCTATATATAGAGTGGAATGAGGCCTCCCTTCTTCTCCTTTCTGATGTAGGATTAAAAGAAAGATCCCTTCTTTTTCATGCTTCTACAAGACCCCCTTCAAAGTTTTTAAAACTTTTGGACAAGTTTTGAAATACTTTGAACAAGAAGCATGAATGGTAGAGCTGTTTAGGTGTGACAATCCTATCAGAGGTACTATGGACGTGATAGGTTTGGGTACTTCCACTGGGGAATTATTGTGGACTTATCATCCATGGCGTACCTTGGTTTTAGGTACAGATAATAAGTTGAGAGAGAGAGAACCAACATATTTACTTAGAGGTAATATGGACGTGGTAAATATGGGATTGATGGTAGAGCTTTTCCTACTCAGAGGTGATATGGACGTGGTAGGAATGATCTTGGGGGTACGCTGAACAACTCAGAGGTGATGGACGTGGAAGTTCTGCGATAAATATACAATAACGCAGGGGTTATTTGTACAAGATGTTTACTCAGAGGTAATGTGGACGTGGTAAACATGAAGGGTAGCGTAGGCTTACGAAGTATAAGATTCTGCTTTGTAGGGTGTAGAGAGACAACTCAGAGGTAATATGGACGTGGTTATCTTTCTACTAGAAGA
Source organism: Iris pallida (assembly GCA_029216955.1). Classification (NCBI taxonomy): domain Eukaryota; kingdom Viridiplantae; phylum Streptophyta; class Magnoliopsida; order Asparagales; family Iridaceae; genus Iris; species Iris pallida. Next base: position 22,756,106 of record JANAVB010011800.1, read on the forward strand.
TGCCACGGAACAGCTGGGTTCCGGTGGCATATGAGTTTGTGGAAAGAGGTTGTTTGAGGAAGTACATGTCTGGAGGATGTCAAGAATAGTACTTCTTTAGGAACTTGCCGTTGATGGGCATCATAAACAAGTCCCCATTGGGTTTGGCGAGGCGGTAAGCACCGTTTGAGTATACCGTCTCTATGATGAAAGGTCCTTCCCACTTGGGCTCGAACTTTCCTGGTGTCTTGTGGGTTAATACCATTGGTCTTCTGACTGCTAAAACCAGGTCGCCAACTTGGAAAGTCCTCTTTTTGACCTTTTTGTTGAAAGCCTGTGATATACGGGCTTGGTAGAGCTCGATGCGTTGTTGAGCTAAGAGACGCTTTTCGTCAAGTGCCTCCAGTTCCCGCAGACGACGACGTTGATTGTCCTCTTCTGTGAGTTCGTTTGTGATTGCTATGCGGAGCGAAGGTATCTGTATCTCGAGAGGCAGTACTGCTTCGCTCTCGTAGACTAGGGAGAATGGAGTGTTGCCTGTTGGGGTCCGTACCGTTGTGCGGTAGGCCCAAAGGCATTTGCCAAGCTTTTCGTCCTAGTCGCGTTTGTTGGATGACACGACCTTTTTGAGCAGCCTAACGATAGTTTTGTTGAATGCCTCAGCCAATCCGTTTGCTGCCGGATTGTAGGCGGTTGAGGCCACGTTCTGAATACGATTCTTGTCACAGAACCTGCCGAAAATATGGCTGATAAACTGAGGACCATTGTCATGGATGATCCGCCGGGGTACTCCGAAACGGTAAATGATATGGTGTTTGATAAAGCTGACCACCCTGGAGCTTTTTACTTCTGCTAGTGGAACTGCTTCCGCCCATTTGGAGAAGTAGTCGGTGATGGCCAGGATGAAACGGTGTCCTCTCAATGAAGGAGGGGTGATTGGCCCTACAATGTCCATGCCCCAGGCTTCGAAGGGCCAGGAGGCGACTGTAGGATATAGCGGCTCCGATGGTGTATGTATGAAGTCTGCATGAAGTTGGCACACGTGGCACTTCTTGGCATATTCGACAGCATCGGCAACCATGGTTGGCCAGTAGTAGCCCATACGTCGCAGTCGATCTTGCAACTTAGGACCGGGTTGATGAGCTCCACAAGTTCCGTCATGAGCTTCTTGAAGAGCTTCGGCTGCTTCTTCGTTGGACAGATATCGAAGGAGGAGCCCATCGAAGGAGCGTCGGTACAGCGTTTTGGTAGCTGTATCGTAGTAGAATCGAAGAGAGCGTCTCCTGACTAAGACGGCTTCCTTCGTGTCCTCTGGAAGGATTCCGTAGACAGCGAAGTCGATGAACGGGAACCTCCAGTCTCGGATATTAACACCAGTGTTTGTCGGCATGGCGTGAGCCACCTGCAAGCATAGGTTGTTTCTGGGACAAATCAGATCTCGTCCTGTTACCGTGATATAGTGTTGAGTCCCAAAGGGCGCTGCTAATGAGGCTGCGAGGCCAGCCAGAGCATCGGCCTCCAAGTTTTGTAAACGGGGGACATGTTCAATGAAGAACCCGGTGAAGGTTGAAATGATGTTCAACGCGACTTCATGATAAGGGATTAAATCTTCATGGCGAACTTCGTATTGTCCCCGAACCTGGTTTACGACGAGTTTTGAGTCGCCGTAAGCTTCCAGATGGTCGACCCCCAGCTGTTGTGCGAGCTGGAGTCCCATGACGAGTGCGTTGTACTCGGCAACGTTGTTGGAGCACGGCTTCGAAAGAGAGTACGCACGCTGGATGACCAGCTGATCGGGGGAGACTAAGACTACCCCCACTCCTGCGATGATTTGGCCTTTGGAGCCTGTTCTCGAAGCGCCGTCGAAGAACATCCGCCAAACGGAGCTTCCTTCGGTGACGTTGGATTCTTGGACCTCATCCGGGATATCTTCATAGAGTTTTGAGGATTTTGGGATGGGGTGTGCAGCTAAAAAGTCAGCCAGAGCTTGACCCTTAACAGCTTTTTGGGGCACAAACACCATGTTGTACGGTGTTAGCAAGATCGCCCATGTAGCCAGCCGGGAGTTCAATGATCCTGGCTTCGTCATGAGGACTCTGAGCGGATTGACTCGAGAAATGACATGAATTGTCTGACCCGAGACATAATGACGAGTCTTCTGGATGGCAAACACCAAAGCCAAGCACTCCTTTTCGACGGGGTTGTACCGGTGTTCGGCCCCGATGAGTGTTCGACTGAGGTAGTAGATTGCTTGCTCGTAGCCTGTATCGCTGTTTTGAGCGAGCAGAGCGCCAAGAGAATGATCCATGGCACGGACGTAGAGGAGAAATGGTTTGCCGGTGACTGGCGCCACCAGGACTGGTGGGCTCGTCAAGTAGGCTTTGATGTCGTCGAAAGCCTTCTGGCACTCCTCTGTCCAGACATAAGAGACTCCCTTCTTCATGAGCTGAGTGAAGGGTTGACATTTACCGGAAAGGTTTGCTATGAACCTCCGGATATATGCTAGACGTCCCTGTAGGCCTCGAAGTTCTCGAAGGTTCTTCGGAGGGTCCATGTTGAGGATGGCTTTGGTCTTCTCAGGATCAACATGAATGCCTTTCGCTGTGATGACGAAGTCCAAGAATTTGCCGCTAGAAACCCCCAGAAAGGATTTAGCGGGATTCATTTTGAGTTGATGCGCCCGCATGAGATCGAAGACCGTCTTCAGGTCCTGTAGGTGATCTCTTTTGAGGCGGCTCTTGACTGCGATGTCGTCAATATAGCATTCGACTGTCTTGCGAAGATGTTGACGAAAGATGGTGCTCATAGCTCGCTGGTATGTCGCACCGGCGTTCTTCAAGCCGAAGGGCATTACTGTGTAGCAGAAAACACCCTTTGGAGTCCTGAATGACGTATGTTTTGCGTCATCGGGGAACATCTTGATTTGATTGTAGCCTGAATACCCGTCCATGAAGGACATGCGCTCAAAGCCACATGTGTTGTCGATCATCACATCAGTGATTGGAAGCGGGAATTCGTCCTTCGGGCAAGCAGAGTTGAGATCCCTGAAGTCGATACAGACTCGTATCTTCCCGTTCTTCTTGGTGACAGGAACGATGTTGGCTACCCAATCCGGGTGTTGTTCTTCACGGATGAACCCGCTGGTCAAGAGTTTGTCTACCTCCTGATCGATGGCATTCATGATGTCCGGACGGAAGCGTCGCTGCTGTTGTTTGATAGGTTTGGCATCAGGTAAGATGTTCAACCTATGCATTGCGATCTGTGGGTCGAGTTCCGGCATGTCTTCATAGCTCCAGGCGAAGACGTCGATATACTCTTTAGCCAGTTGGATTAAAGATTCTCGATCTTCTCCTTCTAGGCTTTTACTGATGAAGATGGGTTTGGAAGAAGACCCATCTCCGAGGTCGATCTGCTCGACTTCATCTTCGGTGGGAGGTTCGCGTAACTCAAAACGAGATTCCTATTGCTCTCCTAGGCGTTGGGCCCAGGGTTCTTCTTCGAAGGGTTCTGACGCTTGGTCTTCGCCTTCACCTTTTTGAGGTTGTGCTGACGTCATGTTAGCTGACAGCACTTTCCTGAAGACTGATCCGATACTGGTATCGGAATCCCAAGTCGATGCTTCGGACGAGTGGGAATGTTCTATGTCTTCTGCATCTGAACTCTCTCGGGTTGATGGCGGCGTGACATAGCCTAACCCTCGTCCAGTCCGATTATAATAGTCCTGTGGCTTTCCATTGGGCATCGAAAGCCGGACAGGGGGATGCCGACCCTTGCCGTAGTTTAAGCCTTTGTTGCTTTTCAGGTCGTAGCCCATCTTTTGGATGATGTGCTTTGCCGCATCCGTGTACCGATAGACTTGTACTCTGCCGGTATCAGGTTCGGGCTCGATTGACGGGAGGTCCCGATGACGCTCGACTTTGCCCGAGATGATGGTGCCTTGGTCTCGACTCCGTGGAGGGACTATGAAGACTCCTTGAGACGGGACTACTCGATTATGATGGACGGTCGTTATTTGTGTTTGCAACGACCGTAGAGCGTTATCTAAAGACACTCTATTATTGATAAAATACGAGATCTTATCCCGTGGGATTACATTGTCAAAGGAGGGTGCCTCTACGTCAGCCGAGATATAATCACCAAGCTCCTCGTCTGTAAGAACTGGGGGCGGACTAGGAGAGTCCAACACAGCTTTGGGGTCTGAGAGGGTTATATGAGCCTTCTCTGGCACCTTGGATGACTGCGGCGGCTTGCCCTTGAGACGCACCTTGAGAGGCGCCTCGGTTGCGCCTCCGGTGAGTGGTGCCTTCCCTTGTAATTTTGCCACCAGGGGAGCCGATGTTTGAGGTGGCTTTCCCATGAGGCGTATCTTCAGGGGTGCTTCGCGAGCCGACGCTTTTCCTGATAGCTTGATGCTCATTGGAGGCGCCTTCTGGGGTAGTTTTCCCTTCAGTCGGATTTTCAAGGGGGCGTCGGGAGTCATCTCAGGCTCCATGTCCGGCTCTGTTGCCGTCTATGCCTCATCATCAGCGTCGTTGGCTTCCTCCTCGTCAATGGGCTTGTATAAGTCAGAATCGGTGAAGTAGGCTTCAATCCCTTTGAAAGGATCGATGTCTGCAAACTCCGTCCGGATGACGCCATTGGTGGATACATACTTCATGCACTGGTGGAGCGTGGAGGGCACCACCATGTACTTATGCAGCCATGGTCGACCGAGCAGGATGTTGTAGTTGACCTCGGCATCTACTACATAACAAGTCACCTCAGTTTTGAGGCTGCCAATGTGACACTTCAGTCGGATCTTGCCCAATGGCTCGCTCTTGCTAGCATTGAAGCCACTGATGGTTGTATTGGAGGGCGCCAGCCGGTACATCGGGATCCCCAGCTTTGATAGCAGCGCCTTTGGAATGATGCTTAGGGAAGACCCAGGATCGATCTGAATCCGGCTCACCTTAACCGAGCCAATGTACCCTGTATAATACAACGGTCGGTTATATCGGTGATGCTTGAGCAGCATGTCTTGTTGGGTGAGAGTTATGTTTGGGATAACTTCATCCGCACAATGACAGTGCGCACAAGTAGTTGGGAGGTCTTCAGGCTGCTTGACCTGACTGAGAAAGGATTCAGCGTCCTTCAGAGCTTCGCAGAGAGCTTCTCGAGAATCTTTAGAAAGATGCAGGAGCTCGAACAAAGATAGGCGTGCAGGTGTACTGGCTAATTGTGCCAGAATGTCGAAGTTGTGAGGCTTGGACAGCCCCGAAGCATTCTCCTTCCGTAGAGGTCTGTCAAAACGGGCCTCCACCTGCTTCTGCTTATTGGCTGCTGAGGGCTTAGATGGACCCTCTTCAAGGATGGTGCTAGGAGGCACCACCTCGGCGGCGGCTTCGCCGGATTGGGAGCTCTGTTGTGCACGTGTTTGCACTGGAAGTGCCTCTTCTGTTGAAGAAGAGACTGTACGGCAAGACTTGATCTTCCTGCCTTTTGATTTGGAGGTAGGGCGTACCTCCGATTGAGTCACCTCGGAGACGAGGTCGGGGTGAACCCAGAGGACCTCTCCTCGAGATGTGGTGAACGGGGTGAGTCCACTCAAATTGTCATGAGTAGGTGGTAAGTTTACCACCTCCATTGTCGCCTTAGGGATGGGGACGACGCCATCTTATGTGGTAGTTGGCGGCAAGGTGCCGAACTGAAGCGAAACCAGATTGGCCGACACCGTCTTCTCTTCATAGTCGACGGAGATTACATCCGCATTGATCATGCGCTGGATGTAATTCTTGAGGACGTAGCAGTCCTTGGTCGGGTGTCCGACAAACCGATGGTAGTGACAGTACCTTGGGTTGTCTATTTTCCCAACTTCATCGGGCCGCTTTGGGTCCGGTAGCTTGATCTTGTCACCCTGCTTCAGTATCTCAAAAAGTTGTAGGGTGTCATCATCATTGAATGAATAAACCTCCTTGGGTCTTGGTGCCAGTGGAGGTTTCTGAGTAAGCGCAGATGCGCCTTTTGAGGCATTAACAGTCAATGCCTATTTCCCCTTTGCTTCTCGTCCGGAGCTGTTAGCTGCAGACTTTTTCCCCTTATCGTCAAAGGCGGGGAAGCTGACACCCAGAAGACGTGCATTGGCCGCCTTCTTTTCTGCAGCTTCAGCTTCGATGATCAGGGAGCTCCAGTCAGGAGGGGGAGTAGAGTTGAGCCAGAGCTTTACTGCAGACAGCATGTTCATGCTGCAAGCGGAGAGGAGCGCATGTTCTGGCATGCCTGGAGGTTGCCTGAAGCAAGCCTGTCGGAAGCGTTCGATGAACGCCCGAACCGTTTCCTTCTCCTTCTAACGTATCTCTATGAGAGACGCCATCGTCATGTCCTTCCCGCCGTCGTAGAAGCGATCGAGGAAGAGGCGCGTCAGGTCGTCGAAGGACGATATGGAATTGTCGGGGAGGCTGCAGTACCAGTCATATGCTACTCCTTTCAGGGCCCCGACAAAGATACTGGTGAGGAGCGCGTCCTCCTTCGGAAGATGCCCCGTCTGTGACTGGAAGTACGTCAGGTACCGTCATGGAGAGTCCTTCCCGTCGTATGGGGTGAGTGTTTGTGGCTTATACTTTGGGGGATAAACCACCTTGTTCCACTCGAGGGGATAAGGCTGGGGAATGCCCATCTTCTGGCGTTCCTTTTGCCTGTTCTTGGACTCGAAGTGCTCCCGCAGGTCTTTGATCATTTCGACCACATCCTCCGTAGAGCTAGGAGTCGAGGAAGGAGGTACCATCTGGATTGGAGCATTTGAGGGCTCTGAGGTCCGAGGTGCTTCTGTATCCGAGGGCGCCCGTTGGAGGGGCACACTCGACTCCCCATTAGCTCCTAGGTCAGGACCAGTTGAAGGTGTCCTGATCAAGGCCGATCGCATCTCAAACACTGCTTGAGTCAGTGCTTGCATTGAGGCAGAGAGGGTTTTGAGTCCTCCCTCCAATGAGTCTATGCGCTGGACTATGTCCTGTAATGGCGCATCAGACTCGACATCATCCCCAGCCATGTATACTGTCCTGACACGGCCAGGAGTGGATGGATTGGTTGAGGCTTCGCTTTCAGCCTCACTCTCATGCGGGGGAGTCACTTCTCCTGGTGTTGGGCCATCCCCAGCCACATTCTGGAGTTCATCTTCAACAGGCGCATCTGCAAGGGTCTGCTTGCCCTCGACTCCGTCTTGAAGGACCTCTTCGTTTCCAGAACTACCCCCGGCAGTGTCCTAGAGGACATCCTCATTTTGAGGGGCTTCAGGGAGAGTAATCTCGCCTTGATGATGGAGATCCGCCGCAGCTGTGCTTTGGACATCTTCGTCTTCGGAAGGAGGCTCAACAAGGGTCTGGCTACCCCCAGCTTCCTCCGAGGACTTCTTCCTCGACCGAGTGCCTTCAAACACTCCAGAGGTCGAGACAGCTGCCTTGGTTTTCCTCGGCTGGCTTTTGGATGAAGACGAGGAATTGGCAGTCGTCTTCCGGATTGATGAGAGTTGGAGACCACGTTGCACGAAGCGACCTTTGGCTCCTCTTCAGCTGACACCTTCGCCCCAAGGCGACGTCGGAGAGGTGTCGATGATTGTAGTCGTTGAAAGACCGACCGTCTTGGTGGAACTGCCGTCTTGCAATAGCAGTTGATGGTGACCACCGCACAAGTATGCCCCGTAAGAGGCGCATCGTGCTTGTTGGTCGACTCTCCTGACCGGCGCTTGTGAGTGATCACGTTGCGCAGGTCGTTGGAGGAGAGTGGTGCCTTCACACCCCCTTCAGACGTATGGCAAGGCCAAACGCCGGGGTGGTCAGGTGAGTGCTGCGCCCCCTGATCTAATACCAAGCAGGCATCACGATCAGTAGTGGAGGAACCACAACATTTGAAGTGACTTGAACGGACCTCAAACGCACAACCAGAGGAGGCGCTGGAGTTCAAGACCACTGAGTTTGCCTCTCTCGAATTGGTTGTGCACGCAGTAGATGCGCCCAAGCGAGATGAGGGCTTCGAAGATCGACTCGTTGTTGGTACAAAAGCATTTGAGTCAACCCTGTACAGCTAGCCATCGGCAGCGCGCGTGATGACGAGCGCGTGCCTCTGGCCGGCTGCTGGCATAGCACGTTTGTGGCGCATGGCCCGTGTCGCCTTGGATTTCTTCGTACCAGCCCGCTGGGGCGCATAGTACTCAGCATCCAAATTCTCCTCGCCATTACAGCGAGTGAGTCTGTCAAAGACAGAGGCTTTTTGTGGCGCATCAGAGGTGATGCACGGGGCATTGGCTGCGCCCCTGCTCCGTCGACGTATCTTCCTCGCCTGAGAGGGAGATGGCTGGGGAACGTGGTCGGCCGCACGCTTCCCCAAGAGATGCCGCATCGGCGGGCGCACCTTGGTTGCTGAGAACGTCAACAGGAAGGAAAGGCTGGATTGCTGCATCCCCTTCAGTGGTGGTGTCCGAGGCGTCGACCTTGCGCACCCAGGCCGTGCGGATCTTCTTCGGCTTTGGTAGCCGCTTCGAAGGACTCGCACTTCCTTTAGAAATGAACTCCTCGTACGCCTGTTGATTGAGGCGCACGACCAGCGTCTTGTGGGAGGAGCCCACCTTCACGTCGTCGGCCTGTGACACGACTTTCTCGGAAGAGGAGAAAGAGGTCTCCAGCAGAGTCGCCAGCTTATTTGCCATTAAAATTGTTTGATTGAAAACTTTAATACAAATAGAACAGTGTTACAATGTAGGACTTAGATGTAGTCCTAGGAGTACACTTTTGTTTAAGCTGGGTCCTTAGTGCCAATGGAGCGAGTGGTAATGCATTGACTCCGTTGACCGGCTGACGACGGTTATCGGTTCTCTGAAGGTGTGGATTGCTTTGGGTGCTGGAGCTTGCTGAGAGGAGGAAGACGTTGAGTGTCTGTATCTGCCTCTCTGATGATTCCTTGTATGTTTGTTATGGATTCTCTGTGTGTGTGTATGTGAAGGAGAAGATCCCTCTATTTATAGTTTTGCAAGCTGGCTGCTCATGCGCGCATGTAGGATACGCCGGTGTGTGGGGATGCCACGTGGAGGTTGCTGATGGAGGCGCATAGATGATGCGCCCTGATTGAGGGAGAGAACTCTTCATACTGCTGTTGTGAGACGGCACGTAGCAGAGGAGAAGATCTTTCTGTTGCTGAAATCTTGGACGAGTTGAGTCAAAGGACACGTGTCATCGACCCATGGCTCGAAGATCTCGGATTTGGGGGGGACAGTGATCTGGTGAGCTGCGCTTTGGATTTGGGCGCAGGAGGAGGCTGCGGTTCATAACCTTTAGGAGTTACAAATCATTTAGGGCGCATGGCTTTTGGGGCGCATGCAGGTGACCTTCCTTCTGTCTTTCGAGATCAGAGATCAGTCTGGGGCGCATGGCTTTTGAGGCGCATGCAAAGCTTCAACTGGAGACTCTCCTTCTGTCTTTCGGGATCAGTAAAGAGTCTGAGGCGCATGGCTTTTGAGGCGCATGCTGGTTTGGATGCATGGCCGTAGAGGCGCATGGCGATTTGGACGTATGGCCATAGAGGCGTATGCGGATGGCCACGTGGTAGTAGCCGTCGGAATAGAGTCATGATGATGCTGACGTTGCCGACGCTTCGTTCTCTAAAAAAGCTGTCACTGTTCAAACTTTGGGAAGCGTGCTGCCAACTCTGGTGTCAGTTCAGCATTTAATGTTTGTGACGTTCGATGGACAGCTGAGTGGGCACGTCGATTGGCGTTCCACTCGGTATGGAGATGTGTGGGGGCACATCCTCTGTAATACGCCTGGTACTGAAGAGCACGTCTATGTGATGCGCCTGATGCCGAAGGGCGCGTCCGTGCATGGCGCATCTTCATTGGTCCGTCTGTTGAGTTCTTCAGAGCATTAGTGGCTCCCTGACTTAGCTGAATTCGAAGAGGCGAGTTCATTCATCAAAAATACAAGTTCATTGCACTGACTTCGGGAAGGTTGCCACTTGGCGCATGGGTTTGATTTGCCCTGGCCTATGAATAGCAACAGTTTGAGAGAGTCTTGTTGTCTCTCCCTTGACTTCTCGACGAAGATGGATTCGACTGATCCTCCTCTTTGGCAAGACATTGTACTGTGGATGATGGTTCTCCTTGTTCAAAGAAGCTTTGACGGTGAACTCCTTCAGAAGATAATAGCCCCAGGCTGGTAGATGCACCTGTACGTTGACGAAGAAGTGATTCACTCTGACGGGGCAGAGTGATGCGCTGGGAGACATGTACAGCATGTTGCAACTGTTGGAACACAGACTGTCTTGGTGGTGGAGCCACTGTTTGAGGCGCATGGCCTGTGCCGCCTTGGACTTCTTCGTACTAGCCCGTGGGACGCATAGTACTCAGAGTCCAAATTATCCTCGCCATGACAGCGAGTGAAGAACTTGCAGCCAACCCAGAAGAATACTACAACTTTTGTGGCTCGAATGGGCTCCCTGGATAATGGGCTCCCTCTTCTTTATTTATTTTGGTCCCTTTTCAAAGGAGGCAAGAGGTCTCTATATATAGAGTGGAATGAGGCCTCCCTTCTTCTCCTTTCCGATGTGGGATTAAAAGAAAGATCCCTTCTTTTTCATGCTTCTACAAGGCGTGCCTCAGTGCATGAGTCGGAGGACACTGAAGACTCTATTGAGGCGTGCCTCAGTTCACGAGTCGGAGGACGATTGAATACTAAGTCATAGAACATCAAAAGACTCTATCAAGACGTGCATCAAGTGCACGAGTCGTAGAAGATTGAATACTATGTCTTAGAACATTGAAAGACTATGTATCGAGGTGTACATGAAATGCACGAGTCGAAAAATATTGAATGACTGTATTGAGGCATGCGTATATGCACATGACTTACAAGATATAGCTTCACATGCCAAGTAGTCAGTTGTGGTACAACGCCACGGAACTGCCATAACATCGAAAGATATACTTCGTATGCGAAGTGAGCAGTGGTGGCAAAAATGCCATAGAACTGTTGATATATAATTATTAGGTTACGTAAGCGAAGTAAATGGTTATGGTTCGAAACCACAGAACCGTTGATGTAGCATGTTGCCTAGAATGTTCACGTTGGCCCATTGGTCATATGGTCAAACTGATTTTAATAATTGATCAAACTCTGTCTCGATATATGGAGCTAGTCAGGATATCTTGGACTCTTAGACATGATCAAAAACGGCTATCTACTCAATTCAAGACCGAAGCGTCGTTTGCCTGTTCGAGTCTGTATTTCTTTGAGCAATGTAATCTTTTATTTTATTGAGTCTAGAAATACATTGTATACCGAGTCGTACTAGCAAATAGGCTATTCCAAAATGATTTCAAAATGTTTTTAAAAATGTCCTTAGTTTTGAAAAACATTCGTATTTACAAAAGCTCCAAAAATGTTTTCAAAATTTTCCAAAATCTATTTTGAAAAACCCTAACCAAACCCTGACAGGACTCGGCCAGAGTTCGGCCAGAGTTCGGTTAGTGGCCATTTTAATTTTTGAATTCCTTGGAACTTGGTCTTCCTGCAGTTGCGAATTTGACCGAGATTTGCTCATCGAGTTCTGCCCGAATTCTGCCAGAATTCTGTCTTTGGAACTCCTATAAATAGAGAAGGATTTCGATCATTTTAACTCACTCATTCACTTTCAATCTTCTCTCTATTTAAAGCCTACTGTCTTCCAAAGAGTTTTTTTTAGCTTTAATTTTCAGATCCCAAGCCAGTTACAATCCTCTAGTCGATTTGCCAATGCGGTGAGGTCTAGAAGTTTCTGAGTGATTGTAATCAGAAGGCTTGATAGAAGAATACCTCTTCACAATTGAAGTTGGATGAGTTTTTCGTATCAAAGCTCGCATTGTAGAAGTTGCAAGGACTTCGTAAGAAAACTTGCGGTTTTGCCAATAGTGGATTCAACTGGTAGCAAGAGTTCTACCGACTGGACTAGTCCTCAACAGAGGAAAACCAGTATACATCGCTGTCTTTTCGTTTACTTTCTTATCTCTGCCTTTACATTATTTAGTTATGATTATTATTCTATGATCTTGCTGCTAATAATTTTTAATTAGCATTATTCCGCTGCCAACTCTATTCACCCCCCTCTAGAGTATTGTGCTTTACGATTTCGTTCCTACAATTTATGCCCCTGATCGAGTTCGCTCTGGAAAGTTCAAGGCCAATAACTTGAACTTGTTTAGTTATGAATTGCATCGCATCATCTACTCCACTCTTCTTCCGAAGTCTACTTTAAAGGATGATGTCACATCACTTGAGCTTTCTGCTATGTATCATATTCTTAAGGGGATTCCATTTTCTGCCCCTAAGACTATTATCCAGATGATGGAACGTTGTCGTGCAAGAGATAGAAATCTCTCTTATGCGATGATTCTTCCATGCATCTTCCAGCATTTTGATATTGATCTGTCAACTTGTACTCAAGACCCTGAGCCCAAGTTTCTTAAGCTATCTCGTCGTAGTATGACTGCTGCTGCTCTTCCTACTGTTCCACCTCCTCCACCTACTCAGCAGTATGCCATGACCTTTGATGGCATACACCAGCATCTTTCTGATTTGTACGTCTCGATGACGGATATGGCCCACGAATGTGAGTTCTGCGATGCACTCGTTATCAGGCGATAGCAAATTCTCTAGCTGATCTCCGATTTGCTCAGACTGGACATTCTGCCGGTTCTATTCCTAGAGATCCAGCCTTTTCTGGTTACCGCTGTGGGGATGAGGCTGTTCATCCATACTTTCAGCCCGATAACACATATGATTGGTATCGTACTGCTCGTGCCCCTCCTCACCCTTCTGGAGATGGCACTTCTAGAGCTAGTCCTTCTGGACATGCCGGTCATGCTACTGATGATGATGATGAGGATGATGAGGAGATGTGATGATGAGGTATTAGCTGATTTTGAGACTTAGTTATTGTCTATTGTACACTTGGAAATGCTCCGACATTCCAAGTTTCTTTCTTTTAGCGTTTATTATCAGTTTTTTTGACTTGTACTGGATATTTCTTGATGTCTCTTGAACATTATTTTATTTTTATGGGATGCGTAGTTTATCTTTCATATTTGTTTATTTATTCTTTATAGCATCTTTATCTGCTTCTATATTATAAACTGCCTGTGAAATAATACCCTGTTATGTCTTGTATATTCTCACTGTATGAGATATTATTTTGTGTTTCTTCACTGTTGTAGCTTATGCATTAATTGCGGGGAGCCTATTTCTTCGCAATTATTTTGCTAAGTGACAACGGGGAAGAAAAGGATCTAACATTTGTTTTGAGAATAATACAGGGATTGAATAATTTTGAACAATTTTTGTGGTATCTTATCTCAAAGGATGTTATATCATTCATAGTTTGTCAATTATCAAAATGGAAAAGATTGTTGGCCCATCATATGGTCAAACTGATTTTAATAATTGATCAAACTCTGTCTCGATATACGGAGCTAGTCAGGATATCTCGGACTCTTGGACATGATCAAGAACGGCTATCTTACTCAGTTCAAGACCGAAGCGTTGTTTGCCAGTTCGATTCTGTATTTCTTTGAGCAATATAATCTTTTATTTTATTGAGTCTAGAAATACATTGTACACCGAGTCGTACTGGCAAATAGGCTATTCCAAAATAATTTCAAAATGTTTTTAAAAATGTCATTAGTTTTGAAAAACATTCGTATTTACAAAAGCTCCAAAAAGGTTTTCAAAATTCTTCAAAATCTATTTTGAAAAACCCTAACCAAACCCTGACAGAACTCGGCCAGAGTTTGGCCAGAGTTCGGTTAGTGGCCGTTTTAATTTTTGAATTCTTTGGAACTTGGTCCTCCTGCAGTTGCAAATTTGACCGAGATTTGCTCATCAAGTTCTGCCCGAATTTTGCCCGAATTCTGCCAGAATTCTGTCTTTGGAACTCCTATAAATAGAGAAGGATTTCGACCATTTTAACCCACTCATTCACTTTCAATCTTCTCTCTATTTAAAGCCTACTGTCTTCCAAAGAGTTTTTTTTTCGAGCTTTAATTTTCAGATCCTAAGCCAGTTACAATCCTCTAGTCGATTTGCCAGTGCGGTGCGGTCTAGAAGTTTCTGAGTGATTGTAATCAGAAGGCTTGACAGAAGAATACCTCTTTACAATTGAAGTTGGATGAGTTCTTCGTATCAAAGCTCGCGTTGTAGAAGTTGCAAGGACTTCTTAAGAAAACTTGCGATTTTGCCAATAGTGGATTCAACTGGTAGCAAGAGTTCTACTGACTGGACTAGTCCTCAACAGAGGGAAACCAGTATACATCGCTGTCTTTGTATTTGCTTTCTTATCTCTGTATTTACATTATTTAGTTGTGATTATTATTCTGTGATCTTGCTGCTAATAATTTTTAATTAGCATTATTCCGTTGCCAACTCAATTTACCCCCTCTAGAGTATTGCGCTTTACGATTTCGTTCCTACATTCAGGACCTATGGGTGTCCATTGGAACATTGAGCTGGGGCATGGTGCCATGAAAACATTTAATTGAAGTAGGGAATATGGAATGGAAGAATCACTACAAAATACCTTTTTATGACGGATAAAAACCATCATATATGGCAATATATACCTTTTTTTAAGCCAGTAACCGTCATGAACACAGGTGTTATAAAAGTTTAGAAAAATCGTTATATATGATATACACTTATATAACACCTTTTGTATTAAAAAAGAGATAATTAATTCAATTATATATAACACTAAAATTTTAAGCGACATTAATATTATCATTGTATATAACATATATATCCTAAAGTGTTATGACTATGTTATATATACATAACGCTTTCTAAAATGATCTAGTTTTCAAACATTCATAAACGTTCATAAAACGTTATAAACAGAATGTATACATAACGCTTTCTAAAGTTCTGTTCTGGTTATCCACACACATATATATCACCTGTCAATGCTTATAATTCAATGCGTTATAAAAAGCATTATTAATTTTTTGAGATAACAGAAATATAAAATTTTACTATCACTTGAAACATTTCATTAAAAATATCCAAATATCGTACCATCTTAATTACATTTCAAAATATATCACTTTTTTTCAACTTTTGTTCCACCAACATATCCCCATTACATTTCATAATATCCAAAATATACACATCTTTCCTTTTTAGGGCATGCACCAGGTCTTAAAATATTGAAACATTCCTTTTGCATTCACCAACAGAAAATTGTGACATCTCTTTAAAAGTCAACATTGTACCCTACAAATGAAGGTAGTACAAATAAAATTATTGATTTTTCAAACAAATAACGCTACAACAAAAGTGATTGTCATTAGCAAAAAAAAGTAAAGGTTCTATTTCATTTATGCGAACCAAAAGAAACAAAAGAATCATACAAAAATCCATTAGCCAGGTACATGACAATATCCCCAACTAAAATACTGATGCGAAACCAAAAGAATAAAATACATAAATAAATTCGCATTGCTTCTGATAAGAATACATGTACTGTAGTAGATTAACAAATGCTCTTATAATATCCTGCTCCTTCAGTATATCAACACTTTGGCTTGCTTGTCCAATGATTTCTATGCTTATCTACATAAAACAATTTAGCCAAAGTTATTGTATAATCATTTTTATGAAATAAAAAGTTATCAGATACTGACATGTTCACATAAAAAAAACAAATGCTAATCTCTAACAGAAAAGTTTAATCTTACACCACAACGATAACAGACATGCATATTTAAAGCGAGTAGAGTACAAAATAATCCTTCATCAAAGTGCTAATCAACCAAGTACCTGATTTGGAAGTTATATTAATATTTTCAAGTATTTATCCCGCTTTGTAGCTTCATATTCAGTTTATACCATGATGCATGATCTCAAAGGAACCTGTCAATTTTGCATGCTATATGAGGGATTGATTGCCTGTAACACTCCTGAATTTTTGAGTTTTATTTATTTGACTTAAATAGGATTTCATGGATTTTAATGAATATTTTTAATTACTTAGTTATTATTATAGATGATCTTAGCCATGCTTAAGATTTGGGATACAAGATGGCTAGAAATTATGGCACGAAAAGTGTAGTCGTGTACCTTGACTAGTGTATTATCCATGCTAGGGGAGGCCTAGTCATAGTAATGTCCTAACTAGAAAAACCCGACCAAGTTGTGACTTAACCCCTATGAATAATTTAATTATTTATTAATTAGAATATTGACTTTTAGGTGATCCGGTTGTACCAATTTACACTACTAAAATAACCTATATTAGCGACGCCAGGAGACGTCGCTAAAAATGGAAACTACGTCGCTAAAACAACTTAGCGACGTATTTAGCGACGAAAAATGGACGTCGCTTATATGCAAGTCACAAATGGCAATTTAGTCGCCGAACGTCGCTATCGACAACGCGGCGTTCATTGTCGCTAGACGTCGCTAAACTGAGCGACAGATAACGACGTATCACTACGTCGCCAACGTTGCGACGTAAAGCGACCATATGCGACACTGTATAATTTATATATGATGACATGGCATGGCAGCCACGTGGGCATCTTAGCGACGTCTACCGACATATTAGCGACGGACAGTGGCGACGTCTAGTGACGTGACGTCACTATTGAGCGACGTATAGCGACTTCTACATTCCGTCGCTGTACGTCGCCGAACGTCGCTATACGTCGCCGAACGTCGCTATACGTCGCCGATTTAATAAAAAATTTTTAAAAATATAATTGATATTTTTGTTATGCTGTGTGTCTGTGTTTACAGTGTGTGTGAAGTGCAGTGTTCGAACCATCGACAGTTTCGCTTACTGTTCTATGTTTTATCTTGGATAGAAAGAGCAACAGTTCAGGGTGCACTTCTCAGAGCTTTCGCTTCATGTTCTTCACCTTCTCGGGAACCTTTACGACGTCCCGAGAAAGTGAAGGACGTGAAAATGAAGCTCTCAGAAGTGCACCCTGAACTGTTGCTATTTCTATCCAAGATAACACATACAACAGTAATCGAAACTGTCGATGGTTCCGAACACTGTATTTCACATTCACTATAAACACAGACACACATCATAACAAAAATACACAATATATTTTTTAAAATTTCGGCAGCACCTCCTTTGTATATCAGATCATCGCTTATAACCCAGCGTAGGTATATTTGTCATCCCCGTCGCAGATATCACAAAGTAAATATCACAATAAAAACAGGAGGCAGTGCAAAGTAAATATCACAGACTCAAATCCTCACAAACATCCAATAGAGTCAAATAAAAATGGAAGATGATAAAAAGTCTTCCACCAAGTGTATAAACAACAGTTGTATGAATAAACAATTTGCCCATAGGGCCAATACATACAAGTCATAAAAAAAACTAATAAAATTACTGCGGACCCCTGCCGCGCAACTGGGATAGAATGTAGTCATACTGCTCCTGGGTGAGCTGTACCGTAGGGCCAGTAGGAGGCAGTGCAACGTCTGGAGTCGGCGCCGGAGGCAGTGCAGTGTCTGGAGTTGGCACCGTCGATGTATCGGGAGGACGTATCTGCTCCAGCTCTCGCAGTCGCTCATCATGCGCAGCAAGGGATCTCACCACCCTTTCAGTACTCGCCTCAAGCGAAGCCGAAACCTGAGTGAGTGAGACAGACATACTCCTCTGCGATCCCTCCAGCTCGACCTGTCTACGCTCTGTGTGCTGCGTAGACTCGGTGAGCGTCTGCAAGCTGGCAGCTGTAGCCTGATGCAGAGTCATCAGCTCCTGTATACTGCGTTCGACCGCATCAAATCGTCCGGTGGCGATCGGAGGGTCGGATCGTCGCTCGACCGCATCAGAAATCTGCTGCTGCAACTCGCGACGCAGCTCCTCGATCTGACGAAGGATGATCTTTTGGCAGAAATTGCCGATGACAATCAAAGAAGTACGATTTTCCTCCGTATTTCAAGCGGAAAGCCTTACTACGGTCAATGCAATACGGACATGAGAGACGGCCATGAGTGCTCCATCCAGGTAACATTCCATAGGCTGGAAAGTCGTTGATGGTCCACATAAGGGTTGCCTTCATCTGAAAATTCTGCTTCCTGGATACATCGTACGTGTTAGCGCCTACTTTCCATAACTGATTCAACTCATCTATCAAAGGCTGTAAGTACACATCAATGTTCCTCTTGGGATTGTTCAGACCAGGAATTATAACGGTTAGAAACATGTACTTAGTCTTCATGCACATCCAAGGCGGTAGGTTATACGGAGTGACAATCACAGGCCAGCACGAATACTGGGATCTCGAAAGACCAAAAGGAGTAAAACCGTCAGAAGATAGTCCCAACCTGACATTACGCGAATCTGAAGCAAAATCAGGATACACTCGATCAAAGTGCTTCCATGCTTCTCCATCGGATGGGTGATCCAACACTCCTTCAATCTGTTCTCGCATGTGCCAACTCATATTTTCGGCCGTCTCTTTCACCATAAATAATCTTTACAACCGCGGCGTTAAAGGCAAGTAATGCATTGAATCGGTCGGTCTTCTTGCACCGGTAGACCTTCCTGTATTAGTTGTCTTATAGCGATCAGCACCACAAAATCTGCACACATCTGCGTCCTTGTCGTCTTTATAGTACAGCATGCACCCATTGCGACATGAATCAATTTTCTCGTATCCCATCCAGAGCGATCTCACCATCCTCTTAGACCGGTAGAAGTCTTTAGGCAACTTAGCACCTGCCGACAAGATCTCTATAATCAACTCCAACACTCGGTTGTAGCATTCTTACGACATGTTAAAATCTGACTTAATGCTCAACAGTCTTGTAACCACCTCCAACGGTGAATGATCCTCACAACCAGGATACAATGGAGGCCTTGTATTCTCCAGCAACTCCATGAACTGTGCAGCATCGGCGTTCGGTGCCTCCTCAGGTGCATCATAAACAAAACTAGGCCCCGCAGCGTCGAAAACCATGTTCACGCACCCGTCGTCGTATGCATGATTATCTGAAACAAAATTAGGTCCCGCATGCATATACGGCTCAACGTAAGGCTCCGGCTCTGATGCTAAAGACACAAGTTCTCCGTGTGCGGTCCACTGATAGTAATTAGGCGTGAAACCACTCGAGTACAAATGATATGTCACTTCCACTTCTGGATAATATTTCACGTTATGACATTTCACACACGGACACTTAATTTTGGTGTCGTCCATGTACTGAGGGAACGCCTTAGCAAACTGCAGGAACTGCTCTACTCCTGCTATGTATTTATCCCGCACACCACACATATCATCAGGACGACGATTGTACATCCATGAACGATTTCGCAAGTAGTAATTCATATCCATTTGGAAATAATTTTGCAAAGATGGACACACATTATCCAACAGGCACAAATTCGTATATTATGTCTT
The DNA here is from genome assembly GCA_029216955.1 of Iris pallida. Taxonomy (NCBI): domain Eukaryota; kingdom Viridiplantae; phylum Streptophyta; class Magnoliopsida; order Asparagales; family Iridaceae; genus Iris; species Iris pallida. Next base: position 22,775,499 of record JANAVB010011800.1, read on the forward strand.
ATTAGGGACACACATTAGTAGCGGACAGTTACTAATATCAATGATATGCAATCTAGGTCAAACTAGGTTGTACTAAGTCAAACAAAGTCAAACAAGGTCAACCTAAGTCAAACAAAGTCAAACAAAGTCAAAGTAGGTCAGGGGTTGACCTATAGTTGACTTTGTCAACTCTTAGTCCAATCTAAGTCAAATATCCTATTTCTAGTCATTACCTACCAAGGTACCGTTTACCTTATCGCTATTGGTATCCCAATACCAATACCTTAAGTTGGTACCCTTTACCAACTTCGCTATTGGTACCCTTTACCTTATCGTTATTGGTACCCTTTACCTTATCGTTATGAGGTGGCCAAAACCCACACCCTACAGCAGACTCTTCTACTGCTGCAAACAAGTCCTACCATCAATTATATGCTTGAAAAAGTCGCAAACAAGTCCTACCAAAATCATTAATTGCATCTCCTAATCTATACTACTATATAATATATAAAAATGAGGTCACTCTAAAAGTTTTTATTCCAAAAATATCTTTACCCATGTTTACTATTTAGAATTGGTCATTAAATATAATATGGTTAGTTAAGTAATTAACTATGGAGAAAAAGGGAGAGAGAGAGATTGTTGTTTGTTCTTTCCAAGAAGTAAAAAATATATTTAAGGAACTGTTGTTTGCTTATCTCAAGTAGTATAAAAGAAAATCAAAAAATTATTATTTGCCCTTTTCAAATAGTATAAGATACGTACATACATATATACTAGTCAAATATTTGCTCTTATCAAGAAACTATTATTTGCTCTTATTATCAAGTAGTACAGAAACCTACTTATTATGCTCTGATCACAAGAAATCTCTTGCTTTCTTCATAACGCTATCCCATATATTATTGTATGAAAATACTATATTTCTCCAACAACATATCTCATGCATTTATGTACTTACCATACAAACAAATGCTTCATGAAATGAACTATAGATATCTTTGGATATCGAACCCCATGTATAGTCATAATAAGAAACCATCAAAACAAATGCTTCATGGGATAATTGCTTTGTTATATTTCCGACCTCTCAACTCTATGTGACAGTGATCTACACTGCTATGGAGGCCTAACCCGACCTCTCAACTCACAACAATACAGGCAATACCATATATATATAGCTAGGGCTAGGGTTAGGGGGTATGTGTGTGTGTGTGTGTGTGAGACACACACGTGTCTAGGGGTATGTCTGTGTGTGACACACGTGTCTACTCGTGTCCAAACGAGGTCAAAATCCTGTCAAAATTGTGTCTAGATAGCTAGGGCTAGGGTTAGGGTTTACCTGAGGGCGGCTCGGTCGGAGTTGGGAGGCGGTGAGGAGGGGGGCTTCGTCGGAGGAGGGAGGCGGCGAGGAGCCGGGCTTCGTCGGAGGAGAGCTTCGTCGGAGGAGAAGAAATTTCGAACGAAACTGAAATTTTTGGGAGAGAGAAGGGGGAAATAAAATTTCGAACGGGATATAATAAAACATTAGCGACGTCTGAATTAGACGTCGCTGAACGTCGCTAAAGAGCGACATAACTTAAGCAACGTCGCTGAACGTCGCTATTCAGCGACGTAACTTATGTACTGTCGCGGAACATCGCTATGGAGCGACGTTTTGCGATGTCTGTCATAAGGAGTCGCTATATTCAATAGTTAGCGACATTATTTTATTACGTCGCTAAATGACGTCGCTAATATAGCATATTTTAGTAGTGTTAGCCCAGATTGGACCCGAACCGAGCCCAAACCCATGTAGACATGTGGTGCGTCCAAAGACGTCCATATAGGTGTATATTTATTTTACACGTGTATATTTCGTATCTCATGTTAATAGGCTAAGTGGATATTTTCTGAATAATTAATTTATAATATAAGTGTTATGTGATATTATATTGTTATTTTGGAATTATGATGAGAAATTCCTTAAATTAGTACTTTAATGAGAAATAGGATACAATATATTTATTTTCTTTATTTAGAAATTTTTCATAATTTTATATAGTTGATTTTGTGTTTATTACATCTGTAGGAATATATATATATATATATATATATATATATATATATATATATATATATATATATATATATATATACCTGTGTAGATATATATGTAAATATGTCTATAATAGCTCCTATACTAGGAATAGATAACATGAAGTTTTATTTTAGATTTTATGGTGGTGAACACATATAAAGATATAAGCTATGTGTATACATATAGATATATAAGGATACGTACATAAAGAAATAGACCAAGGAAAAAAAATCAATTTATCGCGAGAATTTAAAATTCTAGCGATATGACCAAACCAAGCTTGGCCGATAGTTGATGTAACCATTTAAAGGATTCGATTGTTGAAAACAAATCAAAACATCAACGATTTAAACCAAATTTTCTTCTATGCAAAGCTAATCCAATTCCCTCCCAGATTGGATTGAATTCAACCAAAATCTTGGTTTAAATTCGTGGGAAAATCTAGTTGAATATTGAACTCAATATCGATATATATAATCGATATAAACAAAAATTTACCGAGCAAACTCAAACCATTTGAGTTCGTGCATCCCCAGCCATCCTCCCCTCTCCCCTACGAACCTACTTAGCCTCCTGCGTCGCCGTGGGGTCGCCGGACCACTGCACAGCTGCCGTCGAGCAGAGCAGCGCAATAGAGGCAACAACAGCAACAAGGTGTGCAAGGATTTTCGAAGGTACCTTTCTCTCTCACCTCATCGCCGATTCTCGAACCAATTCTTTAGTTGGAAAGACAATCTATACGACTTCGAAACCCTTCAATTAGTTTTAATCTAGATGCTATAGATTTTCCAAAAAATTCGTGCAAAGATCGTCAAAAAACTGCTTCGAAAACAGTTTAGAAACAACCCACGAGTCATATTTGGAAGATAGATTTAGGGCTAGATATTTATAATTTCAAGAATCTAATTGAAGGCAGCTTTAGACAACATATAGGAGATCAGAACCAATCTTATGGTTTCGAATTTAATTCACTGTGCACAAAGAAATCAGTTTTCAAAATCAAGAAAAACCTATGTAAAAATAGTTTAGAAAATTGAAAAACTCTCCGATACGACGTGCGTCCAGTCAAACCGGACGACGTGATCGCGAATCGAAAGCATCAAAAGGTGCGTATCAACTTCGTGGACGTGTAGACTTTGACGGAATTCAAATTTGTCACGACTCGCATCCTGATTAGGGGCACGAGCATGTGGGTATGTCCAGCCTACGCCGCAGAATCGGCGGTAGAACGTTGTACATGTCTATTAGAAAGTATAGCATCTAGACACCAATATATATGTACCTGTCATCTCCGCACGGAGGTATATAATATCGACTCAAACATAAAACATCTAGGGAAGATAGGCACAAATATCATAAAGATATGATGGAAATATAAGTACGAAATAGAAGCAAAGTCACAAACATAGTAGAGAGTCGAAAACATAACACAAGGTCCCAAACACAAATATAATATAAGTCTCATAAACTAGCTGGCTCGCAGTCCATACAAACCTATCTAGCAAATCTAAATAGGTGCTATATCATCTACAGGCTCCAAGGGTAATGTCTCATTAAAACTCTATCCTGGCCATACCCGTAAAAGGTAGAGCAATCAGCCAACATGTCCTCTGTAAACATCAATGATTATCCTGTCAGGAAAATAAGCAAGTACACCTCCAACAACAGTTTCATAGTATTGACAAATGCTATAAGAGACAATCATAATGGAATACAAGATATATCAAGACTATAAGTAAAATATGATATATAAACTGGAAATCATGTCAGGGTGTAACGTACAGGAAAGTAGAACAGTACAGGAATATCTGATGTATAACGTAAACGTAAAATGTGCCTTGAGATATTAGAGCATTATGTGATCGGCTTGGGTCAAGATCTGGCTGTACCATTTGACTGACTATGAATAAGAACAACAAAAACTCTAGGTTAGGCCAGCCATCATGGAAAGCTATGAACAATTGGGTCGGGCTTTACCCTACGTGAAGTAAGGGTATAGCTATGAACAAGTATAGGAATACAAGTATGGTATTGATCACATAACTACTAACAACTCTCCATCCCCGAATAGTATATGGATCCAGACACAGCACGTCATGACACGGGATTCTCCAAGAGGGTAGCTAATCCCCCTAAAAAATCGGTGTCTATACAAGTACAAGAGACAAGCTCGAACAATGTACCAATATACCAAGAAAGTCCAGGAATAACATCTCATGCCAGGATCCAACGTATACCAGTCCGTGCACCATCGTGACAAGAATCACGTAAAACACTATAACTGAATCGGATATAGAAGATATCAAGACAAGGAACTACTATCAGAAAATGTACTCGCCTGCGGTCCTGAGCTGTCAAATGGGGTCGATGCTCAGGGTGATGTCACAAACCTAAAGATAAGAAATATATAAGCTAATTAGGGTTCAACAGTATTAGGCATGATTATATAGTATAAGCTATGTAATCTAGGTCAATCTCAGTCCAACTAAGTCAAACTAGGTTACACTGAGTCACACTAGGTCAAACTAGGTCATAGAAAGTCAAACCAAGTCAAACTAGGTCAAACTGGGTCAATGGTTGACTTATAGTTGACTTTTGGTCAACTGGTCAACTCTGGTCAACTTTAGGTCAAACTAAACTAATGTTGACTAGCAGTTGACTTTTGGTTAACTGGTCAACTCTAGTCAAGTTCTAGACATTTCTAGGCCAAGTGTTGACTGATAGTTGACTTTTGGTCAAAGCAGTCAAACTTGGTCAACTGAGGTCAAAACTAACCTAAGCATACTATTCCTAATATTTACCTACCAAGATAGCATATATCTTGGTCAAACATGATCAACTCTAATCTAAGAATTAAAATATCAAGTTGTATCTCGTTATTCGTACATCGAAACCTACAACACGCAAATCGAGATAAGTTAATCAACGGTAAGATTAATAATCTTATCATAGTGATCCACATGGTCATCTTGTCCATTTCAGCGATGTGAGATCACTGGAATCTACTGGTCTCAATTTTATTGCACTAATTTCGAAATGTGAACATAAGAGGAATTAATTATAATAATGGGTGGTACATAGAGAAATATCCACAAACATTGTCGGATGATGAAAAAATATCACCACGTATCCAGAATGGTCAAATCAGCTAGGATAGCCTATCCATAAGTCCAATTTGGACACAGGGGTAAAAAGGTAATTTTGGATCAAAACGGTGTCCGTGTCGGACCCGCTTTGCACCGAAAAATGTGTAAGGATACTAGTCTACTAAACCTAACAAATTATATGTTCATGAATCCAGAATGACGATACGAACCCAACGGTACATCCAGAATTGGATTTCGCTGACCCGATCTCAAATTGGTCCGTTGACAAGGACATTGAAATTCCGATTTGCATGGAAAAGCATATCGGAGCCAATGTCCTCAAAACTCAGCAAATTATATGTCAACGAGTCCATAATGATGATACGAACTCAACGGTATATCCGAAATTAGATTTCGATGAGCCGATCTTAAAATAATCCGTTGACTCGGACTATGGGGCCCACTTCGCACCGAAATACGTGTCAGGGCCCATGTCCTCCAAATCTAACAAACTTTATATGAATTCGTGCCAGAACGACGCCACGAGTCTACTGGTGGTATCGAAATTGATCCCGAATTCAAAAATAAAAATTTACAACTTGGAAATTACGAATTCGGACGGCCAAATTTGGTATCGAATTCAACCAATCAAACGTGCTCACAACAAAACGAAACATAAGGGACAGGAAGAGGGTTATACCAGATGCACATAGGAACTAGTGTCATGCCAAATGGAGCTACGATGTAGGAGATACGAGCCGACGAAATTGGCTCCGTAAAACTTTCCAAAAATTATACAATTTAAACGGTCAACTTGGCGGCCGATTTGATGTATCAAATGATAAAATTAACGGATGAAACTTGAAGGGAGTGAAGAGCTATATACCTACATTGTGACGGAGAAAAAATTTAATTGATCCAGCGGTCGGATCTCTCAAAAAACGTGTACAAAGTCGCTGCAATGGAACGCTATTCTGAAATCCATTCCGAGCGTGTCATGACGGGATCCCGTGCTAAACGCAGGAATTGCCTACATGGCTCGTGTCGGAGAGGAATAGGACATGTCGGGGGGCTTGTAGAAGCATGAAAAATATCAAAATGATGATCTATGCGGCTCGGAACAGGAGAACCCCATGCGGCTCATACAGGAGCGGTCCCATGCGGTTCAGAGAGACTCTTAGTCTCATGCGGCTCGGGACATGAGAGTCCATGCGGCTTACATAGGGACAGTCCTATGCGGTTCAAAGAGCCCCCCAGCCGCATGCGGTTCAGAAGTACATACGGCTCACATACGACCAACAGAGATATGCGGCTCGATCAATACCACGTGTCCCCATGGGACCCCTTCACACAGCTGGCCATCGAGTAATGGCCCTATTCAATGCTCTGCCATGATTTGACAGCTGGCGGCTCTGACATGAAGTGTCATAATGGTCCTGTCATAATGACAGACTCTTTGGGAACAGGAGAAAATCTCTGACACGATCCAAGATTGCCACGTGGCTACTCCCATACGGCTCAATTGAGGAACAGCTTCATACGGCTGGCAAGAATCATCTTCCTGCGGCTCACCAAGAAGCCATCCCATACGGCTGGCAAGAATCATCATCCTGCGACTCACCAAGAAGCCATCCCATGCGGCTCGCAAGTACTATACCTATACGGCTCACCAAGAAGCCATCCCATGCGGCTCGCAAGTACTATGCCTATGCGGCTCACTGAGACGCTGTCTCATGCGGTTCATGGATATCATACGGTTCTGACAGGGTCCACCATTAAGATACGTGGCAGAGATTCAATGGCCCCCACGACTTGACAGCTGGTAGCAAGGATGATTATGGAATTCAGATCAATCAGAGATTTACCAGATCCCAATGACCATATTTAACGTTATCCTTATAATTAATGAGATCAGGTCATATCATTCATGATCAAGCCAATGGAACACGTGGTAAGAGATCCAAGCTTGACACAACCAATCATGAAGATTTAAAGCAATCAGCATTAATCATTCACAGGATTCAATACTATCCCCATTTATGGCCCAGATCTTTCACGCCTTAAACTAATGGTCCAGATTGATTATACATCAGGCCGCCGCCACTTTGAGAATGGGTAATCATGCAAACCCTAATGATGCCCCCACTATTATAAATAACAAGGTGCCATTCCCTTGTAAGATATAGACACTATCAGAGAAAGATATACGGAGAGACTCCCCCAATAATCAGGGAGAAAAATACACACAGAGAGAGAGAAGCCAGAAGAGTAATAGAGGGAGAGCAAGAAGAGCATTTCTTCATCAACGCCAACCATCTCTTCACAGGAGCCAAGGCTGCATACCGATCGTCCAAGGAGTAAGGCAGGGCTGCCGTCACCTTCCCGAGCCTCTATCATCACCCTCCAGAATCTAAAATAAACAATTGTACTTAGACTATTGTACCTAGGTTTTCGTCCCTAGGCTTTCTTTATACGAGCGAGTTTGTAACGTGAAGTAAAAGTCCGGTCCTCCGATAATTTTTCTGTTCTTTTATATTTCATGGCAAACACGATGGCGACTCTGTTGGGGATAAACTTCTCCACGGCTGAGGAGTTGGTGACGCAGTCGGATGCAGCCAAACTTGGCTCCACGCAACAAAAGATGGTCGTCCGCTTCGACCAACAGGCGTTTGAAGAAATGCTCTCCGAAGGAAGCGCTGGCCCGGTCTAGAAGCGCCCCCGTACGACGAAGGCTCGCAGAGTGTGGAGGCCAAAATCATTTGCTCCTCCCCAAGCCCTCGACGGGATACCCTCTGTTGCTCAAGACGGCGAGAAGGACTCTTCTGCGGCCCCACTTCAGACCGTAGACAACTCTGCTGTCCCCAAGTCCGGCAGAAGAAAATACTCTGATGCTGGATTTGCAGGGGCAGAGATAAACTCTATGCGATCCGAGCCGTATAAGGGTATTAGCCGCAAGGAGAAAGCTCAGGCGGCTGCATCCGCCAGCCGCATGAAGAAAACTCATGCGGCCACATCTGTCAGCCGCATAGTTTATGCGGCTACAGTTGCCAACCGCATGGATGAGACTCATGCGGTCACTAAAGTCAATCGCTTGCAGAAAACCCATACAGCCACAGTTGCCAACCGTATGCGGCCAGCCTGCACGGTCGTGACTCCCAGTCGCACAAGAATAACTTATCCGACAGCAGAAGATAACCGCATGCAGACAGCCTGTACGGTTTCCAATCCTAGCCGCATAGCGTCCGTTCCACGCTCTTCTCTATCAATCTTTGACCGTCTCTCATACGGTCCTGACCCTGATGGTTCTCTGGATGATAAGCCAGACTCTGTATTCAACTTAGACTCTTCCTATTACGCACCCGCAAGTGCTAAAAAGAAGAAGTCTAGGGCAGCGCGGGCTCATCAAGCCCAGTCAGCTGCCCCAATCTCTGACTGTCGGGGTGTCCCCTTGACTATCACGCAGGCCTCTGATGGAAAGTTGTATAGAACCGCTCGAGCCCATCCTCCGACGGCAAAAGGACAAAGTGGTTCCTCTGACCTGCGTGAGACGATCCTCCACAAGCGCAAGGAAAGAGAAGGGGTTTCGGTATACAAAGAGTCCTCGCTTGGACGTTACTGCAACCAAATCATCGTCAACTGCTGTTGCTACAACGCGGCAGCGACGGAAGACCGGCCATCAGTCTTCCAAAGGCTATAGCATCCAGCTCAGAGGACGAGGCACCTCCTGTTGTCTCCTGTAATTTCACTCAGAAAATCCCTGCCGAGGGAAGAGGGAAGAAGACAAGCATCTCCAGTCCCAAGATATCAACCACTACAGCTAAGAAACTATCGTCTAAACGATTATCCTCCACCGGAATATTCCAACACACCCGTTCAAAAACGAAATCTACTGCAATAGAAAATTCATCATCCACATCGCTGGGGGTCATGGGAACTGGGGGTAGCACTCCTCCGAACATCCACAACAATCCGATGTTTCAAGGAGACGAGCCCGGGGAAACAACTCTCCCATCAGGTACAACAGACGCCGATGTCCCCGAGGATATCCATGACTCTCAAGACGAAGCAAACTCTGAGGCTGGGGGTATTGTTCCCTCCGAGTCCGAACCAGAAGAGAATATTCCCACATATCCCGATGACTTCTCGGTACATGGGTATGACTCGGAGGATATATCTCCCACCATCTCTTCCGTTTCTCATCATACAAGGACGGTGTTCATGACAGACAACAATCAAAGTGGTTCCAGTGATCGCCAGCGCATCGACAATCTCGAAGCCATATTACTTGCTTTGGTCAAATCTGTAGACGAGATTAAAGCATCCCTTCCAACTATGCAAGAAGGGACGCCTGGCTAAACAAGCGCGGTTCCCGCGGTCAATGCGGACTCGAATTCGGCGGCACCGAACCCGGGCAACAATCCTCCCAAAATAACAGCCCCTACCGCGACAGATGAGGCTCGAGAAGTAAGAAGAGAGGTTCAGGAGCTTCGAGCCATGTTCCATGCCCGAGAAAATGCTTAAGACCTCAGAATTCGGCAACCATACCCTGCTGAATGGAGGGATGTTCCATTCCCACCAAGATATAAGCCGTTCAATATCAACCCGTATGATGGCAAGACCTCAGCATGTCGGTACATCACTTACTTCGAGGTTACCACCGACCATCTGCCCCATGATGATGCTATCCTCACGCGATTATTCATTGGGGCATTAGAAGGAGTCGCCTTCGACTGGTATCGTAATCTGCCGGACAACTGCATCCACTCCTTCGCCGGCTTCAAGCGCATGTTCTTCGAGAGATTCTACGAAGTAGGGCAGGATGTCACCATGTCCACCCTCATGGACGTCGTCCAAGGGGAGAAGGAGCTGACAAGGAACTACATTGAGCGGTTCCACCAAACCGCCATGAAGCTGCCCTCCGGAAATCCAGATTCCTCTTTAATTGAAATTTGCCAAAAGAGACTGCTTCCAACGATCAATCTCTGGATGGGCGAAAGTCAATTCAAAGATTGGAAGACGTTCATCATCAGCGCCACAAGCGCCGTAGAACGACTGAAGAAGGCTCGCCAACTGGGATTGCACATCTCGGAAGAAGAAAACAAGGGCAAGCGTCCCAACAACGATAATAGGGATAGCCCCTCCAACAATCGGGACAGCAAGGGAAAGTAGGCTATGGTGGCCGATACAGCACAAAAACCTGAGCCGAAGCCAGCAGACAAACAATGGCCGCAAATCACTTACTCCTTTGAAGACGGTCACGTTAAGCCCATCTTGGACATGCTCATACAAGGGGACAGGATTCAGCTTCCTCCACCAAGACGGGAACCACGGCCGGCAGAGATGGAGATTCCAAAGTACTGCTATTATCATCGCTATGTCCATCATGCTACACACGATTGCTACCAGCTGAAACGGTACATACAAAACCTCATCGATTCGAACGCTCTGGCCATCGATTTGGAAGAGGTAACCATGGAGGCCAATATGGTGTTCGTACAATTCGACAGCTTCCCTCCGACGGAGACTCAAGACGGGGTGGTCCCCGTCCCTCTAGCGACAATGGAGATTACCAATCTTCCACCTCTCCGAGATCAGGCTGCCGGTCTAGTACCCCTCACCACATCTCGAGGGAAGGTCATGTGGATCCATCCAGACTTGGTGTCAGAAGTGACTCGGCCCAAACCATCTTCCACCGACAAGAAGAAAAGTGGAAAAGTTAGGACTTACCACACAATCTCGGCAGACAACGAGGAAGCTACAACCGTCGTCACACGGTCCGAAGCGCAATCCCAATCTGTGGTTGACAATCCAGCTGATAACTATCAACCCACTACAACTGATGCTCCGGGACCGGCTCAGCCTTCGACGACCGACAAGCCTAGGCCGAGGGAGACTCGCTTCGACAAATCCCTCCGAAAAGAGGCAGCCCAAGGGCTAGAGAGACCCTACAACTTTGACATCTTAGCGCAATTGGCTAACACACCGGCCAAGTTATCACTGTACGAACTCCTAAGGCTCTCCAAGGACGTTCGTATTGCATTAAGCGAAGCACTCCAAAATGCCGATGTCTATCTGGCTCAATCCAACCTCACCGGGGAGGACTCACCTGTGGATCTCCAGGACAGTGCCTGTACGGGAGCAATGCCCAACATCGTCTTCACTCCGCAGGACATGCTCATCAAAACCAACCTGCACGATCGCCCACTATACTATACTGGATACATCGGCGACGTAAAGGTGGATCGGATGCACATTGATCCACGCTCTTCCATAAGCATCATCCCGAAGGGTCTGTTACATCATCTTCGCATCCCAATGCATCGCCTGACACCTACAAGCACCGCCATCAGCGGTTTCAATTCGGGCAGGAGCTACCCTATTGGGAAGATTCGTCTGAAGTGTCAAATTGGCGACCTCCAATCCGAAGTCACCTGCTACGTCATAGATGCAGATACTTCATACAACATCCTCTTGGGGCATCCGTGGATACACGATTATATGATCGTGCCTTCCACGCTGCACCAATGCTTCAAATATGTCGACAAATACGGCTTCGTGAAGACGGAATTTGCTGACATCGATCCCTTCAAAGGGGTCGAATCTTACTACTTGGACTCCTGCCTATACGAAAAGTCGAAGAGGCACCTTAATGAAGGAAATGTACAAGCTAGTACCGAGACGGCCACGGGATCAGAAGAGCCTCTGACAATCCACCTCCAAGCTCGCAAATCGGGAAGGTCCGTACCCCTTACTGCCATTCTGCGGAAGGGCGCGATCAGCCTCTCGGCACAGGAAAAGCAGATGATAATCCGGCTGCCAAGGTCCGGCCAAGTGCCGAGACCCACAATGGGGCCACTGACAATCAGACTGCCGAGAGTTGGTCAACCCCAAACGGAGAAGCTCAATCCCTCCGATAGGCCACTAACGATACACCTTCCCAAGAAGGGTCGTCACCCCGATGCAAGGTCTGATACTTCTAGCGAACCGGCCACTCCTCGCTCCACATCAAGTGCCAAACTGGGGATCGCTAGTCTGCCAACAACTCCACACTCTGCTCCATAAACTGAACGACTGACAATCAAGCTTCCCAGGACGTCCTCTCAGTCTTCATTCACACAGGGGATAGCCGAAGAGGAACCAGAGTTAGCCAAGTATGTGGCTGCCCACACTGATGTTCCCTCCGCTGATGATGTAATCCCCCTAGAAAAGATACCTTACTTCATCAATAAAGGATTATCTTTGAACTACATCGAGCTCAATAAGCTATGTACAATGTATGCTATGGAACATGGTATAGGTACTCACCTACACACACAAGTGACAAATGTGTACACTACGATCTAGCTTACTCCAGTAGAAGACGCTTACCGAATAATCGAGGGAGGGGATCATCCGATCATCTTCGGCCGGACGAACAACCCGCATCCCTTCACCATAGAGGAAGCCGACCTCGGGTCAGATGCCGGAAGATTGCCTCTGTATCTTTATAGCCCCCAATCCAAATATCTCATATAGAAACAGGGGTATGATCTGGAGGCGACGCCAGGTTTAAACTACGGTACTGGGCGACGATCACCTTTGAAGCCGCCAGTCCCGGCGGGCAAACCACGAGACTACTATAGCAAAACTCGATGCGGGTTGGGGTATGTAACGCCTACTACGACCCCTGAGAGTTCAGATGAAGAATGCGACTGGCAGTCACATTCGACCGGGTCACCAACTTCTGACTTGGATACCAGCATCGGAGATGTGTTCAGACAAGTCATGACAGTCAACATGGCATTCGCCGACGCTTACGAAGAAGACGAAGACATCCCCGAAATCCTGGAGCTAGAACCGTGGGCCCAGCAGTTGGACACACAATGGGAAAAGCGGTTCGAACAAAGAGAACCTCCTACTGAAGATGAGGTCATACAAGTGGATCTCGGCAGCGAATCTTCTCCAAAACTAATTTTTGTCAGTAAAAGCCTAACATACGAAGAACAGGGGTCGCTGCTAGAACTTGTCAGAGATTGCATTGATGTGTTCGCCTGGAGCTATGAAGACATGCCAGGGTTAAATCCTGACATTGCTCTTCACAAACTCAATATTTGGCCAGATGCGAAGCCAGTCAAGCAACAACAGCGACGATTCCGCCCAGGCATCATGGACGCGATCGAAGCCGAAGTCAACAAACTGATAGCCAGCGGCTTTATTCGTGAGGAGCAACATCCCGATTGGGTCGCCAATATAGTACCCGTCCTCAAGAAGAATGGGAAGATTCAAATCTGCATCGACTTTCGCAATCTGAACGAGGCATACCCCAAAGATGAATTCCCCCTTCCTATCACAGACATCATGATCGACAATACCTGCGGCTTCGAACGTATGTCATTCATGGATAGCTTCTCCGGGTACAACCAAATCAAAATGTCTCCTGATAACGAAAAGCATACATCATTCCGAACGCTAATTGGCACGTACTGCTACACAGTCATGCCTTTCGGTTTGAAGAATGCTGGCGCCACCTATCAAAGAGCCATGAGCATCATCTTCAGAGACCACTTACGCAAGATAGTGGAGTGCTATGTTGATGATATAGCCGTTAAGAGTCGCTGCAAGGGAGACCATCTGCAGGATCTAAGGACGGTATTCGACCTAATACGAGCGCACAATTTAAAAATAAACCCTACGAAGTCCTTTCTGGGCGTATCCAGCGGGAAGTTCTTGGGATTCATCATCACTGTACAGGGTATCCATGTAGACCCTGAGAAGACGAAGGCAATCATGGAGATGGGTCCCCCGAGAAATCTCCGCGAACTCAGAGGCCTCCAAGGGAGGCTAGCTTACATCAGGAGGTTCATTTCCAACCTCTCCGGGCGATGCCGACCGTTCACGCACCTCATGAAGAAAGAAGTCTCATTCGTATGGGACAAGGAATGTCAGCGTGCTTTCGACAGCATCAAAGAATATTTGTCAAATCCTCCAGTTTTGGTGGCTCTGGTTCCTGGAAAACTATTCCTGCTATATATACGAGCAATGGAACACTCCCTCGGGGCTCTGCTGGCACAGAACAACGACGCAGGCCATGATCAGGCCATATATTACCTCAGTCGAATGATGATTGGGCCAGAGCACCGATACACCGCCGTGGAGAAGAAATGCCTCGCCCTGGTGTTCGCCATTCAGAAAATGCGACACTATGTCACCGGACAAACGATACACGTAATCTCACGAATCAACCCTCTCAGGGTCCTCATGACTAAACCAGGAGCACTCAGCTCTTGCCTCGCTACATGGGCAATATTGCTGTCCCCTTATCATATGATCTTCGTCCCACAAATGGCAGTCAAAGGTCAAGCCCTGGCAGACTTCTTAGCAGCCCACCCAGGCTCGGAGTCCTCCAGGATATATGAAGAGATCCCAGATGAGGTCGCCGACTCGCATGCAACCTCTCACGAGAATATATGGCGAATGTTCTTCGACGGTGCTTCGAGGACCGGACCTAAAGGTAATATAGTCATCGGAGTCGGGGTAGTGCTGATCTCCCCTTCCGGATTGGTGATTAACCGTGCTTATTCCCTCACAGAGCCCTGCTCTAACAATGTGGCCAAGTACAACGCTCTGGTCATTGGCCTCCAACATGCAAGAGAGCTGGGGGTAGAAAACCTTGAAGCATACGGCGATTCCCAACTAATCGTCAATCAGATCCGGGGCTCATACGAAGTCCGCCACGAAGACATGATCCCTTATCACTAAATGGCGATTGACATCATCTCGTCGTTCGAGGGTTCTTCATCGAACATGTCCCCAGACTCTGAAATATCGAAGCTGATGCCTTAGCTGGTCTTGCCGCTTCCCTAGCAGTTTTGAATCATAATCGCCAATCAGTAGATGTGATAGGCCACGAACTGGTCTGTCCCAAGAATAATGTGCAATTCGTGGCGAGTTATTCCGTACAGACGATCGAGGATGCCCCAGATTGGAGACAACCATTCATCGACTTCGTCATCTACGACATCATGCCCGAGAACCCAAAGGAAGCCACTTCCATCAGACGGCGTTCTCTCAGATTCTTCTACGATACAGAGACGAAAATGCTGTATCGCCGCTCCTACGACGGATTACTGCATCGGTGTCTGTCAAATATAGAAGCCAAAGAATCCGTACGAGAAGCTCATGACGGTGTCTGCGGGGCCCACCAGCCCGGCCCAAAACTGTAAGACCGCCTTCGCCGAATGGGCTACTATTGGCCCGCAATGGCGGCAGATACGATAGATTATGCTAGAAAATGCAAAGCCTGTCCAGTCCACGCGGACTTCATTCACCAACCATCCGAGTTTCTACATCCGATAGTGGCATCCTGGCTATTCGAAGCATAGGGAATGGATATCATTGGTCCAATCACCCCACCTTCCTCCCGAGGACATCGCTTCATACTTGCGATCACTGATTACTTCTCCAAATGGGCGAAAGCTGTCCTACTCGCAGAAGTTAAGACTTTAAACGTGATCAGCTTCCTTAAGCATCACGTCATCTACCGCTTTGGACTGCCCCGAAGGATCATCCATGATAATGGTCCGCAGTTTGCAAGCCACGCATTCTATCGGTTTTACGATAAGCACCGTATTCAGAATGTCGCTTCGACACCGTACAACCCGGCAGCGAACGGGTTGGCAGAGGCATTCAACAAAACAATCATCAAGCTCCTCAAGAAGTTTGTCTCTTCCAACAAATACGACTGGAACGAGAAGCTCGGTGAATGCTTATGGGCTTATCGTACCACAGTTCGAACAGCCACCGGGAATACACCATTCTTCCTAGTGTACGGGAGTGAAGCAGTCCTACCATTGGAGACTCAGATCCCCTCACTACGTGTCACCCTCACACATCAATTGACGACAGACGAAAACCACCATCGCCGGCTACAGGAATTGGAGGCACTAGACGAAAAGCGCCTCTTGGCTCAGCAACGAATTGAGCTATACCAAGCACGTATCTTCGGAGCCTTCAATAAGAAGGTCAAAATTAGTACATTCCAGGTGGGCGATCTCGTTCTGGCAGTCCGGAGGCCGCTGGTCATGACTCACAAGACCGCCGGCAAATTCCAGCCAAAGTGGGAAGGCCCATTTATCATTGAGACAATATTCTCCAACGGTGCTTACCGCATCGCAAAACAAAACGGAGACTTGCTCATGTTGCCCGTCAACGGCAAGTTCCTGAAGAAATATTATGTCTAAACGACATTCTCTCCAGATCATCGAGTCATGTACCCGCTGGTACCGCTGAACTCACATCCACAATATTTCAGATTATCGAATCATGTACCAGCTGGTGCCGCTGAACTCACCTCCACATTCCCTTTAGATTATCGAGTCATGTACCCGCTGGTGCCGCTGAACTCACACTTTCTTAATATTCTAAATTACCGAGTTATGTACCCGCTGGTGCCTCTGAACTCACATTCCGGTCACTCTTTCAGATAGTAGGTCACGTATGATTATACCTCTGAACTTCCTTCCTGGAAGAGATCCTCCCTCATTATCCACTACTCGCACTCCCAGCGCGCAAAAAGGGTAATCGATCCACAAATTTCTGAAACGGCCATGTCCTCATTACCTCTGAGTTATTTTTACTTCCACCAAAAACAAACCGCCCCCTCGCATAGAACTTCCACGTTCTCCTACCTCTGAGTCGTTCTGTGTACCCCCTCTTCATTGAGCCCACTCCTGCTATGTCCTCATTACCTCTGAGTGGGAAGGCTCCGTCGAAGAAACATTCATGCTTGCCATGTCCACATTACCTCTGAGCTTTTATGTCGATTACCTTTCAACCTATTATCTGTACCCACAACCGGAGTACGACAAGGATAATAGGTCTACAAATGTCCTCTGTTGACCACAAATGTCCTCTGTTGACCACAAATGTCCTCTGTTGACCACAAACGTCCTTTGTTGACCACAAATGTCCGCTATTGACCACGAATATCTTCCGTGAAGTCTCTCCTGCCATGTCCTCATTACCTCTGAGCAGGAAGATTCTACGGTAAAACCCTCATGCTTGCCATGACCCTATAACCTCTGAGCAAATATGTTGATTTCCTTTCATCCCATTATCCGTATCCTGAACCAGGGTACGCCAAGGATAATAGGTCCACAAATATCCCTTGCTAATCTTCTTAGCATAAATCTACCATCTCACCATACCCCGGGAGCCCAACTGCTCTACGGCATTCTTTTTCCCAATACCGAGAGCACCCGTGACCACTTTGCCATGGCTGTTCCGGATATCCTGACCAAACTTGTTATCCGTACCTAAAACCAAGGTACGCCTAGGGTAACAGGTCCACAAATAATTCCCCAGCAAGTCCAGTTCCACGAACATCGTAAGTACAAGAAAGAGAAGATGAGTTGAAACATGCTCATTCATTCAAAATTCAAAGTGCTACATCATTTAGGATCACATCCTTTACAAGATCAAAACAAAAAAGACGAAAAAAAATAACAACAAAAGAAAAACAGAAAGCTGATCACTGCTCCGGGGCACATAACGCCCTGAGACGGTCCGCCAACAAGGCAACCGACCGCTCAAACCTCTGGGTAGCTCGACGCTCCGCCTCTTGGGTCAGCACCGCCTCGTCCTCCAGTTGAGCATGGGCTTGCCATTTATCCTCGAATCTCTTAAAGGCCCGCTCCAGGTTGACAGAAGATCAGGAAACCCTCTCGACCTTCTGAGCAATTGACTCCTGTTCCGCACGAGCAGCCTCCAACTCTGACTCTAAGAAGGCCAACTCCCTCTGGAGTACGAGAATCCGCTCCTTCGTATCAGCGATTCCACGAGAAGCAGACTCTTCCTGAGCCTGACAAGCCTGACTTCGACGACCCAGCCTGTCATACGAAGCGGAGAACTTGTCAAGATCCCCCTGCACAACTGGCCTGGCAGTATCTCGAGTGAGCTTGATCCTATCCTGAGCAGCAATGAGGAAGCCCCGCTCCCATTCAATCACAGCAGACAAGCCCGCCTGCCATATCGCCAGCAATTGGGTCACAAGCTGATCAGCCTCTGCCAACTTAGGCTCCAGGAGTGCAGCCAACCCCACCCCGCCAGGAAGAGACTTCAAAGTTTCAACCTGACCCCGAGCGTATCGCAGAGACAGAGTAAAAGGGGTCCCCTGTTCTACAGCAGCATCTACGCCCCTCTTTAAATGGCGATAGAAGCTGTCGACCACATACTGCGTCACCTCTTCCAGAGCCTCCGAGGAAGCCGGTGTCAACGGGAGTGTAGCCGACAACGCTGAAGAAGATGCAACAGAATCTGTTGCTCCTGCCACAAGAGAAACAAACTCCGCACGGAAGGACGCATGAACAGCGACCAACTCCTCTTCAGCGGCCCGCAGAACTTGAATGCTCGACAGGGTCGAGAGGTCAATCTCCTGAGTCGTATGATCAGCAGAGGATGAGGTGGAGACCATCGCCAGCTCCATTCCCATCTGCCCGAGGCTGGCGGGAGGCCCCTCGACATGAGACGACGAAGGAGAGAAAACGCTCCCTTCTTCCAGATCACGGCAGGCCGAGCCTTCCCCAAGAACATCCGCGGTAGGAAGTAAAGGTCAGGACCTGTAGGGCCAAGGCAACCATAAATCGATTTGACCTGGAGGATATGTTGATAGAGCAAATAAGCCCCCTCACTAGTCAATATTTGGCTTATCTTACCAGTGGAGGAGTGTGGAGGCTGAGGTTCGCCTACAGCCACCGTAGCCTCTTCACCAACAGTCTCCGAGTCAGGTATAATAGACTCCTCCGCCCCTGCACCCTCAGGAAGGGATGCAACGAGATCGGCGTCGCCTTGCTGAAGTTCAGCGATCTCGGAGACGGGCCCGAGGAAACCTTCATCACCCCGGATCGAGGCCTCAGCAACTTGGGAGCTTCCAGCCGTCGCTGAGAGAGCCCCCGCAGAAAGGACCGCGGCACACATGTCACTAATCAAAGCAGCAAGGGCCGAATCAACGCCAGGGGCAGTAGACGGTTCAGGAGAGCCTTGTTCGTCAGACGCCTACAAAAAAAAATGGTCACGTCATATCTCTAAGAGAAAAGAAAACCACAACAAAGAGATGGCTCCGACTTGGTCTTACCTCCGGAACATCGTCTGCATCCTCAGCCCTCTCCGCAATAAGTAGCCTACGGGGTCCGACCGCCGCTCTCTTCACAGAAAAGGCTACTCCTCCGCCAGTAGACTCACGCCTGCCTCGCTTATGTGAGGGACCAGGCACGACAGGCGGTAGTTCTACCCGCACTACCTTCGGTACAGATGGTAACTGGTCTACCGCCTCATCTAATACAACCGACGGTTGATCCGTCATCATCTCATCTGCCGTGATGGGAGGCTGACCCGCCGTTGCCTCGTCACCAGAAGAGAGAGAGTCCTCGTCGTCCCGCTCGTTGTCTTCCTCAATTGTGTCGAAGGACTCGAAATCGGGCGTAGAAACTCTATTCGCCCCTTTCTTCTTTGCCCTCGACACCGTAGCCTTCTCCTCCAGACGAGTGCCCACGATGAAGCTAGTCCTCGGGTCAAAATCGAGAGGAGGATGATTTGCCGTAACATGATATAAGGCCGCCATATGCAAGATTTCCCCTATCACGTTTGCTGCAGGAACCGAGAAGCTAGTTCGAGTATGACAAGTGTCATAGTAGCTCCATGCCCTAATACCATCAAGAATGCTACCTTCAAATCCCAGGTGGGAACTGGGACGCCCGAGGAATAGCTGACTATACCCAAATTGACGGACAAACCTACTGGGCAAGTAGGGCTCTAAGTACACAGTGTTGCGATTGCGGTAAACTAAATGCGCCGGGCGAATGTTACGCAGCCAGAAACGCATCTTTTCAGGCAAGAAATGAGGAGGTCCAATACCATCAACATGAACACTCCTCACTTCTTGGTCGGTGAAACGGGGAACGGACACGAAGAAATTATATCCGTCCAGCCTCGCCAACATCCTCCGACACACCGGCATGGTACTATATTTTCAAGGCTGATGGTGATACCTGAAAAGAAAAGCATCATCGTCCGTAGTGCCATCCCCCGTCCCAGGCCTCATCAAAGACTGATAATGCAACAACAGCCATCCCAGGAAGTAATAATAAGGCAGTTCTAAACGTTCAAAGTCCATTGCCACGTCACGAGCGATGACCTTGGACAAGAAGGCACGGAGACCATGCTGAATACTGTACACCATAGCAGGAAGAAGAGCCAGCCTGACCCCAAAGGCCAACTTCACGGCAGGAAGAATGAAGTGGCGACTGATCCTCTCGATAGAACCTGCCCCTCCTGAGACCACACAATTGTGCAGCCACACCATTAAAAACCCTGCCAAGAGTGCCTTCTCTGACAGCCGCCGGGTACTATAATAAAAATAGCTGAAGGAGTCAATCTGGCTTCCAAATTTGTCACTTTTAGACTTTGACCTCCTAGCAGTCGATACCAAGTCCTCTACTTCCCTAGGAGTTTGACGATCCCGGGAAGTAACTCGGCCAGCAGTGCTGAATTTGAAAAGGTATGAGACCCAAGATTTGGTATGGGGAGCGTCCCCTACCGAGCTGTCATTTTTTTGGATAGCCGTTCGGTGACAGGTGCTATGATGACATAATAGTTCTTGATACACAGCGACGAAACCTGGGAATCGTCGGTCTAAATCTTGGAACTCCTCATTCGTCGGAGTGTACGCTTCGAAGGGCTCGTCTCCCCAGGAGAGCTTGGAGACAGCATACATCTCGTGAAGAGCGAGCCCCAATTCCCATACAGGGGTGAAGAAAGTCCCTGTCCGATGATTATACATCTCCAGAAGGGCCATGAACAATGGCTTATTAACGGGCAACCCGTGGCTGGTACCCCGGATAGCATCATAAAGATTGACTTCTCGCAAAAATTCCTCGTAGTTCCGTAGAATCCATGAGGTCAGGTTAGCCCACGAGAGAATGGGGTGTAACCAGCTCGGCAGTACCAATCTGCCAACAGGATATGACCCTTTGCGAGCAAGCTGGCTCAGGAAAGTATCAGCCTGAGAGAATGAGAAGTTAGGACCGGGTGTATTGATAAAGGTACCCGAAACTAACCCCATCACGGATCGACTGGCCGGATCCTTGATCGCACGCACTGACCCAGTAGTTTTGTTGTAGCGGATGTTACCAACAAATATCTCCGGTCGGGTTGGAGTGAGAGGGTCTGGCATCTGCCTGTCCAAAACAATCATGTTGAACCATGTAAAAGGGAAATGACGCTTCATAATGGGGATATGAATCGGCATCCCGTCCAGGTCAAAATCCCAACTCTCGGAAACATCCAGCACTCGGAAGTTTTCTATGATCAACGCATCCCCAAAGAGGAAGACTGGTCTCAGATGCTTTCCATCAGGCTTCCCAGAACTCATCATGTCACTTAGGAATTAGAAAGATTGAACCCTGATAGCATTTAGTCACTCCAAAGGTTCATTAACAAAGAGCTGTTCGGATACTTGACGAACTAAATCATCCCGACGCACGCCCAAGGCGAACTAATTCGAGCCAACCAGAAGTTCCTCCGCAGGATTTACTAGCAGATTCACTGAAGAAAAACAAAAGAAACAAGTCAAAAAGATAGCCGAAACACAAACTACGTGATGCTTATACGGCTTAGCTCAGTATAGCCTCATGCGGCTCAGTTTGAAAGAGCTCATACGGGTCAGTCCGAATGAGCTTATGAGGTTCGGTTCGAAAGGAGCATATGTGGTTCAGTTCGAATGAGCCCATACGGTCCAATTTGAATAAACTTATATGGTTCAGCTTGAAATAGGCTTACGCGGTTCAGTGCGGATGAGCTTATGCGGTTTAGTTCAAATGATCTTATGCGGTTCAGTCCGAAATAGGCTTATGCGGCTCAGTTTGAAAAAGCTCATACGGTCCAGTCCAGATGAGCTTATGCGGCCCTGAGGATGAAGTAGTTATGCGGCTGCAAACAATAACTTTTATGCGGCTCAGACCTAGGTCATATCCCATGCGACTCGAACATGAGTCGGATACGCAGCATACTTGGAAATATAGGCTCGTGCATAAAATATGCGACGTAGCCGTGACAGTTCATGTTGATGGTCCTACCAGCAATAGGCGGGTGAACGTCGGGGTAAAAAACAGGCACGTCAGCCGGTGGAGGAGCCGCTACGTTCGCCGCCGTCGATGAAGACGCGGCCTTCTTGCCCTTCGCTGTCGTAGATGACGACGCGGCCTTCTTGCACGTAGCAGCGGTAGTCTTCTTGGGAGCCATTGGCAATCGTTGATGGGAGAAGACGAAGAGGAAGTCGGCAACAAGGAGTTCGAGCAAAAGAAAGAAGGTAAAGAAACCCTCAAAGCATAAAATTACTCCTATTTATAGGCAAAGGAGGCTCAAAAAATAAAACAAACACCTCGATCCACGTGCCACCTAAAAGAATAAAGGAAAAATGCTTCGGTCAAAACAAAACTGACCCTTCGGATCCTCCCCCAAGAGGTGGCGAATCAAGGGCATTTAATGCAGAAGACTTGCACACGTGGTTGGGACACATGGCAAAAAGTCTATGCGGCCTAACAGCTCATGCGGCCAGATAAATCCATACGGCTGAATCATCTATGCGGTCAACAAAGGCCATGCTTCTTATTCAAAGTATTTCAATTTTGCAAATTAAAAACTTTGAAGAGGGTCTAGTAGAAGCATGGAAAATATCAGAATGATGATCTATGCGGCTCAGAACAGGAGAACCCCATACGGCTCATACAGGAGCGGTCCCATACGGTTCAGAGAGACTCTTAGTCTCATGCGGCTCGGGGCAGGAGAGTCCATGCGGCTTACATAGGGACAGTCCTATGCGGTTCAAAGAGCCCCCCAGCCGCATGCGGTTCAGAAGTACATGCGGCTCACATACGACCAACATAGATATGCGGCTCGATCAACACCACGTGTCCCCATGGGACCCCTTCACACAGCTGGCCATCGAGTAATTGCCCTATTTAATGCTCTGCCATGATTTGACAGCTGACGCCGCTGACATGAAGTGTCATAATGGTCCTGTCATAATGACAGACTCTTTGAGAACATGAGAAAATCTCTGACACGATCCGAGATTGCCACGTGGCTACTCCCATGCGACTCAATTGAGGAACGGCTTCATGCGGCTGGCAAGAATCATCTTCTTGCGGCTCACCATGAAGCCATCCCATGCGGCTGGCAAGAATCATCTTTCTGCGGCTCACCAAGAAGCCATCCCATACGGCTGGCAAGAATCATCTTCCTGCGGCTCACCAAGTAGCCATCCCATGCGAGTACTATACCTATGCGGCTCACCAAGAAGCCATCCCATGCGGCTCGCAAGTACTATGCCTATGCGGCTCACTGAGACGCTGTCTCATACGGTTCATGGATATCATGCAGTTCTGACAGGGTCCACCATTAAGACACGTGGCAGAGATTCAATGGCCCCCACGACTTGACAGCTGGTAGCAAGGATGATTATGGGATGCAGATTAATCAGAGATTTACCAGATCCCAATGACCATATTTAACGTTATCCTCATAATTAATGAGATCAGGCCATATCATTCATGATCAAGCCAATGGGACACGTTGTGAGAGATCCAAGCTTGACATAACCAATCATGAAGATTTAAAGCAATCGGCATTAATCATTCACAGGATTCAATACTATCCCCATTTATGGCCCAGATCCTTCACGCCTTAAACTAATAGTCCAGATTGATTATACATCAAGCCACCGCCACTTTGAGAATGGGTAATCATCCAAACCCTAATGATGCCCCCACTATTATAAATAGTAAGGTTCCATTCCCTTGTAAGATATAGACACTATCAGAGAAAGATATACGGAGAGACTCTCCCAATAATCAAGAAGAAAAATACACAGAGAGAGAGAGAAGCCAGAAGAGTAATAGAGGGAAAGCAAGAAGAGCATTTCTTTATCAACGCCAACCATCTCTTCACAGGAGCCAAGGCTACATACCGACCGTCCAAGGAGTAAGGCAGGGCTACCGTCGCCTTCCCGAGCCTCTATCGTCACCCCTCTAGAATCTAAAATAAATAATTGTACTTAGACTGCTGTACTTAGGTTTTCGTCCCTAGGCTTTCTTCGTACGAGAGAGTTTGTAACGTGAAGTAAAAGTCCGGTCCTCCGATAATTGTTCTATTTTTTTATATTTTATGGCAAACAGGGCTCGCACGGTGGTGGCGCGACGGTGGCTGCTGCCACCCAGCGTCGTTGCTGCTTGCATGTGCTGCTGCTGTGTTGCAGCTGGCTGCTACTGCTACCCGCCGGTGCGTACGTGACATTGACGATGACGGCCCGACGGTGCCGGTCGCCCCGCCGTGGTCGCAGCTACAACGGCTGCTGCTCTCGAGGGGGGGTCGGCTGCATAGAGGAGGAATGAGGAGGAGAAAATAAAATAAAGATGGTGATGGTGTGGTGGCTGATGATGATGGTGATGGAGTAGAAATGAGGAAGAAAATAAAGAGGAAGGTGATGATGTGAAAGAGAAAATAAGAGGAGGGGGGTGAGTTCGGCTGGATTGGGAGAGGGGAGAGAACTGTGATGGTGATAGGGTATTTGTGTGTGTGTGAGTAATAAAGACAGAGAGAGAGAGTTATGAAATAAAGCGTGGGTTGTGTATAAAAGAAGGAGAGAGAGTGGGGTACATGGGAGTTAGGGTCGGCCAAAGGGGGTTTGAGTGTGTTATCATGAGGGGATGTGGGGTTAAGATGTGATGTAGGGAAATCAATGGCTAGGATTAAATGTTGCTTTATTAGGTCATATCTTAGGGATTTAAATCAATGGAGTTCTTCCTTAAATATTTGTAGTGGGAATATTAGGTATTTAATATTTTGTAGGAAAAAGAGTGTGTGGGTATTCATGAGGGGGTAACATAGAGCCTGGATTGGGTTCGGTTGAGCCGGGTCGGTCAAAACGGACTTGGTGCAATAAATGGTTTAATTTTAGATGTTTATGATCATGGGTAAATAAGTAGCATGTGGGGGCTCAAATAAATGGGACAAAAGTGTCATGTGAGTAGTAGGCTTCATGTGGGTCATGTTCATATTTTGGGTCGAGTAGGTTGGATCGATGTCGGGTCCCAAAATTAAATTGGAAGTCAAGTC
The DNA here is from genome assembly GCA_029216955.1 of Iris pallida. Classification (NCBI taxonomy): domain Eukaryota; kingdom Viridiplantae; phylum Streptophyta; class Magnoliopsida; order Asparagales; family Iridaceae; genus Iris; species Iris pallida. The sequence goes on from JANAVB010011800.1 coordinate 22,800,792, forward strand.
ACATTTTACGGTGGATAATTAATTGGCCTAAATTGACCCAAAAGTTGTCTGAAGCAAATGATGCAAAAGATGGTGTCTGAGTGGGACACGAAGGTCATGGGTGTAGGGTGTCTCGAATAGGTCATGCATGAGAAGTTGCTTTCAAAAAAATGACTAGTCTTGTGCTCCTAAATTAAAACTCATGGTATCGTACATATGATGATCAAAGATAAAAGTAGGAAAATCAATTAATAATTATTTAATGATCAAATTGTCACTACCACATTTCTAGTATGAGGGCATTTTTGTCTTTTTTGGGGTATTTTAAATTTATTAGAATTAATTAGAATTTATGGGAATTTTTAGGAATTATTTTGGAATTGTTTAGACTAGATTGATTTTTGGCTAGTTTGGACCCATGTAGATCAACCTAGGAGCTAACCCTAGTTAGTATGAGCTTGGTTAGGATTTGTGACTCTAGTCTAACCTAGCCTAATCTATGGTTTGGTCATTAGAACCTATTTAGCTATAGAAATTAGAAAGCCATAAGCCATGACTTATGATTTAGAGTCATTATTAATCAAATCAAACCATAGCTTATGTAACTTGGCCCAAAGCCAAACTACCAAATCCTAACCTAGCCCATCATGGCCGGCCACCTAGTTTCATTAGGATTCCCCCACTATAAAACCCCTCCTAAATTCTAGGGCTAGCCTCCTTTCCCTAGGAAAATTATTTCAAGAAGAAAGATGTGAGTTCCTATATTTAGAAATTCATTATAAATCCATTTTAGGTTATTTTTCCCCCAAACTAGTTGCATTAGATCCTAATATCATTGTTCTTGCTATTGGTATTGATTGTTTGCAGGAAGGAAACAATTTGTGAGATTTTGGTGGTTTGAGGAAACCTTTCCATTTGGGGCTTTTTCACCCATAGTTCAAGAATAGGTAATCTCTCCATTTCTCCATGGATTTTTATTTTGTCTTCATCATTAGGAAGCCCTAAGGGTCCCCTAAGAGTCTAGATAGGATTCGTGTCGGGTGTCCTGGGTTTCGTGTCCATTCTGGACACGTATCAGAACCCTAGTACTAGTGTTTGTCAAAATGCCTCAAAGGGCATCTCGACCTCCTTTATGTGATGTTTTTAAATAGGAAAATTAGTTTTACTGTTGCTTATGCATTTTTGATCTTCTGTGGTGATTATTGTGTCGCTGTGTGTTGAATTTGTTGTTTGGACACGCGCCGCATACGCTCGCGCGCGTGCTACAGGGATCCCCTGCTACTCGAGCTCTGTAGCGGACACGACACGCCTCTAGGACACGTAAAACTCTACACGTAGCATGGGGCCGTGACTGACACCCCGTATGTCAAGTCCTACGTGTCCCCGTGTCGTGTCGAGGGAGGAATCGACTGTGCACGTGTCGTGCACTGTGTGTGTTCAGTGTTCACATATGTGTGTTCCTGTGTAAATTGTTTTAATGTTTTAATCATGTTTTAAATTGATAATTAAGATCCTAATATGTCTAATAATCTGTGTAGGATTAGGTTGCATGATTTAGTTAGGTTTTATGTGGAAATTGTGGTTTGAATTAGATTGGGATGCCATGTTCTGATACCATATATATTCTTTTGTTCAAGTTTATTCTAACCATAAATTTCATAGTAAATTCATGTTTTCCACTGTGGGCTATCCTCACATGATTTTTAGCTTAGGATAACTCAGTAATTGCATCCGAGAGTGGTAATTGGGTTGTAAATAAGAATTTAGACATTGAATTGAGATTCACATTTGGTTGACTGATAACTTGGGTTATTCTCCTTGAACTAATGTGAACCTGAGATTCCAATCTCCTATTTATTGAAATATGTTACCCATATGAACTTGAGGATATAATGTTGAATATGAGATTAGTAGGGACTACTTCTTTTCATTCAATACTAGAACCTGTGAATGTATGCTAGTTTAAATTCTCAAAACTGTTTTCTTGAGTTTTTTTGAGGCAATGGATGATTTCTAATGTAATATGAAACCTGGGATTGATTTTTAAATACCATTCGAATTGAGTTCCTTTCCTTATTGAACCAAGTTTGATTCATGGTGTTGATTATGCTAACCCAGGAAAATCTCCCCTTATCACTCTCCACATTTCGATTTCAAATGTTTCCTGTATTGTATAACCTGGAAACTGGTTTTAGTTCAAGTTTGAGTTGGTGTTCTGAATTTGGCCTTGAGTTCAAATTGCTAACAGATATTGTGTTTCCTTTCTATTTGAACTCTATTTCCTACACTATTTAGCTACTGTCACAGCCTTCCAGGCTCACACACTCATTCACTCACTGCTCACAGTTTCACACCACCCTTATTAGTCTACTCTTCACTCACTCACTATTCCTTCTAACACCCACAACACACAGGCCTTCCTTCTCTCTATGCACATGTATATATTATAGATGAATATCTATATATATGGTGTGTAATGTTTTATGTATAATGTGTATACAAATGTACTTGTGTGATGCATATCTATATGTATATATATAGTACTTAGACTAGGTATATATAATGTTAACTCAAATGTATGTATCTATATATAATATAAAGTTGTGTTTCCTATATAAGTTAATAGTGTATTGTGAATAAATAATGTATTGGAATATCTAATTGTGTAAGTGTGATGCTAGATTGACCTAGAGATGTGTAGGAGTGCTAAGCTAGACTTGTTTAGACTAAGGTAGACTAGTTGGCCTAATGTAGACTTGGTTGACCTAGTTTGACTCCTAGGGTTGACCAGAGTTGACCAAGAGTTGACTTTTGCCTAGATAGACCTAGAATCATATAGAATGCATAGTAGGACTTCATTACACTATTCTGGACTTGTTGTGACTTGTGTTGTTCTCATTAGGAGCCAGACACCACTCCTCGGATAGTACCTTTCATAATGGACACTCAGATACAGGCGAGTACATTCTTTGATCATTTCATATCCTGCTTAAAATTATTTCCTGCAGTAGATTACTTTACTTGTACTGTTACGATGGTCACGCGGATTGTACTATATGGATCTCTACATGCGATGTTATCCCCCTCGGGAGCATCGGGTACATTGTGTCATGTGCGTTTCACTTTCATTATGTACTCCTGTGCTTTCATTATACATGCACACTCCTGTGAATCTTGTACTCTCATGTTCACGGAGCCCCCATGTATACTATCATGTGCACCCTTTCATGGGCCCCCATGTGATATCATGTACAATAACATAACCTGTGAATAATACATCAGTAGTATCTTATCAGAATCTCTTCCATAGTGTCTTATCAGAATCTCCTATGCCATTTACATGTCCATATTGTACTCTGACTCACTAGCCACTGTTAGTCTCTATTATAGTAGATATTTCTGTTACAGCTCTTCCTCTGTTTACATAATGTACTTCCTTCAGTCCTTGTATCTTACTTTACTGCATGTTTATATTTTCTAACCTGCTATGAACTGTTGAGATGTACTGTACTCGCTCCTGTCCTGACTGGACCTGTTGAAAATATTACAGAGGACGAGGAGGAGGCTTGCCTGGACACTTACTACGGGGCAGCCTTAGACGACACCTGCGAGCTGGACCCTCAGGAGGACCCAGCTCTAGCTGAGGTTATCACCCCGATTGCCTAGATTAGATTAGTTAGGCTTATCTATCTTTTATGTAGTCTTGAGACATGTTAGCTAGACTTTATTTGGAGTTCAGAGTTGTATATATTCTTTTATTCTGTATCTGAGACCATGTACTTCTGGATATTGCTGGGATTATTTTAGACTACTTTTCATCTATTTATTTCCTTGAGTTCTACTTCATACCGTGCTATCTCTTCCTTAGTTGTGATTGAGTTATTACTGCTATGTCACCCCCCATTTGTGGAGTATAAACTGTTTAGAGATATATATTGCTAGTTGGTTGTTGACCTAGGACAGCGTTCTACCGTCGACACTGCGGCGTAGGCTGGGCGTTGTTACGTTCTCGTACCCTCACAGTGGGTGCGGGTCATGACACATTTTTAGTGGTGGCCCATGCAGGTCTAGACTAGAAGTGTAGTGGTATTCGAATTAGAGTATCACTACAGCCTGCAGTAGGATATAGGACATTAATTTTAAGGTACTCAATCACTTTAGGAAAATTTCTTTTATTTGCCATCAAAATCCTTTTGTCAGCTGATCCTTTGAATTATAATTGTCCGCCTTTGTTATTTCGCTTCTTTCTCAGAAATTGATACTCTTGTTTGTCTATCTTCAGGATGGTAGAGACTAGATCGCAGCATGCCATTCATGAGGATGCTATAGAGGGGACTGCTACCTCTCAGCCGGCACGGCGAGGCCAGGGGACTGCAGCTCCTGCCACCTCAGTTCGTATTGAGACCTCGGCAGCCGCAGCAGGGGGTATGCATCCATCGACTTGGAGGCAGGACTCGGTCATTCCAGAGGATTCCTTCCAGCAGCCATCGCCTCTAGGATACGTGGACACAGCTCAGATGTTCACATATTTCTAGCAGTTTATGGACAGACAGCAGGCTCGACAGGACAGAGGCATGGAGTTGGCCGTCACGACAGCCGCAGCTCGACCAGTGGTGCAGCAGCCGAGGACACCGGGGATCGAGCAGTTTCAGAAGATGATCTCCATAGACTTTCTGGGGACAGAGGGGATCCTATATGCCGACGAGTGGATCGAGCATATAGAGGAGATCTTTCGCTTGGCCAGGATACCAGCAGATCTTCAGATCGAGGCTGCAGCTAGCCGGATTCGAGATCTTGCTCGTACCTGGTATCAGTCAGACCCCAGGTTGGGGGTACCTGGGCAGACTTGGGAGCAGTTCAAGGGCTTCTTCAAGAAGAAGTTCTTCCCAGATTCAGCACTTAGAGCCTTGGAGTCGTAGTTCGAGAGCCTGGTTCAGGGGATCTCTCAGTGGAGGAGTACGCCGGGGAGTTTGGCCGCCTCGGCAGGTTTTTGGAGGGCTTGAGCGAGACGGCAAAGGCCTAAAGGTTCCGGAAGGGTCTAGTCAAGGAGGTCAAGTCCTTGACCAAGGGCAACCGGGATGCTACGTTCGAGGAGATCTTGACGGAAGCCTTGCTAGCAGAGGATGATCTTGAGCTTAGGCTCAAGAGGGGGCGAGACCTAGTTGGGGGCAGCAGCAGCAGCGGGGGCCAGGCCAAGAGGCCCCACTTTCAGTATCAACAGCAGAGGCAGTTTCAGCCGCAGCCGATTCAGTAGAGGCCAGTTCACCACCAGCAGTTTCAGCATCAGGCACCTAGGCACCAGACAGTCAGTTGCACCTTCTGCAAGAAGCCAGGGCATGGATAGAACGAGTGCAGGAAGAGGCTCGGGAAGTGCCTTCTTTGTGGAGCGACAGACCACCAGATGAGGGAGTGCCGTATAATACGAGCAGCCCAGGGAGGAGGAGCCAGAGCAGCAGCAGGCCAGCAGAGGGGACCAGCCCTGCCGACGCGGCAGCAGAGGTTCGTCCAGCACCAGCAGCAGGCCAGGGCAGGCCAGCAGGGGCAAGCTTTTGCCATGGCAGCAGAGGATGCAGAGGCGATAGGAGAGCTGATTGCAGGTTCGATTCTACTCCACTCCTATCCAGCATTTGCATTATTCGATTCTGCTGCTTCGCATAGCTTTATATCAGTATCTTTTGCGATTAGACACGGTATCGTAGCTAAATCATTGCCTAGGACTTACAAGATCACGATCGAGGGTGGCATTATCCTCGTGAGTGATATTTGTAAGGGTCGGAGAGTAGTTTTGGGAGGCCGTGAGTTGGAGGTGATCCTGCTCGTAATGCCATTGCCGAACTATGATATAGTACTAGGCATGGATTGGTTGAGCAGGCACCACGCCAGCATTGATTGCAGAGGGGGTAGAGTTCTCTTCAGAGCACCGGGGGAGCCAGAGTTCGAGTACTCCAGACGTCAGGCAGAGCAGAGCAGTGGAGTCTCGGTCGAGGAGCAGACGATTCCACACCCCTTGATAGTGGAGTATATGGATGTTTTTCCAGAGGAGTTGCTGGGATTGCCACCAGACAGAGATATAGAGTTCTCGATAGACTTGGTTCCAGGAGCGGAACCCATCTCTCAGCATGTCTATCGGGTGAACAACAGCGAGCTGGTGGAGCTGAAGAAGCAGGTGGATGAGCTACAGGACAAGGGCTTCATCCGCTCGAGTTTGTCGCCATGGGGTACACTAGTATTGTTTGTGTCGAAGAAGGATGGGTCAGTACGCATGTGTATTGACTATAGGGCACTCAACAACCTCACGATCAAGAACAAATACCCACTACCGCGGATCGATGATCTATTTGACCAGTTGAGCAGAGCTCGAGTATTTTCCAAGATTGATCTGAGGTCGGGATATCACCAGGTGAAGGTGAAGAGGGAGGATATTCCCAAGACCGCTTTCAGGACGCGGTACGGGCAGTTCGAGTTTTTGGTTATGCCATTTGGACTAACCAATGCACCAGCAGTGTTTATGAACCTTATGAACAAGGTGTTCCACCAATATCTAGATCAGTTTGTGGTGGCGTTTATTGACGATATCTTGATATATTCCAAGGCTGAGGAGGTGCACGAGGAGCATTTGAGGATAGTACTGGAGATTCTAAGGAAGGAGCAGCTTTACGGGAAGCTCTCCAAATGTGAGTTCTTCTTGGATCGGATGGACTTCTTGCGGCACGTGGTGACTGGAGATGGTATCTCAGTTGACCCCAAGAAGATTATAGCAGTTGAGGCATGGGCAGCGCCGACTTCAGTTGCAGAGATCAGGAGTTTCCTGGGACTGGCAGGGTATTATCGGAGATTTGTACAGAATTTCTTTCGGGTTGCAGAGCCGTTGACTCGGTTGACCCGGAAGGATGCTGAGTTCGTTTGATCAGAGGAGTGTCAGACAGCTTTTGATGAGTTGAAGAAGCGGCTTACGACAGCTCTAATTTTGATATTGCCTTCAAGATCAGGTGGATTCACTATTTATAGTAATGCTTCAGGAAAGGGGCTGGGTTGTGTGTTACAGCAGCACGGGAAGGTGATTGCCTATGCTTCCAGGCAATTGCGTCCCCATGAGAAGAACTACCCTACCCACGACCTGGAGCTGGCAGCAATGATATTTGCTCTGAAGCTGTGGAAGCATTATCTGTATGGTGAGAGGGTGGAAATCTTCACAGATCACAAGAGCTTAAAGTATGTATTCACTCCGAAGGAGTTGAACATGAGGCAGCACAGATGGTTGGAGTTGATGAAGGACTTCGATATTGTACTGCAGTATCATCTAGGGAAGGCCAACGTGGTTGTCGATGCCTTGAGTAGGTATCTGACAGCCATGTGTTTGACCATGGATCGGCATTTGCTTGCCGACTTGGAGAGCCTTGGGATTGAGGTGATCGTGCCCGGGGTGCAGATGTAGCTATGGGGGATGCAGATTTAGTCAGACTTGGTGGAGAGGATCAAGTCGGCACAGTTTGAGGACGTTGCTCTGCGGTGTCTCCGAGAGCAGGTTCGAGCAGGATTGCTGGAGGGCGAGTTTTCTCTTGCAGAGGATGGTGCCTTGAGGCACAGTTCCAGATTATGTGTGCCCAGCGGAGAGCTCAGGGAGCAGGTTATGCAGGAGGCCCACAGATCTCAGTACTCTATATACCCGGGTGCCAACAAGATGTACCGAGATCTGCGGGAGCATGTATGGTGGTCAGGAATGAAGCGGGAGGTGGCTCGCTTCGTGGCCAGGTGTTTGGTCTGTCAGCAGGTCAAGGCGGAGAGACAGAGGCCCGGTGGATTGTTGCAGCCGCTGCCCATTTCCGAGTGGAAATGGGAGCATATCACTATAGAATTCGTATCAGGATTGTCGCACACACCAGGAGGGAAAGACGCGATTTGGGTCATCGTTGACAGGTTGACCAAATCGGCCCACTTTTTGCCATCCAAGGTGGGTACGTCTACAGAGAGACTGGTGGAGTTGTATATGCGGCAGATAGTCAGGATCCATGGAGTTCCGGTCAGCATCGTCTCAGATCGGGATAGCCGTTTTACTTCCCATTTTTGGAGGAGTCTGCAGACCAGCTTGGGCACTCAGCTCAAGTTTAGTACTGCATACCACCCCCAGACGGACGGACAGTCAGATCGGACTATTCAGACCCTTGAGGATATGCTGTGGACGTACGTCCTGGACTTTGGAGGTTCCTGGGAGGATCATCTTTATTTGGTAGAGTTTGCCTACAATAATAGTTTCCAGGCCAGCATTGAGATGTCACCTTTTGAGGCTCTGTACGGGCGTAGGTGCCGTACACCCTTATCTTGTGATGATATTGGTGAGCGAGCTTTACTGGGGCCAGAGATGGTTGTTGATGCGGCCGAGATGGTGAAGCTCATCAGGGACAGACTTCGCGTGGTGCAGGACAGACATCGGCGCTGGGCCGATAGCCACCGGAGGCCCTTGGAGTTTGAGGTACAGATTAGAGTAGGATTAGATTTAGGTTTCTTTGATTGTGATTTTTGATCATGTTTGTTTACTATATTAATTGAGACCTTGCTTGTGATTAGGTCGGAGACCAGGTTTTCTTGAGGATATCTCCGACTCGTGGTACGATACATTTTGGTGGAGGCGGAAAGCTTAGCCCGCGCTTCATCGGCCCTTTCGTTATCAGCGGAAGAGTCGGTGATGTTGCATACAGGCTAGACTTGCCACCTGTGCTAGTGGGGGTCCACAACGTATTTCATGTATCACAGTTGATACGGTACGTGGCTGACCCTAGCCATATGCTCGATCATTAAGAGATTGAGGTTGGGCCTTCTCTCAGCTATCTAGAGCAGCCAGTGGAGATTCTAGATCGACGGAAGAAGGTTCTGAGGAACCAGGTGATACCTTTGGTGCGCGTCGCATGGAGGCATCATTCTCCAGGAGAGTCTACCTGGGAACCGGAGGATTAGATGCACGAGCGCTACCTTTATCTTTTTGGACCGTGAGGTATGCTTTCTATCCTTCTCATCAGTTGTATTTCGCCTTTCAATTTTGAGGACGAAATTCTTTTAAGGAGGGTAGATTTGTCACTACCACATTTCTAGTATGAGGGTATTTTTATCATTTTTGGGGTATTTTAAATTTATTAGAATTAATTAGAATTTATGGGAATTTTTAGGAATTATTTTGGAATTGTTTGGACTAGATTGATTTTTGGCTAGTTTGGATCCATGTAGATCAACCTAGGAGCTAACCCTAGTTAGTATGAGCTTGGTTAGGATTTGTGACTCTAGTCTAACCTAGCCTAATCTATGGTTTGGTCATTAGAACCTATTTAGCTATAGAAATTAGAAAGCCATAAGCCATGACTTATGATTTAGAGTCCTTATTAATCAAATCAAACCATAGCTTATGTAACTTGGCCCAAAGCCCAAACTACCAAACCCTAACCTAGCCCATCATGGCCGGCCACATAGTTTCATTGGGATTCTCCTACTATAAAACCCCTCCTAAATTCTAGGGCTAGCCTCCTTTCCCTAGGAAAATTATTTCAAGAAGAAAGAGGTGAGTTCCTATCTTTAGAAATTCATTATAAATCCATTTTAGGTCCTTTTTCCCCCAAACTAGTTGCATTAGATCCTAATATCATTGTACTTGCTGTTGCTATTGATTGTTTGCATGAAGGAAACAATTTGTGAGATTTTGGTGGTTTGAGGAAACCTTTCCATTTGGGGCTTTTTCACCCATAGTTCAAGAATAGGTAATCTCTCCATTTCTCCATGGATTTTCATTTTGTCTTCATCATTAGGAAGCCCTAAGGGTCCCCTAAGAGTCTGGATAGGATTTGTGTCGGGTGTCCTGGGTTTCGTGTCCATTCTGGACACGTATTAGAACCCTAGTACTAGTGTTTGTCAAAATGCCTCAATGGGCATCTCGACCTCCTTTATGTGATATTTTTAAATAGGAAAATTAGTTTTACTGTTTCTTATGCATTTTGATCTTCTGTGGTGATTATTGTGTCGTTGTGTGTCAGATTTGTTGTTTGGACACGCGTCGCACACGCTCGCGCGCGTGCTACAGGGATCCCCTGCTACTCGGGCTCTGTAGCGGACACGACACGCCTCTAGGACACATGAAACTCAACAAGTAGCATGGGGCCATGACTGAAACCCTGTGTGTCAAGTCCCACGTGTCTCCGTGTCATGTCGAGGGAGGAATCGACTGTGCACGTGTCGTGCACTGTGTGTGTTCAGTGTTCACATATGTGTGCTCCTGTGTAATTTGTTTTAATGTTTTAATCATGTTTTAAATTGATAATTAAGATCCTAATATGTCTAATAATCTGTGTAGGATTCGGTTGCATGATTTAGTTAGGTTTTATGTGGAAATTGTGGTTTGAATTAGGTTGGGATGCCATGTTCTGATACCAGCTGATACTCTTTTGTTCAAGTTTATTCTAACCATAAATTTCATAGTAAATTCATGTTTTCCACTGTGGGCTATCCTCACATGATTGTTAGCTTAGGATAACTCAGTAATTGCATTCGAGAGTGGTAATTGGGTTGTAAATAAGAATTTAGACATTGAATTGAGATTCACATTTGGTTTACTGATAACTTGGGTTATTCTCCTTGAACTAAATATGAACCTGAGATTCTAATCTCCTATTTATTGAAATATGTTACCTATATGAACTTAAGGATATAATATTGAATCTAAGATTAGTAGGGACTACTTCTTTTCATTCAATACTAGAACCTGTGAATGTATGCTAGTTTAAATTCTCAAAACTGTTTTTTTGAGTTTTTTTGAGGCAATGGATGATTTCTAATGTAATATAAAACCTGGGATTGATTTGTAAATACCATTCGAATTGTGTTCCTTTCCTTATTGAACCAAGTTTGATTCATGGTGTTGATTATGCTAACCCAGGAAAATCTCCCCTTATCACTCTCCTCATTTCGATTTCAAATGTTTCCTGTATTGTATAACCTGGAAACTATTTTTAGTTCAAGTTTGAGTTGGTGTTCTGAATTTGGCCTTGAGTTCAAATTGCTAACTGATATTGTGTTTCCTTTCTACTTGAACTCTATTTCCTACACTATTTAGCTACTGTCACTGCCTTCCAGGCTCACACACTCATTCACTCACTGCTCACAGTTTCACACCCCCCTTATCAGTCCACTCTTCACTCACTCACTATTCCTTCTAACACCCACAACACACAGGCCTTCCCTCTCTCTATGCACATGTATATATTATAGATGAATATCTATATATGTGGTGTGTAATATTTTATGTATAATGTGTATACAAATGTACTTGTGTGATGCATATCTATATGTATATATATAGTACTTAGACTAGGTATATATAATGTTAACTCAAATGTATGTATCTATATATAATGTAAAGTTGTGTTTCCTATATAAGTTAATAGTGTATTGTGAATAAATAATGTATAGGAATATCTAATTGTGCAAGTGTGATGCTAGATTGACCTAGTGATGTGTAGGAGTGCTAAGCTAGACTTGTTTAGACTAAGGTAGACTTGTTGGCCTAATGTAGACTTGGTTGACCTAGTTTTGACTTCTAGGGTTAACCAGAGTTGACCAAGAGTTGACTTTTGCCTAGATAGACCTAGAATCATGTAGAATGCATAGTAGGACTTCATTACACTATTCTGGACTTGTTGTGACTTGTGTTGTTCTGATTAGGAGCCAGACACCACTCCTCGGACAGTACCTTTCATATTGGACACTCAGATACAGGCGAGTACATTCTCTGATCATTTCATATCCTGCTTAGAATTATTTCCTGCAGTAGATTACTTTACTTGTACTGTCACGATGGTCACACGGATTGGTACTATATGGATCTCTACATGCGATGTTATCCTCCTCGGGAGCATCGGGTATATTGTGTCATGTGCGTTTCACTTTCATCATGTACTCCTTTGCTTTCATTATACATGTACACTCCTGTGAATCTTGTACTCTCATGTTCATGGAGCCCCCATGTATACTATCATGTGCACCCTTTCATAGGCCCCTATGTGATATCATGTACAATAACATAAACTGTTTAGATCCTTGTGTATTGATTGGGGTACGGGGGAGTAGAATTGGACACGTGAATAATACATCAGTAGTATCTTATCAGAATCTTTTCCATAGTGTCTTATCAGAATCTTTTATGCCATTTACATGTCCATATTGTACTCTGACTCACTAGCCACTGTTAGTCTCTATTATAGTAGATATTTTTGTTGCAGCTCTTCCTCTGTTTATATACTGCACTTTCTTCAGTACTTATATCTTACTTTACTGCATGTTTATATTTTCTAACCTGCTATGAACTGTTAAGATGTACTGTACTTGCTCCTGTCCTGACTGGACCTGTTGAAAATATTACAGAGGACGAGGAGAAAGCTTGCCTGGATACTTACTACGGGGCAGCCTTAGACGACACCTGCGAGCCGGACCCTCAGGAGGACCCAGCTCTAGCTGAGGATATCACCCCGATTGCCTAGATTAGATTAGTTTGGCTTATGGATCTTTTATGTAGTCTTAAGACATGTTAGCTAGACTTTATTTGGAGTTCAGAGTTGTCTATATTCTTTCATTCTGTATCTGAGATCATGTACTTCTGGATATTGCTGGGATTATCTTAGACTACTTTTTATCTATTTATTTCCTTGAGTTTTATTTCATACCGTGCTATCTCTTCCTTAGTTGTGATTGAGTTATTACTGCTATGTCACCCCCCATTTGGGGAGTATAAACTATTTAGAGATATATATTGCTAGTTGGTTGTTGACCTAGGACAGTGTTCTACCGCCGACACTGCGGCGTAGGCTGGACGTTGTTACGTTCTCGTACCCTCACAGTGGGTGCGGATCGTGACACAAATGGTCTAAATTGACCCGAAGTTATGTAAAACAAAAAGAGTATAAGAGAACAAGTTTGGGTGGGACATGATATATCAACATGAAGGTAATCTTGTCTACTACACACTCATGAAGAGAGTTTCCAGAGATTGACATCTCTGACGCTCCAGAAGTCAAAGTCACAAAAAAGAATATTAAATCAAATAATAATATCTATTGCAAATAATTAATTTAGAAAATTGAAAAAAGCCCTAAATTTAGGGGGCTTACAAAATTGGTTGCGTGTACGCGACGAATTTGATGCGTCTCCGTCAAAACTTACCGTATCGGCCTTTTTCGAAATTCTCCAATTACTTTGTGCACGTTTGTCAAATCGAGACGAAACTTACGTCAGGAGGACCGTATCATTTTTCTGATCCTGTATGCCAAGTTTGCTCCGAATATGAGACAGTTGACCGAATCGTCGTTTTGCGGGTCCCATGACCCGACTCAACGGGCAAATTTGTGCACGGTCCACCGGAATCCAACTTTGGACATACCGTTGGGTTCGTCTAGTCAAAAAAATCCATAGACATGTAATTTGACGACTTAAAGACCATAGAATCTGGCATATTTTTTTGGTGCAAAGCAGGTCCATCGGCGGACACCGTTTTGACCCAAAATTACCGTTTTGCCCCTGTGTCCAGAATTGGACTAATGGGTAGCCTATCCTAGCTATTTTGCTTATTTCAGGAATATTGACAAGGTCTATTTCAGCATCTTAGGACAGTTGCAGGAGTTCACCTTTCGCGGACATTGATCTGATAGGTTATTTAGACGTGATCGAGTATACACCAGGCAAGTACACCTTGCCAAACTTTACAATATTTACATGCTCTTTCATATTGCTATTCCTTTGTGTCTTTTTTGGTTACACATTGCTTCTATTTCTTATGGTCATTTTCTAGTTTTATGTGCACGTAGTTTTTACTCATTTTCTATATTACTTTTCTGTCTTTATTATCTTGTTCATGCCTAGTGATAGTACTGCTATGCCTGTGCCATATTTTACTGACATGTTTGACCTATACTTGACTTGGACATGACTAGATAGACTTGGCTTGCTAGTACCTTAGGAGAGAACTTTTTATTAGCCGTGGCTATACCTCTATTGTTGGTGCCTCCCCGGGCTATGATAGAGAACCTATTATAGGACTGTTAGTGCCTTCCCGGGCTACGATTTTAGCCATGATTAATATTATATTCTCATGACATGTCACCATCCATAGAGTTTCTTTTCGTATTATTCTTTCCTCGATTGGTTGTTCCTATATCTCTTGCATGAGGTTCACTATATAGTAGGCATGTATATTATGTGTCTTGTTAGTCCTCTGAGTACCTAGTGATCTCTCCAGGCTTAGTTAGAGACGAGGACTACCCAGAGGTATACGGTTCTGGAGTCGAGGCGGGTGATGTACCTTCGTAGGAGGACGAGATAGTGGCCGAAGACTTCTCTTGAGACATGTCTTTTTATTTATAGACTTGCTATTTTATTTTCTTTCTTTTCAGTGGACATGTAGTAGATTATTTATTTCTTTATACTGTGGTTTCGGGATGTCATACCCGCACAGTTATTACTTCTATTTCATGTTGGACAGATCTTTCTCATTAGTATCATTTTATTGGACTTGATATCTCGTGTCTTATTTTCTGTGTAGATGAGATTAGCTATGACCTGTGACTTGTATTGTATTGCTGGATTGTTATCATGATTTACAGCTTAAGCATTTCGCTAATGGACTTACTTTAAGATTTGGCCCATTGGTGAAGTATTGCTGGCATGTACCGTATCCTGGTCCTATACGTATTTTGGAACTGGGGCATTACATATTTTTGTGGTGGCCCATTCAGGTCTACGTTAATCACCTCGGTTATGTTACTGTACCGACGTGAGCCTGTGAATAGGATAGAAATGACCTTTAGGATCTCATCCACATCTTTATATTGTTTCACGTCCTTGAACTCTATAATTCGACTTTGAAATTATTTCCTTGACATGCATCCTGCTTGATATCATTTTTCCTTTAAGCTTATAAGTATTCTTTGAGTGCAGTGAAATAGACCCGCAAGCCAGTGACAAAAACCCTACCATCACCCCGCAGGGCGCTATAGTGACTCATGTGGACATGACCCTGCCATCGGTTGGAGGTTTTTCTACCCAATCAGACGATCCAGTGGCTTCGCACCACCGAGGGTCAGGAGAGGCGACATCCCATCCATGCCAGCACTGCTACCGATGCCGCTGACGATGTTTCCCTAGCTTGGACAGACGATGGATCCCCAGCAACTTTTCCAGACCATCTCCATGATGATACAAGCGCAACAACAAATTCAGATGGAAGTCCAGCAGAGACAGACGGAGCACATCGATGATCGCATCGTGTCAGTACTATAGAGAGCTACTCTACCAGTTCCCCAGACGACGACGGGAACCATCATAAACTTTCGCCATCTGAAGCCAGACAAGTTTTCGGGTAAGGAGGAGCTCACCGAAGTTCATAAATGGCTCACCAACATTGAGCAGCAATTGGAGGTAGTCGATTTACCGAGGGATCGATGGATTATTGTCATCAGGATGCAGCTGACCGGCAATGCGCACCACTGATGGCTTACAAAGGAGAAAAGACTTGGGCATGATAAGGTCACTTGGAAGGAGTTCACCAAACTCTTCCAAGAGATGTTTATCCCTGCCACTTTCAAAGCAGAGCTTCGAAGACAATTTTTGCATCTCGTACAAGGAAGCATGACAGTGGAAGAATATAATGCCGAGTTTCTACGACTGAGCCGTTTCGTACCTACATTGATCCAGACCAAAGAAGAGAATGCCAAAAAATTCTACGAAGATCTGAGCTACAGACTACAGGAGCTTATTGGGGCTATAGTACCTACCACTTACTCCGGAGTTCTTACTGCAGCACGACGTTTAGAGAGAGTCCATTGAAAGGGAACCAGCGAGAAGCGACCACATCCAACAACACCATCAGCAAAAGCATCGACAGGAGGACCTGAAAGACGCATCAGAGTACTCCAACAACCAAGAGTCGCCCCATATACAAATAGCAAACTTCCCATCTGCCATTATTGTCAGAAAAGAGGACATGTCGAAAAGGATTGCCGACGTAGACTGAAGCTATGTTTACGTTGCGGCTCCGATCAGCACCATATCCATACTTGCCCAGAGAAGCGCACTGAAAGACTTGCACCACTAGTACCAGCCCAAAGAGGATATCCGCGAGGACCACTTCCCGACCAGGCGACACAATTTGTGCAGGCGAGACAACAGACAGGAGCACCACGACAAGGACAGGCCTTTGCTATGAGGATTGAAGGCGGTGTAACAACACAAGGAGCAAGTGAAGGTAACAACTTAAGGCTTTTATGATAATGATAGAGAGTAAAATATTAATTATGCTTGTTTGTTACATGTTTGCTTAGGAATAACCATAGAGACAAAACACAATTTAAAGACATCTTAGAACCGTAGACATATTTTCCTTTACCTTATTGAGTTATTTTAATTTCGAGGACGAAATTCTTTTAAGGGGGTAGAATGTAACACCCCTAAATTTTTGAATTTTTATTTATTTATTTATATATTTGACTTAAATAAGATTTTATGGGTTTTTATGAATATTTTTAATTATTTAGTTAATATTATAGATGACCTTAGCCATGCTTAAGATTCAAAATGGCTAGAAATTATGGCACGAAAAATGTAATCGCGTACCTTGACTAGTGTATTAGCCATGCTAGGGGAGGCCTAGTCATAGTAATGTCCTAACTAGAAAAATCCGACCAAGTTGTGACTTAACCCCTATGAATAATTTAGTTATTTATTAATTAGAATATTGACTTTTAGGTGACCCGGTTGTACTAATTTAGCCCAGATTGGACCCGAACCGAGCCCAAACCCATGTAGACATATGGTGCGTCCAGAGACGTCCATATAGGTGTATATTTATTTTACACGTGTATATTTCGTATCTCATGTTAATAGGCTAAGTGGATATTTTCTGAATAATTAATTTATAATATAAGTGCTATGTGATATTATATTGTTATTTTGGAATTATGATGAGAAATTCCTTAAATTAGTACTTTAATGAGAAATAGGATACAATATATTTAATTTGTTTATTTAATTTTTTTTCATAATTTTATATAGTTGATTTTATGTTTATTACATCTGTAGGAATATATAAATGTATATAAGTTTTATATGTATACCTATGTAGATATATATGTACATATTTCTATAATAGCTCTTATATTAGGAATAGTTAACATGAAGTTTTATTTTAGATTTTATGGTGGCGATCACATATAAAGATATAAGCTATGTGTATACATATAGATATATAAGGATACATACATAAAGAATAGACCAAGAATAAAAATCAATTTATCGCGAGAATTTGAAATTCTAGCGATATGACCAAACCAAGCTTGGCCGATAGTTGATGTAACCATTTAAAGGATTCGATTGTTGAAAACAAATCAAAACATCATCGATTTAAACCAAAATTTCTTCTATGCAAAGCTAATCCAATTCTCTCCCAGATTGGATTGAATTCAACCAAAATCATGGTTTAAATTCATGAGAAAATCTAGTTGAATCTTGAACTCAATATCCATATATATAATCGATATAAACAGAAATTTACCGAGCAAACTCAAAACATTTTAGTTCGTGCATCCCCAGCCATCCTCCCCTCTCCCCTATGAACCTACTTAGCCTCCTGCACCGCCGGGGGTTGCCGGACCACCGCACAGCTGCCGTCGAGCAGAGTAGCACAATAGAGGCAACAACCGCAAACAGGGTGTGCAAGGATTTTCGAAGGTACCTTTCTGTCTCACCTCATTGTCGATTCTCGAACCAATTCTTTCGTTGGAAAGACAATCTATACGACTTTGAAACCCTTCAATTAGTTTTAATCTAGATGATATAGATTTTCCAGAAAATTCATGCAAATATCGTCGAAAAACTGCTTCGAAAATAGTTTAGAAACAACCCATGAGTCATATTTGGAAGATAGATTTAGGGCTAGATATTTAGAATTTCAAGAATCTAATTAAAGGCAGTTTTAGACAACATATAGCAGATCAGAATTAATCTTGTTCTTTCAAATTTAATTCAATGTGCACAAAGAAATTAGTTTTCAAAATCGAGAAAAATCCCATGTAAAAACAGTTTAGAAAATTGAAAAACTTTCTGAAACGACGTGCGTCCCGTCAAACCGGGCAACATGGTCGCGAACCGAAAGCATCAAAAGGGGCGTATCAACTTCGTGGACGTGTGGGCTTTAACAGAATTTAAATTGGTTGCGTGTACGCAATGAATTTGATGCATATCCGTCAAAATTCACTGTACCAGCCTTTTTCGAAATTCTTCAATTACTTTGTACACGTTCGTCAAATCGAGACGAAACTTGCGACAGCAGGATCGTATCATTTTTAGTCAAAACGAACCATAGAAATGTAGTTTGATGACTTAGAGACCACAGGCTCTGGCATATTTTTTGTTGCAAAGCGGGTCAATCGGCAAACACCGTTTTGACCAAAAATTATTGTTTTGCCCCTGTATCCAAAATTGGTCTTATGGATAGTCTATCCTAGCTGTTTTGCTTATTTCAAGAATGTTGGCAATATATGTTTCAGCATCCGAGGACAGTTGCAGGAGTTCAGCTTTTGCAGACATTGATCTGACAGGTTATTTAGCCGTTGTCGAGTATACACCAGGCAAGTACACCTTGCCAAACTTTACAGTATTTACATGCTCCTTCATATTGCTATTCCTTTGTGTCTTTCTTGGTTACACATTGCTTTTATTTCTTATGGTCATTTCTAGTTTTACGTGCACGTAGTTTTTACTCATTTTCCATATTACTTTTCTGTCTTTATTATCTTGTTCATGTCTAGTAATAGTACTGCTATGCCTGTGTAATATTTTCCTGACCTGTACTTGACTTGGACATGACTAGAAATAATTGGCTTCCTAGTACCTTACGAGCGAACATTTTGTTAGCCGTGGCTATACCTCTATTGTTAGTGCCTCCCCGGGCTACGATATAGAACCTATTATAGGACTGTTAGTGCCTCCCCGGGCTACGGTTTTCGCCATGATTAATATTATATTCTCATGACATGTCACCATACATAGAGTTTCCTTTTGTGTTATTCTTTCCTCGATTGGTTATTCTTATATCTCTTGTATGAGGTTTACTGTATAGTAGGCATGTATATTATGTGTCTTACTAGTCCTCTGAGGACCTGGTGATCTCTCCAGGCTTAGTTAGAGACGAGGACTACCCGGAGGTATACGGTTCTGGAGTCGAGGTGGGTGATGTACCTTCGCAGAAGGACGAGATAGCGGCCGAAGACTTCTCTTGAGACATGTCTCTTTATTTATAGACTTGTTATTTCATTTTCTTTCTTTTCATTGGACATGTAGTAGATTATTTGTTTCTCTATACTGTGCTTTCGGGATGTCATACCCGCACAGTTATTATTTCTATTTCATGTTGGACATATCTTTCTCATTAGTCATTTTATTAGACTTGATATCTCATGTCTTATTTTCTGTGTGGATGAGATTAGCTGTGACCTGTGACTTGTATTATATTGCTTGGTTGTTATCATGATTTACAGTTTAAGCATTTCGCTAATGGGCTTACTTTGAGATTTGGCCCATTGGTGAAGTGTTGCTGGCATGTACCGTATCTTGATCCTATACGTATTTTGGGACTGGGGCGTTACATTGTCCATTGTAACATGTTGAAGCCGAGACTTTTAGACTATAAACTGTCAATAAACTATCAAATATGTCTACTATATGAGGGACTGAACCTTTTTATGAGAAGGTCCAGGTGGATTCAAGTCGACAAACTAAAAAATGTTTGAAACAAATGGCATCAAAAGTCTCAACAAATAACTTTCAAAACTTAGATAACTAAGAATACGTTGGATAAGAAACTCTAAATTGGAAGCTAGTAAGAAGACTGATCAGAATATATAAATAAGAATATCATGATAAGACAACATTTAGTAAAAGGTGGCAAATGAATCCAAAATTTGCATCTAAAATACATAAGAGAGATACGAAAGGATAAACAACATAACAAGTTTGAACAAAAAGTGAGTAATGAGGAGAAGAAGAAACAATATAGAACAACCAGAAACATGACAACATATTCATGCCAAATTCCATAGGCCAAAAAACCAACTATCAAGTTTTCCAAAGAAACTAACATATTCAAGCTCAATTTCTTCTTCAGGTGGTTCAATAAGAGAGACTCTTAAGTATCCTCCAAACCATCTTGTAACCAAACAAACAAAAAAGTTTCTATCATATTAGAAACTGTAGATTGCTGTAAGGAATAGAAGTGCTACTGGACACACAAGTAAAGCTCAAGTTATCACTCAAGACAAAGTAAAGCCAGCTACAGACATATTGCAGTGTCTTTTTCTTTTGAAGAATATACATACCCCCTTTTTGTAGAGAGTGTGAATCCCTGACAGGAAAGGAAGGAGTCGGGACCAGCCACAAACATAATTCATTCCATCCCCATGCTGGCACCTACTGCATGCCCCCATATGACCAACAAAATCATCAAGATGCCCTACATTTTTATTTTGAGTAAACTCAAGGTCCATCATATAGATAGGTGCCAGTGGCTGAATGGTATAGGAAGATCCTTTACAAATATCACTTTTAACGTGAAAGGGAAGAATGGTAGGTATTCACCTTGTATCAGCGAAATGATGAGTGCACTACCAAGGTACAGGCAATTAGCGACGGATTTTTTTCGTCGAAATTAGCGACGGACTTTTGACAAATCACCGACGGATTACCGACGAGAAGCTGATAAATTTTTATTTTTATTTTAAGGGTGAGAAGAGGTCACCAGTTCGTCGCTACGGCGTCGGAGAAATAGCGACGAATTTACATCCGTCACTATGTAGTAGAATATTTGGCAGAAAATGTTGGAAAAAGTGGCGAAAAAAATTTACGACTACTTAGTGACGGATATTCCGTCGGCAGTTATGTTAGTATAGCATCGGCTTAGCGACGGATATTATCCGTCGCTAGTCTATCACTAAATGTACGACCCTAACTTAAATTGAAACGACGGGAAGAATTTTTTATTCCCTCCAAATTTTTACTCTCTCTCCTCTGGTGCCTCTATCTCTCTTTCCCAAAGGTGATCCTCTCTCTCTCTCCGACGGCTCTCTCTCTCCAGGTAATCCTCTTTCTCTCTCTCTCGCGTTGTCGGGGCGGCGGGGGTTGTGAGTGGCAGGGGGCAGCGGGTCGGGGCAGTGGGTCGAGAGGGGACGACGGGTCGGGGCAACGGGAGGTAGGGGTTGGGGGGTGCTACGCGAGTCAGGATGGATGGTGGCGTGGGTTTAGGTGATGGCGGAGGTGATGGAGAAGATGGTGGTGGTGTTTTCGGTCGGGACGGCAGGGGCGGCGGGGGTAGTGGGTGGTGGGGGGCAGCGGGTCGGGACAGTGGATCGGGGGGACGGCGGGTCGAGGCAGCGGGGGTTGGGGGGTGCTGCACGAGTCATGCTCGGTGGTGGCGTGGGTTTAGGTGATGGCGGAGGTGACGAAGAAGATAGTGGTGGTGTTGTCGGTTTGTGGGGGCAGCGGTGGTGTCGGGATGCTGTGTTGGAGGAGTTTGGAGAGGGATCAGGTTGGCCGGGTTAGATGTGTCATATCGTGGGGGTGTCCCGATACGAGATGGATGTCCGGGCTTGTCGGGGTGGGGATGGCGGTCGCGGTGTGGGCGGCGGGGGTGGGGTACGTGTGGGTGGCGGGGGACAACGGGTCGGGGTAGCGGGTCGGGGGGGACGGCGGGTCGGGTGGGGTTGGGGTGGCGAGGGTGGGGATGGCGGTCGGCGGTGTGGACAGCAGGGGTTTGTAAGTTGAGAGTAGTTACAATTGTTTGCAGTACAAAATTCTAAGTAGTAACTGTTTGCAGTACAAAATTATTTTTTCAAAAGCGGTTTGTAAGTTAAGATTAGTTATAATTGAAACAAGTACTCTGATATATCGATTCATTGGCCACTTAAGTTTTCAAAATTTGGAGTATAGGCCTGGTTTGGATTGCTGGTTTTTTTCAAGAATTAACCATTTTTTTGTAAACAGTTGTTACCAAAGAACTTTGGGGATTTTTTATTTATTGTAAATAGAATTTATATTTCATACATCTACTGTTGACATAAGATCTATTACAAGAGTACACCCGGTCCATGTGGAGCTGATCATTACTAATACCTCCCTCCATATATATCTATTGTATATAGTACGGTCGAGAAGAAGATAACTACTTCTCTGGAGGATGTTCGAACAACCGAGATGCTATGTCTAAAACCAGATGTCTAGTAAGTAAGACCGAGCGCTTGGACATTATATGAGATTTTGGAGCACCTCCACTCCAAGCTTTTGTGAGATAGAATTATAATGAACAATAAGTATTATGCTATCAGACACCGTCGCTCTTAATATGCGGAATATTATGTTATCCGTTCGATTTTGACAACATATCTTTGTCGACAAAGACAATAAACTATTTTTGAAGAGTTTCGACAAAGGCAATATTATGTTATTGGTATCGAACTATCAGTATCGGACTATCGCTATCAGTATCGAACTATCGGTAGCGGATCCACCTCCTCGACCGTATGTACTTAGTATCGATCATAGCGGATTAGTATCGGTATATCGGTTTGGTATAGGTCGTATCAGATGGTATTGACCTTAGCGAATTGGTATCGTTCTATCCGATATGTATCGGCCGTATAGCTGAGATTCGTATTGGCCTTATCGATTCGATATTGGCCATATCCGATAGGGCAGATACATATCCGTATTGGCCTTCCATCATGCTAATATGATACGGCAGATACATATCTGATACGGCCGATACCTATCGGATATGGCCGATACCAAATCGATAAGGCCAATACGAATCCTAGCTATACGACCGATACATATCGGCTATGTATCTACCAATACGCTAAGGCCAATACCAATTTGATACGGCCTATACCAAACCTATGGACCGATACTAATCTGATGTGGTCGATAATAAGTATATTCGGCCAATATACCAACGGATCCACCAGTTACATGATTATATACTAATTCTGTTTAGTTTGTCTTACGATACAGATTTTTATATCCAATCTATGATGGATTCTTATTTCGTTAATCGTACATGGATGTACAAATGATAACACGAGAGCAGAATAGGTGTGAGTTACGATTTTCAGGCAGGCATGGAAGTATTTCTTAAGTATCCCATGTGTAAAACTCAGTATATGGACGGTAACAAAATCAAGTGTCCATGTCGTAATTGTCGTAATAGACGTTACGAAGAAGTGGTGACTGTGAGAGATCATTTGACACGTAAGGGTAATGTACGTGATTACGGCCTGTGGTCATCGCAAGGTGAACTATATGCGGAAAGACAGGTTGTGAATGTTGTTGCTTATGATTTTGATGATAATGCTGCAACGGATTTTGTCATCGAAGACGACGAATGCTCTGTTGATTATGGAGACCTGCAGAACCTTGCACGAGATATGGTGTACGACGCGACATGGTCTAATTTTGATCCGGAGGATCCTAATCCAGAGGCGAAGGAGTTCTATGATATGTTTCAGGATGCATAAACTCCTCTATATCCTGGTTGTGAGACTCGTTCTGTACTGTCAGTGATGATGCGGTTGTTGAACATAAAGTTCAATTTTAACTTGTCACAAGCTTGCTATGATCGGATTATACAACTAATCAAAGAGGTGTTACCGAAGGAATCAAAAGATCTTCCAAAAAAATTCTACAAGTCAAAGATGATGGTCTGACAACTGGGACTGGTGTACGAGAAGATAGATTGTTGTCGCAATGGATGCATATTGTACTACAAGGAGAACGAGGACATAGAAAGTTGCAGCTTCTGTAATACGGATCGTTACAAGCCAGTCAGAAAAAAAGGAAGGTCAACAAGAAAATGACGTCCTTACAAGTATATGCATTACTTGTCGATCACTAAGTGCTTGTAGGAGATGTATATGTCTCAGAATACAGCAGAACACATGACGTGGCACAACGAAGAACGCACAAAGAACGATGGAGAATTGTCACATCCTTCGGATGGAAAGGCATGGAAATATTTTGATTTACGTCATCCAGATTTTGCTACAGAGCCTAGAAATGTACGTCTGGCACTATGTTCTGATGGCTTCGCCCCTTTTGGACAATCGGGATCTCAATACTCCTGCTGGCCGGTCATTCTTACCCCTTACAATCTGCCACCATGGATGTGTATGAAGACTCCTTATATGTTCTTGACATCTATCATACCGGGTCCCAAAAATTCGACGAAGAACATCGATATATATTTACAGCCGTTGGTGGATGAGCTGAAACAGCTGTGGAAGATCGGCGTCGCGACCTATGATATTTCCAGGAAACAGAACTTTCAGATGAGAGCTTCACTGATGTGGACAATCCATGATTTTTCCGCATACGATATGTTGTCGGAATTGAGTACTCACGGCACCATGTCTTATCCGATATGCATTGAAAATAGTAAGGTGTTCCACCTTAAGCATGGAGGAAAAACTTCTTTCTTTGACTGTCACCGTCAATTTCTGCCCGCGGGTCATCCTTGGAGAAAGAACAAGGATGCATTCAGAGCTGAAAAACAAGAATTTTCTCATCCGCCTGCCAGATTATCGGGATACGATATTTGGGAAGATGTAAAGGACTTGTCCACTATAATGGAAGATCCATTGAACAATCGTGTCGATAGGTTCGGACAAAGCCATAACTGGACCAAATGAAGTATCTTCTGGGACTTGCCTTATTGGAAAGATAATCTTATAAGGCATAATCTTGATGTTATACATATCGAAAAGAATGTGTTCGATAATGTCTTCAATACCGTCATGGATATTAAAGAAAAGACGAAAAACAATCCAAAAGCAAGACAAGACATTGTCGAGATACGCAAGCGTCCTTATCTGAACTTGATACAAAAGGGAGCTGGTGGACAATTAACTAAGCCGATAGCACGATACACATTGAGCAAGGAAGATAAGTTAATAATCTGTAAGTGGGTATCTACTTTAAGATTTCCCGATGGCTATGTGTCAAAATTTTCTAGATACGTTGATCTCAATGAACGCAAGCTAACGGGAATGAAGAGTCACGACTGCCATGTGTTTATGGAAAGATTACTGTCCATTGCTTTGAAAGAGTTATTGCCTTATGCTGTATGGGCTTCGTTGGCCAAACTATGAACATTCTTCAGGGATATTTGTTCAACTAAGTTGATGGTGCAATACATAGTTGAACTTGAGGAGAAGATTGTCTTAAAAATTTGCAAGTTTGAGAAAATATTTCCTCCGGACTTCTTCGACAACATGGAGCATCTACCAATTCATCTAGCATACGAAACCCGTGTCGGTGCATCTGTTCGTTATCGATGGATGTACCCATTTGAAAGGTACATAAAAATCGATATAATTTAAGTTGAATTTCAGTGGATTTTAAAATTTATTCTTAATTCTCAAGATAATCTGTCTCTTAGATACCTATACCATCTAAAGAAAACAGTTGGCAACAAGGCTTATATAGAGGCTTCGATATGCGAAGCATATCTTATCGAGGAGGTGTCAAATTTCTGTTCCATTTATTTCGATACTCATGTTAAGACAAATCGAAATAGACCTCAAAGGAATGACGAGAACGTTGAGGATGGAGGTATATTCAATGTAAGGGACAAGCCTGTTTGGGCTAGTAAGAAACGGTGGTTGACTGACGATGAGTATGATGCCGCTCACCGATATATCTTGTTAAACTGTGACATACAAGAAGTGAGAGATTTGGAGAAGCAAGTCAATACACTTGCACTCGTTATAATCTCTAATTTGGTGAAGTAAGTGAATGCACTTATTCTTATTCTGTCTAACAGTGTATTTAGAGATGAAGTCAAAATGAGGACACCCAATATTATCGATGAGGGACTTCAAAGAGAGGTTGATTGTACATTTCCGTCCTGGTTTCGCAAATACGTAAGTAACTGAGATAATATGTTATGCAGCTACCATTAAAATATAGGCATCTAAAATATTTAAATTATCAATATTTGTTTACAGATTTTACTGCCTGAAACAACACTCACAAATGAGAGTGTTCATTATCTGGCATTGGGACTGAAGAAGCAAGCAAAGACTTGGCCAGCCTATGTCGTTAATGGCTTCAAGTTTAAGGCAACTCAGAATGCTATAAATGTCGAATTTATCAATGACGACTTTAGTACCAAGGATTCCGGTGTTTGCATAAGTGGCATCATCTATGACGACGAGCCGGACTTTGACTATTATGGAGTGCTTCGAGATATTGTAGATTTATAATATACTGCCCCATATGATATGCATATTGTGATGTTCAAATGTGAGTGGTTCGATACGACACTAAATATCGGTTGGAGAATCGACAAACAGTTTGGATTTGTCGATATAAATCATCGCAGGAGGTATAGAGGGTCCGACACATTTTTGATAGCAAGTCAGGCTGTTTAAGTCTACTATACAAGCTACCCAAGGCGTCGTAGAGATCGATTTGACTGGTGGGCAGTATACAAGATTAAATCTAGAAATATATTCAACGTTGGAGATCCAGCATACCAAGAGGACCAGATCAAAAATTCTAATTACTTGGGACAACAGTCGGATACAATAGATATTGCAGATATTGTTGAGGAAAATAGAGGAGAGGAAGAGGTTGATACACAAGACTTAACTGTCAACCAGGGAAGAAAGAGGCGTCTTGTCCCAAATATTGAGGCAGAAAAAGAAGAAGAAGAATTTGATGGGAATGAGGATACAGATGAAATCGACGATGAGGATAAGGATGAGGATGAGGATGATGATGAAGATGAGGCCGAGGACGAGAACGAAGACGATGACGATGATTAGATTAAATATCATTGTATATTTTGAACACTTCCAATTACGTGAATTCAGTTTGACCTCATAAAAGCAATTACATGAATTCATTCCTTTTTCGTTCGATCATCTACTTATTGTATGATTTTTTTTTGCAGATGGTACTCCTAGTCCTTTTCGTCGCGGCGGCACTCATCGTCCTGCTGGTGGTATATATATTTTAGTTTAGAATTTTATATTCATTTACACTTTTATATTGTTAATTATGTTTATGTGTTCTATTTATAGGTCATGATGGCAGGCCGTGGTCGTACTGTTGGTGGTGGTCGTGCGGCTGGTGGTTGGGGTCGTAGTCGTGGTCGTGGTGGTACTGGTGGTCATGGTCGCATTCAATCTTCCTGGGATGTGACCCCATCCAGCGAACCCGACCCGGAGAGTACCCCGGGCACAAACTCATCCCGCCGTCGATCGACAACTTCATCGAGGCATGTGTCTCCATCCGCTAGGGAGTCCGTTCCGCCAGCGGACCCACCAGCGGATCCACCAGTTACTGCACAGTGGGCCCCGGAGTACCCCCATACTCGGTTCCATCCGGTTACTGGGGAGTACATACGCAGACCTACGGATCCTCCGACGGCCCCAGAGAGGACGATAGGCGAGTTCCGACGAAAGCTATGGCCCATGGGGTCCTCGTAAGTAAATTTAAGATAATTTATTGAATTTATTCAATTTATTTCATTTATTCAAGTTAATAATCCATTCGTTGCTTTTTCGTAGGTTTTTTCCGTTTAATGTAGCCAGGTCTCTAGGGAAAATTATCCCGGCTAACTTCCATGGTCCCTACCTCAACTTTTTGTTGGAGCCCCCAAACATGAAGTACGTCTGGCTCGACGAGTTGAGGGTGTATATATATATATATATATATAAAAAAAAAAATATATATATATATATATATATATATATATATATCTTGTGGTTAATTATTAGTTACTCTTTAATCAACCATTTTTTGAATTATGTGATAATTGAATTTGTATATTAGACGGCGTTCTGGTGGCCCCTCCATCGCGAGGACACGATCTGTAGGATCTATAGAAGCACTGCCTCGAAGAAGATATGGGACATGATTCATGACCTTAAAATGGGGCAGACGAGGCTGAATTGGATCCGACAGGACTATTATGAGGAGATCTTGGATAAGATGGATACTCCTGCGTAGGAGAAATTGGAGAAAGTGAAGGCGATCCGACGGGCCGCGGGACTTCATACGGGGGGATCAAGGCCCCACACAGCGGCGTTTGCAGATCTGTTGAGATACCGCAAATTTATTTTACTATCGAATTCGTTATTATTAATATATGAAGTTAATTAAATTCTATGAATATTTCGTACGCAGACGCAACGGGCGGTGAAGGAGGGAAAAGCACCAGAATTGGTCACTATGCACGATGTGTTCCAGCATACGCACAAGAGACGGAAGGACGGAAGCTACGTCGACGAGAGGGCCAAGGAGACTGATGTAAGTACTTACGTTTATGAGATTTATGTTAAAATTAAAAGTATTCTGACTATAACATAGGTAAACTTAGGATTCACACTATAACTTAGGAAAACATAGGATTTAGATTACAACTTAGGTAAACTTATAGTATAAACACATTCATTTGATAGGTTGCGTATCGTAGGGCCCTTAGTCGGGCTTAGTCATCTGCTGCCGAAGATGTCGGTGAAACGACGCCCGCCCGGATGCCCTCTTCTATGGCCGCTCGCAACGACTTGTTCGTAGATATCGTCGGTGGCTTTAAGAAAGGGCGCATGCACGGAGTCGGCTCCCTACGGCCTTTGTACATGGCGACTCAGAGATTTCCACCGACATCGCCTCCTCCTGCGGCCCCGGTAGACGATGATGTGAGGTCACAACTCGCGCAGCTGCACGAGGCGGTGTCATCCTTACGGGAGCAAATTGCCACGTACTTTCTCTCTCCTTCTAATGTTGCCGGTCCGTTTGCTGCTGGTGCTGGTTCGTCTGCTGCTGGTGCCCGTCCGTCTGCTACTGGTGCCGGTCCTTCTTCCGTTGGTCATCTTTCTTCCAACCTTGCTGCCCCTCTGGTACCGCCTCCGACTGTGACGATACTCCTTAACCTGATGTCGCTAGAGCAGCTATGCCGAGTTTCGGATAATGCCTTCGACGGATTGTCGCCATACATAGTGGAGTAGTACTATCGTCGGTCGCAGCAGGGAGTACCACCACCGGACGATCGAACTCCTCCTCGTCAGTGATGTATTGTATTTGAATAGGTTTTAAATTTTGAATATTTGTGGGAATTTTGAATATTATAACGATGGATATTAGTTTTTGATTTTTGGATAGTTGGGGTATATTTTATATTGGTTTGGGTAATGCATATTTGTGATGTATTATATTCGTGTGTGATTTATATTGGATTATATATTGGTCTATGTGATTGTATATTGTGATTTTTCGATGTTTCGGATGTTGTGTGAACAGGAAAAGCTCTGCAATTTTTTTTTAAAAAATCTCAGTTAGCAACGGACTAGTGACGGATTGGCGACGGACAACCTCAGTTACCGACTACATTTCGACGAAAAATCCGTCGCTAACTGGGGGATTCCAATATTTTTCATTTAGCGACGGATAGCCGACGGATTATCCGTCGGTAAGGTTCTGATGGTATGAAAGGTGCACATAACCTTAGCAACGGATAAGCCGTCGGTAGGCCGTCGGTCTCTCGTCGGCTTTCACTTGGCAACAGATAATCCGTCGCCAAATATAGCGGCTAATTTGTAACGATTTGGCGACTAAGTCCGACGGATTAGCGACGGAATATCCGTCGCCATGGTTCTGGGAAGGTCAAAAAAAATCTAGAACCGGGTCGACGGATTATCCGTCGCGATTCCGTTGCTAAGCCGTCACGAGGTAGCGACGAAAAGCGACGGAATAGCGACGGACCGATACTCTCTAATACACAGTAACGACGGTTTTTCGATGGACTAGTCCGTCGGTAAGAGTCTCTATAATTCACTGTCTGATACTTGAATTCGACGAAAAAATTTTTGTAAGCCGTCGCTAATGTAACGAATACTGACGATGGAAAGCCATCGCTATTCCGTCGAGTGGCGACTACCTAGGGACGGACTTTTTTTAGCGACGAGCTTATTGCCGACGGATTATTATGATCAAAATTCGTCAGTGATCCGTCGCTAATATGTATTATCGACGGATGGACGACGGATGTGGCCGTCGCTAAAACAACAAATTTTTGTAGTAGTGCATTAGGTTGGTAAGAAGTCACCATGAAACGAAATGAGTTATATATATGTTGCTTGTTTACTTACTCCAATCAAAGATAACATATTTACCATGAGCACATGTTTTACTGCTTACAAAATGCCAAAAAACTGATCCTAAGGCAATGATAGAAAGATCACAAATTAAGCTGCATGATTCACAATATTACATAGTATCGATTTAGGCGAGTGGATTTTTCATTCACCAATATGAGATGTGTACTGATACGTACACCAACCCCCAAGTCCTAGACGACTTGGGCTCGGACTTGCAACATGATGATGTGGTCAAGAAATAGAAGACATGATGTATGGAACGTTGAGATCATTATGAGCTAGAGAGATCATGAGTGTTGTAAACCAATCTAGCATGTTTCATTTTGGGCTATTGAAAGCCTTTGTATTCCAATACTTATCCAATAAAGAGAACTGATTCGTATACTCTGTAACTTCAATATGACTCTGCTTTTCTTCCGATACGAATGATTTGAATTGAGATAATCATTTAAAGATTTAATCATCTTGCCTTGTACGAGTGCAACTCCAGACTCGTACGACATCACACCCCAGCGAGGATGATCGATTCGGCTGAATTGATGCGGGCACGAATGATTCAGCGGGTTGGGAGTGACACATGTGTAGGTATCATAGTAGACCTATTGAAATAAAACATTTGTTATCCGCCGGGCACCAATATGTTGTTTACTTATAGCATTCTCCTCCAGGGAAAAAATTATAATTTTTTTAGCATCTTTGTCTCTTAAATTTATTGTACATATTGTATGTATAACATAGGAGATTATATGATTCTATTTGAAAATAAGGGTTGGAAAGAAATTAAAAGTTTGAGAAGGACCTCCTCTACACCGCCATGAAGTGAAGGATACCGTATTAAATTTCCCCTTTGTTGGAAATATGGGCGCACATGCCCTGCCTCATCAGGTCCGGCTCCTGACTTGCATGTGTGCACGTCCTGCAGACAAGAATGTCGAATTGAAACCGAGCTGTTAGGCCGGCCTTTTTTTCCAGATGTCAGACGTTACTCATAGGACTTTTATGCACGTTGTATTTTATGTCTTTTGGGCCCACTGTCCCCAACTTTCATCATTTTTATAAATGGAAGGAATAATAAGTCTCTTCACGCAAGCTCATAGATCGGCCTTATTTCATGTTGTTGATTTTGGTTTTTTATTTTTGAATTTAAAACTCAAATGAACGGTTTTTGAAAGAATAGTTGCTTCCAAGTTTTATTTGCACGAATATTACCATTTTTTTAACAGATATTACCGTTCAGTTCAGGGTTCTTAAGAATATCAGAATCTGGAAGGGAAGGAATAGTTTTTTTAGAGATGCCCGACGATCCGCACGGGACTTAGTGCTTGCTGCATTGCATACATGTTGGACCCACTGCCCCCAAATTCCACCAAATAAATGGATGGAATAATACACCCCCGTGGCTCGATCCACTGATCTTCTGCCATCCAGCCGGGGTCAGGGCCGGTTTTGAGAGAGTGCAATGAGTGCGACCGCACTAGGCCTCCTGAATTGGTAGGCCTCTAAAAAGTTTTATTCGCATATGTATTATGTATACTAAATTAACTCATGAATAAATAATTTAATAAATGTATATGTATATTTATTATGTATACTATAATACTATAGTAACTTATGAATAGATAATTTATCAATTCATTGACCTCCCTTATGTATACTAAGGTAACCAATGCGGAGATTCTATTAATTAACTAAGGCTATATCTGTTTCCAATTAACGAATCAATTAACTAAGGCTTCTATTATTTCCAATGAATGTAACAAGTTAAATATTCTTTCAATTCATATTCGAAACCAATAAAAAATCATACCACTTAATAGAAAATCCTATGACTTATAGGATTCAAATAAAATACTAACTATCTCTGACTTTATCGACCGTCTGTCTCTCGACCCCTTCTTGTATATAGTAGATCATGCTATTGCGTTACTCAAGAGAAGGTTCGAACAATATCAAAACTATATATGCGAATATTTTTATTTTATTTTTGTTCAGTTCAAAAAATTTGAATTCATTAAATAAAGATAGTTTGAAAGCTTGTTGTAGTCGTCTAGAAAGTACTTTGAGACATGGTGACTGCTCTGATATTGATGGAGATAAATTATTTGAGGACCTATAAACTTTACAAGATCTTCTACCAATAGACATACAAGCACTTGAAATATTAAATTTTATGAAAAACTTTAATTATTTTTCTACAGAATTCTATTGACAATTGCAGTAACTTGCATATGCATAAAGGAATTTTTTCAAATTGAAGTTATTGAAATCGTGCATTCAATTAGCCATGTCACATGAGACTAAATGAATTAGGTCTAATTTTCTTTGGAAATGAGTTCTTGGAATGTGTTGATTATGAATGTTTGATTGATGATTTTGGAGATAGAAATGCTAGAAGATTGTTCTTTATATGAAGATGGCAAAAGATGGTTGTTTCTTTAGCTTTATTTTGTCTCTTTTAGTCAAATATTATTTCAATTGAAAGATATTGTAGTTGAATGATTTTTCTTAATTGATGCTAAGTTTTGATAATTTAATTTTTGAAATTCTTAATTAGAATTATATATATATATATAAGAATAGGCCACCATTTATTTTTTGCACCAGACCCCTTCATCCTTGACGAATCTCAGCTCCGGCCCTGACCGGAGTTTTATACCTCTCCTCGGTAACCACAAAAGTCACTCGAGTTCGGTGATGGAAATGAATAGTTGCTTTTGTCACATATAAGCCTTACTAATTTGTTTTTTTTAGCCACTTTATACTTTATGTTTCTTTTATTTCTTTATCATCTGTTTCTGTTTATAATTCTAATTGCAAATTATATATATATATATATATATATATATATATATATATATATATATATATATATATTTTTTTTTTTTTTTTTAAAGCAGATTTTATTAAAGAAAAGGAGGCATAGAGGGGTCGGGTCCCAACACCCGAGAGAACAAAATCCTAGTCCCGAATTCGAAATACAAACGCCACAACGACAAAAGGAAAAAAGCAACAGTCAGAAGGAAGCCACGTGGGGGGGGGGGGGGCACGTGGGGGGGGCGCGGGGCCCGAGAGGCCCTGGTCCATGCGCGGAGATCGAAGGCGCGGGGCCCGAGGCGCATGGGGGGGGGGCGCGCGGACAGCGCAGGAGCCGAGGGGCCGGGGACTACTCCGGGAGGCGGCGGGGAACGCGCGCCGCCGGGCGAAGCACCGGGCCGCCCATCTCGACGCCACGCAGGGGGAGAGGAGGAGGAGACGCCGGAGCACCGGACCATCCCGGACGACGCCACGAGGGGGAAGGTCGGCCCGCCGGCGGAGCGGCGGCACGACGAGGCCTCGCAAAGGGGAGCGAAGGGGCCTCCGGGAAGATCAAGGCCGGAGCCTGTTCCGAGGAGGGGAAACCGACGGGGAGGAGGGGGAGAGGGCGGGTCTCCAGTAACCGCGGAGGGCGGGGACAGCTGGAGTAGCCGCTGCCCAGCGCGGCGGAGGGGGAGGGGAGCTGGCCTCCTGCACTGCCGGGGTCGCCGAGACGACAACCGTCGCGGAGGAGGCGACGAGAGCGCTAGGGGAGGCGGCTCGCTCCCAAAGCGAGTAGGACCGCCTCCACCTGGGGATGGGCGGGAAGCCAGACCCACCCCGAGTAGGCCGGGTGCTGCCAGAAGGCGCCGGCCGGGGAAGAGAGTGGCGGAGAGGAGGCGGCGGCGGACGGGAGGTCCTCGGCCCCGGCTGGGAGAGGGGCTGGACGAGACAGGGGGGAGGGGGCTGACGGGTCGGGGTACTCGTCGGCCGGGTGAGCCGTCGGATCCGGAGCCACGGGGACGTCGACCACCGGGCGGGAGGGAGAGGCAGGGGCCGGAGCGGTCGCCTCTCGGGGGTCGGAGCGGCTACTCGAGGGGGACAGAGGGGTGGGGGGCGTGACGCCCATAGGAGGGGGAGGCGCGGCGTCGTGCACGGCTACCGAAAGGTTTGCTGGCCGGGGCGCCGGACCGGGAGGACGCACCGCAGCGGCGGAGACGGCGAGGGACAGGAGCGACGGGCCGGGGCCGAGGATTAAAGGGCCCGGATCTGGCGGAGGGCGGCGTGGGCGGCGGCGCCTACGACAGGGACGACGGCGTCGCTGAGGAGGCGGGAGGAAGGAAGGAGCGCCGCCGCAAGTCGGACAGACGCCGTCCGGCGGCGACGGGGAAGAGGAGAAGCACCACGGAGTGGGCGTCCAAGGGGCGCCCGGCCATCCGCAGGGAGCAGGGAGGCCAGGGAGGAGAGGGTGGCCACGTCGGGCGACGGGGGACGGCCAGCCGCCTGCCTGGCGCGGGGAGCGGAGGCGCTCCGCCCCATGGGATCCATGCCCAAATCCCTCCTGCGAGAGCCATTATTATTATTATTATTATTATTATTATTATTATTATTATTATTATTATATATATATATATATATATATATATATATATATATATATATATATATATATATATATATTTTCTAACACTACTATGTGCTGTTCGTGCGCATTTTATTATAAAAAGACAACTAAAATAAATTACTATCTTATAATCCGATTGGGTGCGGTTGAACTCATCAAGGTTACTACTATTTTAGTCCACTTACGATATTGGAGTGTCAGCAAAACACACAAACTGTTTCCAAATCATTTTATTAAGATTAGTATTTTACTATATCCAAAGAACCATCAAGTTGCAGACTATTTGGACATGACCTACCAATAATTAGGGTTATAATCCCATAAAGTTGCAGAACAAAGTGGACATTACATTCCAGTTATTAGGGTTATAGTTAATCGCATAAAGTTTGTACGGTCAATGGACATAACATTGCAAACTACCTGGAAATTTGCAAAAATGTTGTACTAGCCTTTTGGTGCTTCATGACCTCTCAATGACAAGGATGGTAGGGTTTGAAACTGTTAATCCCGGGACGCAATTTTCGATAAAAAATTGAAAAAATAAAATAATTGTAAAAATAATATTTCTATGCAACACTTGTAAGAAGGTGCACAACAGAGATCCTAAAAGAATTCTGGATTACGAAAATCTAAAAAGGTTTCGTAATAGTAGCAAACGATAGTATACTTCTAAAAAGAAGGTACAAATCGAATTGCCAGCAGCAGCAGCAAAGTGGATGATAGGCGAAAGATGGAAGAACAACCTGCTGGGGTGAATGATCACCATTGCTCAAAGCTTAATTCGCCCCCACACGAACAGCTTCCAGAAACCAGCAAGTTCGACGGAGAACTTTGGAACGTTCCGCTCTTCTGACTTCTCGGATGGCCAACGGACTCCTGTGCAAAAGTAGCGCTGGTGCAACGCC
This sequence comes from Iris pallida, assembly GCA_029216955.1. Taxonomy (NCBI): domain Eukaryota; kingdom Viridiplantae; phylum Streptophyta; class Magnoliopsida; order Asparagales; family Iridaceae; genus Iris; species Iris pallida. The sequence goes on from JANAVB010011800.1 coordinate 22,836,323, forward strand.
TTCTCTTCTCTCTCAAAGTCTGTGCGAATTCGTAAGGAATTCTGAACTGAACTTGTGTTAAAAAAACACTTGTTCTGTTCTTCTGTCTCCTGTGTGTATACAATATGAGAGAGAAGAGAGCCTTATATAAGCCCGCACTATAACTGCTTAGTTAGCAGAACGTTCGGGACGTGAAAAAAAACCGTCCCGAACGTGCTGTAACCGCTTAAATCGTGCATAGACATGATCTGAGTCAACTTGCGCACAGAGCGCACAACTTGGACACTGCGCGCACAGCACCACATGTGCCACACTGTGCCACACGCACCGTACGCAACCTGCACAATCCGTGCAATGCACAAACTGCGCACATTGCGCTACTCGTGCAACTTGTGCCATTTGTGCACCGCGCGCACCCTGCGCGCCATTAGCACAACTTGCGCCACTTGCGCACCGCGCGCACCCTGCGCAAACAAAATGCCACATTATAACTCATGAGCCCATGAGCCCGAGTCTGAGTCCGGGTCGCTAAGCCCCTACGGGGGCTTAGCTCCAATGAAAATTAATTTTCCAAGAGCAAAAAGCATGAATTCTTTCATTGTTGATTTAGCCTTTTTCCCATTAGAAAAATACCCCCACATGACACACCCATGTGCACCTCCACCCCACATGTGCATCTCTAAACAAGCATAGCTATTATATAGAGATACAACTCCTTTGGCCTAGCCGATGTGGGACTAAACTTTCCAATAAAAAAACCAAACTCTAACAGAAACTATATTGGATTTAAATTGGACAAGGATGGTAGTCTTTTTCTTTTCTTAAAATATTTAATTATAGCTTGTGTTTACATCCAAGTAGGATCGTTTCTGAGCATGTACAAGTTGTGTGATCGTACACTATTCTAAAAATCAGAATGTCCTAGAAAAATTTAGCCTCAGTATATATTGTTAATATGAAATATCCATTTTTAGATTTATACCTCTGTATATTTGTTAATCTAAAATCTCTATTTTTAGATTTAGGCCTACCTATTTTTTAGGAACTGTAATAGCATGATCCTTAGAATGTCAAAAAAAAAAAATTTTGAGTGGTTAAATATAGAATATTTTTTTAGTATTTGTATAGGTTCCTTAGAATGTCATAAACCACCATGCACCCAAGTGACTCATATATACCTCAAAGCTTGCTAATTAAATAATATGATTTTTGCTTGCTAGTCATGGCCACAGTTGAGAACTAATAAGGAATTTAGTCCCACATTGGAAAATGTAATATGAAGAGGAGCTAGACTCCCTATAAGTAGTGGAGTAGCCAATCAATAAAACACAACAATTATTCTCTACATGGTATCGGAGCCATAACCACAAATTTTTTTTTCAACCCGCCCAAAGCTACCTCCTGCCCCGACGCCCAGCCCCCCTGGCCCCGCCAGCGACTCCCCCCCACCGCCGACGACACCCCCCTTGCTTCCCCCCGCCACCCCCCCCACCCCAAGCCGACGCCCCCTGCCCTCCGACGCCCACCCCCCTTGTTGACCCCGACGCCCACCCCTGCTGTCCCCGCCCCCCACCCCCCTTGTTGACCCCGACGCCCTCCTGCCCCCCCCAACGACGGTACCCCCACCTCGATGCCCCCCTCTCTTCCAACCACATATGCGGCCGACCCCTCCCCCACAAATCCTAATTTGCGAGCGCGATTATGTGGACGATTTTTCTAAGACGGATGGCTGTCAAATGCTTTATTTGCACTTTCTGTTCCTAGATTACGTCCTCCAGAACTACAAATACTTTATTTGTATTCCGTTCTCGATATGCAAATTAGGATCTACATGCGTGCGCCAGTGTTGGCCACGTTAGCAACGCATTCGTAAGGTCTCTGTTGAAGACTTTACATAAAGACGAAGACGACGAAGCCGACGAAGACGACGACGAAGACGACGACGACGATGAAGCCGACGAAGACGACGACGACGACTCACAGTTGAAGCCGCCATGGATTCGCTCAGTGGTAAACTGACAGTAGAAGAGATGAAGGCCTTGGTTGATAATATTTTATCAAAAAGATTAACCGAGGCAACCCCACGTGTGATCCATACTAATGTGGATCCGTCACCCTACAAAATGGAGAAGCTGGACAAGCTGGAGACAAAGTTGGAAGGAACGTCCAACTACTTGAAATGGTCACGGCAGGTACTGCGGACGCTCAAGGGACGAGGCTTGGTTGGCTACGTCAATGGCCAAACCAAGGCGCCAGATGATCCCTCCTCAAAGGATTTTTCTATTTAAAAAATTGTCAACAATGTTGTGGCTGGATGGTTGACAGCCTCCTTGACCGACCAGGTGTCGGGCAATGTAGAGGCGATGGAGGCTGCTGCTGATATATGGCAGACTTTGAAGGATATGTACTCAGGCTTCGACAATCCTATACGGGTCTTCTAACTGCAGGATGAACTTGATAGGGTGTCCCAGGACGACCGTAACATCTCTGAGTACGCCGCCCTGTTGAAGAAATACTGGTCTAATCTGGATCAATATGATCCTCTTGGGATGGAAGATGCACATGTCGAACCAGTATTTATGAAACATTTTTAAAAGTTCTTAGATTATATTTCGCGACAACGGATGATGAAGTTCTTGAAGGATCTTAATCCTGCGTTTGAGCATAGAAGGAATGTACTCCTCGCCCAGCCCATGATTCCAACTTTGGAAGAAGCCATAGCTGCCATGGCACAAGAAGAGGCTCGATTGAAATTGATGCCTAACAAGAGCTCTTTGCAGGGGGAACAAGCCGCTGTTGACAAGTCTGCCCTTGCCGCCTTCAATCAGCCTCCCTATGTTGCAGGTGTTTACCACAACTGTGGTGACTCAGGGCATTACATCAGATTTTGTCCAAAACCCCTGCAAAGTCAGTCGAGTGATCGTGGACGGAGCCGCGGAGGACGTCGAGGTGGTAGAGGCGGCTATGCTGGTAGAAGAAAAAATTATTCTGGCGGCCACAAAGTAAATCTGGCGAAAGAAGGGGGAGAACATCACCGGGTTGAGTTATCCCCTCTTGAGAAGGAGTTCCTCGCGAGGTTACGCAGCACGAAGCTGGGCTCGGACGGCAGTCATGGGGCATCATCTTTCTCGGGGGATCACATCACTTGCTTTGTCCAGACCAGCACAGGTATTCCTGCGCGTGCTCTTGCGGCAGCTGTACACCAACCAGGTTGGATTATGGACTCTAGGGCATCTCGCCATGTTACGGGGTCCCGCGGTGAGTTCCAGGACTATTCTTGATCTTAGTCACTGTCGCATGCACCCATTCTCTCAATCTTACCAATGTGTTATATGCTCCGTCTTTTCCTGTCAATCTTCTTTCTATTAGTGCCATTATTCTTGATCTTAACTGTACAGTTTTCTTTGACATTTCTATGGTGACTTTTTAGGAGAAGGGGACAGGACGATGACTAGGGACTAGAACATGGCATAAGGGGCTGTGGTACTTGGACAGGGCTAGACTGGACAAAGCATTGGCATCTCTGGTGGCAGACACACCACCTGAAGATTCATGGCACAGTATAGAAGATGAATTGCTACTCCACCACCAGCGTATCGGTCATTCTTCTTTTAAAATTATTAGTCGAATGCATCTGTCCTTATACCAAAGGGCTAATAAAGAGAAGTTATTTTATAATGCATGTAAGTTGGGTAAACATACCAGAAGCACGTATATGAGTCCAGGAAATAGAAGTTCAGCTGCATTTGATATGATACATTCGGACGTATGGGGCCCTTGTCCTACAACCATTATTAACGGTTTTCGATGGTTCGTCACTTTTATTGATTGTTATACTCGCGTGACATGGGTCTACCTTATGGAGAATAAAAGTGACATCTTTGAGGCGTTTCGCGACTTTTATCGCCGGATAGAAACACAATATGGCACTAAAATTAAGTGCTTATGGTCTGACAATGGGACGGAGTATACAAATAAACAGATTGCTGAGTATTTATCCGCTCATGGAATAATACACCAAACTTCATGTACCTACACACCGGCATAAAATGGTGTGGCCGAACGGAAGAACAGATACCTGCTGGAGGTCGCACGGACGATGATGTTGGCTATGAATGTCCCGAAACACTTATGGGGGCAGACGGTGTTAACGGCCTCTTATCTAATCAACAGAATGCCATCTCAGGTATTGGACTGAAAGTCACCGTTGGAGATGCTTACTGGTGCAACCACGTACACTGTTCCGCCGAAAGTATTTGGATGTGTATGTTTTGTCCAAGATAATAGGCCAGGAGTTGGCAAACTGGATCCTAGAGCGGTTAAATGTGTCTTTGTCAGATACACGACAACTCAGAAGGGATACACATGTTGGAGCCCAGTTGAGCGGAAGATGTTTGTAAGCATGGGCGTTACATTCAGAGAACTGGAACCATATTATGGTTCGGATGATGGTTCGACGTTTGGTGACACACCTAACACAGAGGGTGTTAGATGTGAGGGAGAGAAAATAAGCCCATCTGTGGTAGTCGGATCGGTCCCATGCCCGGTCGTGAAAAACTGGACGAAAGGGAGAGAAAGCAATGACTCCGATACAGAAAAAGAAGATACATATGTTAAACAGGGGGAGCAGCAGACAATGGAAAAGGAGCTCCAAGTCTACAGAAGGAGACAATAGAAGTCCAGTACTGTGCATGTACCGTGCCCTGTGCCTACTGTACCAAGTCCCTCGTCTACTCCTGCTCCAAATCTTGAAGATGTTGCCCCCGCACAGAATCAATCTGATTCTGATGCGGATCTCTCTGACTCTGATGGTATGATCTCTCCACCACCTATTGCTCCCTTAAGGAGATCTTCTCGCATCAATGCGGATAAGGCTCCTAGTCATTTTGATGATTATGAATATAATATTGCCAACTACCTGTCTTATTCTAACATTTCTTCAAATTATCGAGCCTTCATTGCATCATTAGACTCTACTTCGTTGCCCAAAAGTTGGCAGGAAGCAAAGAAAGATCCAAGGTGAAAAGCTGCAATGATGAAAGAACTTGGGGCACTGGAGAAAAATAAGACGTGGGAGCTGATTCCATTACCCAAAAGGAAGAAAACTGTGGAATGAAAATGGGTGTAAAGGAGACGTCAGAAGGAAAGATGGAACGATACAAGGCGAGGTTGGTTGCAAAAGGATACACACAATCATATGGCATCGACTATGATGAGACGTTTGCTCCAGTAGCGAAAATGAGCACCGTAAGAACTCTGGTCTCCATTGCAGCGAACTATGGGTGGAAGCTATACCAATTAGATATGAAGAATGCCTTTCTCCATGGGGACCTACAAGAAGAAGTATACATGGAACTCCTGCCAGGGTGCTACGCTACAGAATCAGACAAAGGGACGTCGCATAAAAAAGTATGCAAACTAAAGAAGTCTCTATATGGGCTCAAGCAATCTCCTCGAGCCTGGTTTGACAGATTCAGAAAGGCTGTTACAGGTATGGGATACCATCAAGCAAATGCAGATCATACGGTCTTTCTTCAGCATGCAAGAGGCCACATCACTATACTTGCTGTATACGTGGATGATATAGTAATCAAAGGTAATAATGAAGTCGAGATCGCGAGGCTGAAGTCAAAACTCGCGAAGGAGTTTGAAGTAAAGGGTTAGGAGCGATGAGGTACTTTCTAGGTATCGAGGTGTGTGAAGGCGAACAAGGAATTGTTCTCTCACAGAGAAAATATACACTAGATCTGTTGAAGGAGACAGGGATGCTGGGATGCAAAGCAGCAATCACGTCAATTGACCAGAAGTGCAAGTTGGGAGCAGAAGCAGGAGAGCCAGTTGATCGTGAAAGATATCAACGACTTGTAGGAAGATTGATTTATCTGGGGCACACTCGCCCTGATATCTCATTTGCGGTGAGTCGCTACATGCATGATCCAAGAACGGGTCATATGAATGCAGTGCTTCAGATCTTGAGATATCTGAAAGGGACGCCGGGGAAAGGGCTATGGTTCAAGAAGAATGGATGTATAGAAGTTGAGGGATACTGCGATGCAGACTGGACGAGCTGCATAGACGATAGAAGGTCTACCACGGGATATTGTGTCTTTGTAGGAGAAAACTCGGTCTCATGGAGAAGCAAGAAACAGTCTGTGGTAGAACGGTCTACAGCTGAAGCAGAATACAGAGCAATGGCTTTTGGAGTGTCGGAGTTGCTGCGGGTGAAAGCGTTGATGACAGAGTTGAAGCTAGACAAGGGAGCACCGTTACGTTTTCTGAGCGATTGTCAAGCTGCAATAAGTATAGCTAACAATCCAGTTCAGTACGACGGAACGAAGCACATCGAGATCGATCGATTCTTCATCAAAGAGAAGATGGAACAAGGGATACTGAAGATTGATCATGTTCGCTCAGAAGAACAAGTGGCAGACTGTCTGACTAAGAGTATTAGTTCATTGAGTCTGTTGAAGCTATGTAAGAAGATGGGAATAATTAATATCTATCGCCCATCTTGAGGGGGAGTGTTGAGAACTAATAAGAGATTTAGTCCCACATTGGAAAATGTAATATGAAGAGGAGCTAGACTTCCTATAAGTAGTGGAGTAGCCAATCAATAAAACACAACAACAATTATTCTCTACAGCCACATTAAAGGAAAAATGAGAGACCCAGTTAGGGTTTAGTTTAGATGGTAGTTTTGTAATGATTTACTGTTAACTTTTGGAAAATATTTATTTGAACGGCAAATAAATGACATGTTTAAAAGTGTTTTGGCTTTCCCATGAACCAAATGGATTCAGGGATGAAAATAAATTAAGGTCTAGTGGAAGTTTTTCTAACTTCTATAATTATATGTGAAATATTCTAGTTCGAAATATTGAAAGTGCTTCGGCCATTTAAAGTTTTGAAAAAGTATGTGCAAAGCCTCCTTCGTCATTCAATTCTGGTTGTCCGTAATAGAATCACGGAAGACGTAACTGCAATTCAAATTGTCCTGTACAGTTGCGTAGAAAGAAATTTTTTGAAATATAACCATCTATTAGTTGAAGTTCTCTGTTAATTAACCCGGGAATGATCGACCTTATTACAAAAGTCCATAGGTCAAGGCAATAATTTTGCTCGATCTCATTTAAAAACAATAATGCAATTAGATTAAAAACGTAAATATAAACAAATAATACTTTATAGGGAATCTTTTCAAAATACTGTGTTTTAAATGGATTAATTAACAGTTCTTTTAAGGAAATAAATAACTCTATTAAACAGAAAAACTGTTTAGTCATCTCTTTTTGGATATAACTTAGAACACATGGAGATAGCTCTTCACTGAGCAAATATGTAACAGATTTCGAAAACAATAATGCTTCGAAAGCCAGAGAATGTACTACAGTACTAGAAATCCTAGGAGTGTTGACAATTGAGATACCACAGGAGTTAGTAATAGCAGCCCGACCTTCTTCAATATTAGAGACTTGCAATCACCTTCTATGATAACATTTTATTTTTTGGAATTTTTTTTTTTTTTTTTTGCAGAGATCAAGTGCAAGTCTCAAAGCTGCTACTCCTGCTTCCAAAGGACTACCACCCTCATGGAACGATGTAATAGCTCCTTGAAATACACCTTCCTCGTCACGGCAAACTGCGGCGCCACCCATTTTGCCATCAATTAAGGAATGCACCATCAAAATTAATCCTCCAATAGTTCTTTGGAGGAGGGATCCATTCTCCTTGTATAGACATGGTTGGTTTCGATTTTGCGATTGGACCTTCCGACCTTGGTTAGCATAGCAGGCTACAAAAGCCTCTTGAAGTCTGATAGCCTCATTGATGGTATTACTGATGTATAGCGTACGTCGATAGATAGTGGTAGTCCCGAGAATTGATCAAAGATGAAAAACTGATTCAATCGAGATCTGAGAATCACACAAAACTTTGTAGTGATCAAACTCAAGATCTACGAAGATAAAAAAAACCAAATAGCCAGATTACAATATGAAGGAGGAAAATAGAGAAGAGAAGATCTCTCGTTCTTCTTTACAAACGTGTTGCAATTGGGACAGAACGAGTTACAATAATCTAGAGAAAGATGAGATGAAAAAATTGTTGCCCATTCCATGGTCACACCCGATTTCGATAATCAACATACACTTTAGTCAATACACAAAATATAGAAAATACTGCTAATCATTTCAGGATTCATGAAATCATATTCAACGGACGCTGTACCGCATCAATCAAAGCGTCAACATCATCAAATCTTCTGGAGACTCATTTCTCATTTTATTCTGTATTTTATATTTTATTGAGTCTAGGATTTATTCTGTAAAATCAATTGTGGTAATACTGGCTTAGGGTTAAAACTGTCCACATTCCAAAAGCCTACCTATTTACCATTCGTATTTTCGATTACAAATATTTCAAAAACATATTTCGAAAATAGTCTTTCAAAATGATTTTACAAATAACCAAAAATATTATTGAAAACTGTTTTTGCAAATGATTTTCAAATATCTCCTGACCGAACTCGAAACCGAGTTCGGCCCGAGTTCGGTCCGAACTCTGACCGAGTTCGGTCAGAAGTTATTCAAACTTCTGTTGCCTCCAAATCAGCGAGCAACGTCTCTTTGCGAGATATTTGCATCCGAACTCTGTCCGAGTTCTGCCCGAGTTCGGTTGGAGAAAACACCTATAAATAGAGAAGAACTTTTCATTTCAAATCATCAATTCATTCTTCATTCTCTCTTCTCTACTACTCAAGTGTTTTCAAACGATCTAAGATTTTCAAATCTCACCTATACATCTCTTAGCCAAAAGCCAGTACTATCAGAGTTGATTTAGAGTCTTTTGGTTACTCAAGAGTTGTAAAGAGGTCGTTCCAAGTTTCAACAACTTTTTTTGTTGTGGAGCTGGTCGTGCGCTCGTCACCAAGCACGGTGTGTGTGTGGAGCTGGTCGTGCGCTCGTCACCAAGCACGGTGTTGTAAGAGACTACAAGCTCTCAGTTAAAGCTTGTGCCATAGTGGATTAACATCGAGCAAGAGTACTCGAGACTGGATTAGTCCTCTCAGAGGGATACCAGTATATATCGATGTGTTACTGAGTTTGAATTCTCTATCTCTATTTACTGTCTCTTATATATCTGCCATAGTTTAAATTTTTTATTGGTGATTATATTCTGCTGCACACACGCACTCTATTCACCCCCCCTCTAGAGGTGCTCAACGGTCCTACAATTGGTATTAGAGCAGATTATATTTTTATATAACATACCTTAGAGAGTATATATATGGCAGCCATGAAATCTATATTCAACGGTGAAGGGCAATCCACAAATAGACCTCCCCTATTTGATGGAACAAATTACACATACTGGAAAACACGAATGACTTTCTTTATAAAATCTCTCGACTTTGATCTATGGTCAATAGTCATTGATGGTTATAAGAAGCCAGCACCCACAGTGGTTGAAGGCATTCTTATGGAAAAGCCTCATGACAAGTACACCGATGCTGAAAAAGCAAAGGCCAGTCTTGATGCTCGAGCCATCAATGCACTATTCTGTACAATTGACAAAACCGAGTTCACCAGAGTTTCAACCTGTAAGACGTCTCACGAAATTTGGAAACTCCTTGAGGTATCCCATGAAAGGACTTCCCAAGTAAAGGAATCCAAAATTAGTAGACTGACACAGGAGTATAAATCTTTTAAAATAAAACCCGGTGAGTCAATTACATAGATGTTTACTCGTTTCCTCGATATAACTAATCATTTACAATCTCTTGGCAAGGATTACAGCAATCACGAGAAGATCAGAAAAGTGCTGCGGGCTCTAACAAAGAACTAGAATCCAAAAGCCACAGCAATAATTTAAGGAAACGATCTCACCACTATGACTCTGGAAACGCTGATGGGCAAGCTCATGACCCATGAACTCGACTTGCAAGATTTTGAAGAAGCAACACCAAAGGAGAAAACTATTGCCTTCAAAGCCCAAGCAAGAAAATCAATATACAACGATTCCGATGAAGAATCATCAAGTGGTGATGAAAGAGCCCTACTTGTGAGGAACTTCAAAAAATATCTAAAGTTCACAAGCAGAAAGAAGAAAGACGTCCAAGAAAGCAACGAAGATGAAACTATATGCTTTGGATGCAAAAAATCAGGACATATGAAGAAGGACTGTCCAACCACCAAGAAAAGCAGTCCATACAATAGATCAAGATCAAGCAGAAAAGCTACATCTGGTCAAAAGTATGCCAACACAAGCATCTGGCAGGAAAGCGATGCCAGTGACTCAGAAGAAGAAGACAGACCCTGCAGCAATGCAAATATTTGTCTCATGGCTTTTGAAAAGGTGGACCCTCAACCCTCTCATGCTAAAAGCAAATGGATTCTCGATAGCGGATGTTCGCGACACATGACTGGTGATGCATCCTTATTCGCTATGCTATCGATGAAGAAAGAAGGATACGTCTCCTTCGAAAACAACTTGAGAGGTGATATAATAGGTAATGCTACTGTAGGTATTTCTCCTTATCCAATAATAAAGGATGTTTGTCTAGTAACTGAATTGAAACATAACCTATTGAGCATAAGTCATTTGGCAGATAATGGTTATGGTATCAATTTTGTGAAAGATAAATGTACCATATATGATACGTCATCTGGTGATCCCGTATATAAAGGGATTAGAGAAGACAACATTTATGTTTTCTTTTTGGAGAATACTAATAATGCAGGAAGATGCCTAGTAGCCAATCAAGATGAAAGCTGGCTATGGCACATGAGACTAGGACACGCAAACATGGATACTATCTCACGTCTGAAAACAAAGAAGTTAGTAAAATGACTCCTTGAAATTCCATTCAAGAGAGATATGGTATGTACAGACTGTGAAAAGAACAAAGCACATAGGTCTACTTTTAAATCCATCAACGCTGTAAGTACTTCGAGACCTTTGCAGTTGATTCATATAGATTTATTTGGTCCTAGTAGAGTCGCTAGTCTCGGCGGTAAGCTCTATGCTTTTGTTATTGTTGATGATTTCTCTCGATTTACTTGGGTTTACTTTTTATCAAACAAAAGTGATTCTATTTTTGAATTTTAGATATTTTGTAAAAAGGTACAAAACGAAAAAGGCTTTATGATTACTCGTATCCGAAGTGATCATAGTGGCAAATTCAAAAATTCTGACTTCAGAAAGTTTTGTGATGATAGTAGATATTACCACGAATTTTCTTGTCCTAGAACTCCCCAACAGAATGGTGTTGTGGAGCGGAAGAACCGTACTCTAAGCGAAATGGCTAGAGTCATGTTGAATCAGTATAATCTTCCTAAATACTTTTGGGCAGAAGCTGTTAGTACAGTCTGTCATATTTTAATAGGGTGTTAATTCGACCAATCTCGAAGAAAATACCATATGAGCTTTGGTTTGGAAGAATTTCAAACATTTCTTATTTTAAAGTTTTTGGTTGTCGCTGTTTTATCCTGAACACCAAGGATAACTTGGGAAAGTTCGACTCTAAAGCAGATGACGGGTTATTTCTCGGATATGCTGCTAAGAGTAAGGGATATAGAATTTTTAATAAAAGATCTATGATTGTTGAAGAAAGTATTAATGTTACTTTTGACGAGTTGAATAGTCACAGATCTAGCGACAGTGATGATAAAGATGCACCTAAAAAGACTAAGAAGAATTCTGAGAAAGATCTGACCCAAGAGGCAAGGACTGATAAAAGTTCCGAAGATGAAGGAACTGAGAAAAGCCTTGTGAAGGATATGGCCTAAAGATTTGAATCATTGAGATTCAAGCCAGATCATCCAGAAACTCTCATTATAGGTGATGTATCCAAAGGTGTAAGTACACGTTCATCTCTTAAAGATTCTGAATTAGCAGCAAATATAGCATTTATTTCACAAATAGAACCTAAGAATGTAGAAGAGGCTTTTTCTGATGAGTTTTGGATTTCTGCCATGCAAGAGGAACTTAATCAATTTGAGAGAAACCAAGTTTGGAAACTTGTTCCTAAACCAATTGGTCAATCAATAATTGGTACCAAATGGGTGTTCCGAAATAAACTCAGTGAAGATGGACAAGTTCTACGCAACAAAGCACGTCTAGTTGCACAAGGTTATAATCAAGAAGAAAGAATTGATTATGATGAGACTTATGCTCCTGTTGCTAGACTAGAAGCCATTCGCATATTTTGCGCATTTGCATGTTTTAATGATTTTAAACTTTTTCAAATGGACGTGAAAAACACATTTTTAAATAGATTTTTGAAAGAAGAGGTTTTTGTGAAGCAACCCCCTGGTTTTGAAGATTTTCAAAAATCTGATCACGTCTTCAAGCTTAAGAAAGCACTTTATGGACTCAAACAAGCACCTCGTGCTTGGTATAAACGTCTAAGTGTCTTCTTACTTGATAATGGATTTTCGAAAGGAAAGATTGATACTACTTTATTTATAAAATCCATGAATGATGATATACTTCTAGTGCAAATCTATGTAGATGACATTATATTTGGTTCTACTAATAAAAAACTCTGTCAAGATTTTGTCAAGTGTATGCAGAGTGAATTTGAGATGAGTATGATGGGAGAGCAGAACTTCTTCCTAAGACTGCAAATCAAACAACACTCGAACAGAACATTCATCAACCAAGCTAAGTACACGAAGGACATACTGAAAAAGAACGACTTCGAGAATGTAAAGCCAATCGGGACGCCTATGGCTACATCTACAAAGCTTGATGCTGATGAAAGTGGCAAACCTGTCGATCAGCGTAAGTATCGAGGTATGATTGGTAGTTTATTATATTTAACTGCTAGTCGCCCTGATATTATGTTTAGCGTTTGCATATGTGCACGTAATCAGGCAAACCCTAAGGAATCACATCTTAGTGCCGTTAAGCGTATCTTCCGATACCTTAAAGGAACTTCTACAGTTGGCTTATGGTATCCCAAAACCAAATCTTTTGACCTTATAGGTTACTCGGATGCAGATTTTGCTGGATGCAAAGTGGACCGTAAAAGTACCAGTGGCACATGTCATTTCTTAGGAAAAGCCTTAGTCTCTTGGTTTAGCAAGAAACAAAATTCAGTAGCATTATCAACAACTGAGGCTGAGTATATCGCCGCAGGACGTTGTTGTGCTCAGATTTTATGGATGAAGCAAACCTTAGAGGACTACAATCTGCACTATACAAATGTTCCTATTTATTGTGACAATACTAGTGCAATAAATCTGACTAAGAATCCTGTTTGTCATTCACGCACAAAACACATAGAAATTAGACATCATTTTCTTCGTGATCATCAACAACACGGGGATATTTGCCTAGAATTTATTGACACTGATCATCAACTAGCAGATATATTCACTAAACCATTGGCTGAAGACCGTTTTAACATTTTGAGGCGTGAGCTCGGCATTCTTGAATTCTCGGACTCATAGTGCATATGGTAATTAAAATTAAATTTATGACTTGATATTTTATTTAACGAAAATTATTTTTGGGTACAAACTTAAAAAAGGTATGTCTGTCACCACGGCTACGGTCGAAGCGAAGCGGTATTTAAGAGTTCCCCGGTGAACCTCCGTTAGCTGGGACAACCCCTACAGTTAACCCAGAAATAACAATCGTTATTTAATAAACAGTCAAAGTTATTAAATTTCACTTTTAAACTTACCAGACTGCACTGTTTATCTCGGGAATGCAAGTGGCCGAACTCGGCCCGAACTCTGACCGAGTTCGGACCGAATTCGGACCGAGTTCGGTCAGCGCTGTGGTAACTTCCAGAACCGAACAGCCGGCCCTAGTGCCTATATAATCTAACTTTCCTTCCACTTTTTCTTCACAACAAAACGTGGAAAGCCTTCCTCTCCTCCTAGAAGCCTCTCCTCCTCCATCTTAGCAAGGGTTTGACGAGTTCCAGTGGGCGGTCATCTTCCTTCTCCTTCTTTTTTTTCTTCAAAGGTATTTTCTTTCCATCTCCTCATGGCCCCCAAGCGTCAAAGAGGAAACTCTTCCCAAGGTGCTTCCTCTTCCTCTGACTACACCCCTGCTAGTCTTGTTAGTCCAGCACGACCTAGAGATCACGATGAGTACGATGCTACTTTGTTTCCCGACAGAGACTTCTCGGATCTCTGGTTCGACTCCTTCTCTGGTCGTTGTATTTGCTCTGGAGCTTTCGTTAATTTTACTATTTTTTTTGAATATGCTCAAATTTTTGACCAACTTGGATACCGCAATTTCTTCGAGGTCCAAGAGAGCATTTATGACAACGCCGTATGCATGTTTTACTGCAATCTGCAGGTAAAACCAAACGGCAATTTCTATTCTTGTATTGCTGGGCAAGAATTAGAATTTAGCGCCACCGACATCAGCGAATTCTTTCATATTCATGATCATGGTGATGCATTAGTTGACATCTACCACATTCAGTTTCCTGCTGATGTCACTCTTGCTTCTTTTAGGGAATTAATTTGTCATCCTAACCCTCCTCCCCGGAGAATTTTTGCCAAACATCTGAACCAAACATTCTATGAGCTTCATCGTATGATATTTTCTGCTCTTCTTCCGAAGAAAGGCTCTACTGATGAAGTTACCTTTTTGGAACTATCTGCTCTATATCACATCCACTTTGGCATTCCATTCTCCGTTCCCAAAACTATGATGTCCTGGATGCTTAACTGCAAAAATGCTGGTAGGAATCTAGTATATCCAATGCACCTTGCTTCTATATTTCGATGTTTCGATATTGATCTTGAGACGTGTGCCATCTCCTCTCCTCCTGTTGAGCTGACTCGATCTCGTCGATTTCCTGCACCACCTGGAGCTGCTCCTGCTCCAGCTGCTGATGCTGAGGTCCCTCCAGCTGATGCTCCTCCTGCTCCGGCCCCTGCCCCAGGATTCGATCAGACTTTCTACCAGCGCTTCGATGATTTTGTTGCGGTCTCTACGCAACGTCATCAGGACTCAGAGTTCCGACACATTTTTCAGGCCCAGGTGCTGAGAAATAGTATTGCTGACCTCCACTATAGCCTGGCTCTGGATCCAGTCCATCCGGTCACCATCCTACCTCACCCTGCTTTTCCGGGTCCTCGATTTACTGATGAGGTTACCTTTCAGTATTTCGACCCGACTACAGCCTACTTCCCTCATGATCCTTCCGGTGCGGACGACCCCACGATGTGACGTGGATTCAGCTATGGGATAGTGGATATTAATTTGATTAGTTGATGCAGTTAATGTAGTAGTTTTTTTTATTTTTTGTCTAAACTGTTTAGTTAGACATTATTAGTTGTACTTTTGGATTTCTAGTGGAAACTTCTATGTTATTTCAGTTTATTATGAGCTAGTTCATTCTATATCAGTTGTTTCCATATATGTCTATGATGTGATTATTTCTTCTTTTACTTTGTCTTGTGTTTGTCTATTGTTGGCTTTACGATTTACGGGGGAGCCTATTCATTTTACTACTTGACAAAGGGGAAGATAATGAGTATACCAAAGCGCGCATACAACAAATCCAAAAACAAAATTCAAACTCTCAATTTTTTTTCAGGTACTTTGTATTTTGTTCTATTTGATATAAATATATTTTGGTATAGACTCAAGTTTGTCAATTATCAAAATGGGGGAGATTGTTGGCCCATTCCATGGTCACACCCGATTTCGATAATCAACATACACTTTAGTCAATACACAAAATATAGAAAATACTGCTAATCATTTCAGGATTCATGAAATCTTATTCAACGGACGCTGTACCGCATCAATCAAAGCGTCAACATCATCAAATCTTCTGGAGACTCATTTCTCATTTTATTCTGTATTTTATATTTTATTGAGTCTAGGATTTATTCTGTAAAATCAATTATGATAATACTGGCTTAGGGTTAAAACTGTCCACATTCCAAAAGCCTACCTATTTACCATTCGTATTTTCGGTTACAAATATTTCAAAAACATATTTCGAAAATAGTCTTTCAAAATGATTTTACAAATAACCAAAAATATTATTGAAAACTGTTTTTGCAAATGATTTTCAAATATCTCCTGACAGAACTCGAAACCGAGTTCGGCCCGAGTTCGGTCCGAACTCTGACCAAGTTCGGTCAGAAGTTATTCAAACTTCTGTTGCCTCCAAATCAGCGAGCAACGTCTCTTTGCGAGATATTTGCATCCGAACTCTGTCCGAGTTCTGCCCGAGTTCGGTTGGAGAAAACACCTATAAATAGAGAAGAACTTTTCATTTCAAATCATCAATTCATTCTCTCTTCTCTACTACTCAAGTGTTTTCAAACAATCTAAGATTTTCAAATCTCACATATACATCTCTTAGCCAAAAGCCAGTACTATCATAGTTGATTTAGAGTCTTTTGGTTACTCAAGAGTTGTAAAGAGGTCGTTCCAAGTTTCAACAACTTTTTTTGTTGTGGAGCTGGTCGTGCGCTCGTCACCAAGCACGGTGTGTGTGTGGAGCTGGTCGTGCGCTCGTCACCAAGCACGGTGTTGTAAGAGACTGCAAGCTCTCAGTTAAAGCTTGTGCCATAGTAGATTAACATCGAGCAAGAGTACTCGAGACTGGATTAGTCCTCTCAGAGGGATACCAGTATATATCTGTTACTGAGTTTGAATTCTCAATCTCTATTTACTGTCTCTTATATATCTGCCATAGTTTAAATTTTTATTGGTGATTATATTCCGCTGCACACATGCACTCTATTCACCTCCCTCTAGAGGTGCCCAATGGTCCTACAAAAAAGTTGCTGGGGTGTCAAAACACCGTTGCTCAATGCAAGATTAGCCCCACACGAATTGCTTCTAGGAACCAGCAAGTTGAAGAACTTGTGGAACGCTCGAAGTCAGCTTTGTTCTGACTACTCGGATGGACTTGCAATGGCGGCAGCAGCTCCCTCTCTCTCTCTCTCTCTCTTTTCTGACTTATAAAATTTGTAGTACTCCACAAAGGAGGCCAGAAGAGAGTATATATAGAGAGGGGGTGGAAACCCTAGCCGCCTCTTCAGTTATGGAAAGATTGAATCAAATCCCACAAAGATAGCAACGAACTTAATTCAAATCCCACAAAGATGGAAACGAAATTAATTCAAATCCTACAAAGATAGAAACAAAATTAATTCAAATCCCACAAAGATGGAAATGAAATTAATTCAAATCCTACAAAAATGGAGACGAAATTAATTCAAATCCCACAAAAAGTGAATCTGAATTAATCGCATTGAATCAGTCTTTCCATAACTGACTTGTAGCCTGTACAGTCAGCGGAGCCCTCCATGCGGCAGCAACAGCAGTAGCCTGGCCGCATGAGCCGCATGAGCCCACATGTGGCCGTATATGAGCCGTATGCCGCATAAGACCGCATGGCCGCATGACTGCTGACGTGCTAAGTGCAAAGTGCGCCAACAAAATGCCACATTACGCCTCATGAGCCCATGTGCCCGAGTCCGAGCCCGAGTCCGAGTCCGAGTCGCTAAGCCCCTTTGGGGCTTAGCTCCAAATGGAATTAATCCAAGAGAATGACAAAAGCATTAATGCTTAATCCTTGGAGCCTTATTCTTACCTCTTAGTAAAATTACCCACATGGTTCCCTCCTTAGGGTCACCACCCCATGTGCATCTCTCAACAACACAACCAACTATATATGTTGAGATAACTCATGGTGCATTTCCGATGTGGGGCTAAACTTTTACAAGGCATGTTGAGAGCAAGCTCTCTCCATGTAAAGAAAGCACCAACAACCCCTACATATCACAACATATATATGTGTCTAGGGTTGAGCGTTCCCTATAGTAACTGTCCATTTTGCATTAGGATAGATGTTGCTGACGACTTGAATCTTTCCGCATGGGTTAAATAATAATGTGATACAAGAATGGACTACGCCTTGAATTCTGTACCACAATTATAATTTTTTCCACTCACAAAGTGTAGTTACGTGTGCTTCTGGATGCACATTAAAGACCATATGCCAGCCTGATTTCAATGTATAATTTTTGGCGTCTACAAGTTTACCCTCAAGAGACGGCCTGATATCTCTTTCCATACACTATAGGTGTGTTCTTTATTAAAGAGACAAGGCATGAAGCCTTGCGCTTCCTTACGGTGCTACGCCGCTATGACATGGCCTGAAGCCGAGGTATTACCCCTACTTGGGAACTTCATCGTAGTGGCATACTACTGTAGCATGAGGTCTCAGTCTCTTTGTAGTGCCAATCTACTCAGCATGAAGCCTAAGGCTTCCTTGCGGTGTTACGCCGTAACGACATGGCTTGCAAGGCCGAGGCTTTACCCCTACCTGGGTACCTCATCGTGGTGTCGTGCCACTGTAACATGGGGCCATCCTCTCCTTTGTAGTGCTGTCTACAACTCTTTAATTATGTCATACAACATTAGGCTACCTGCCTATTTGGGGTGCTACGCCGCTATGACTTGGCTTGCAAAGCCGAGGCATTACCCCAGACCTGGAAACCTCATGGTGGAGTCACCCCACTGTAGCATGGAGTTTCACTCCTTGTAGTGCTGCTCTACCGTGCTTCCTGTAAAGCACACCAGACATTCACTCTGCCTGAGAACTCATTAAGGCGTTTAAGCCAACCTTCCACAGGATCTATTTTTTTGCAAGAAAATACATAGTAGACAACAGTGGTTATGGGTTCGTATATATTCCATGTTCCAGAGAACAAGTACCCACTGTTACCTGATAGTTTCCCAGTCAGTGATCCTCCTTTGAACCAAAAGTTAGATGCCTAGTAGTTTTTCTTTGAACTAATAGCATAAAATTTTATGGTAAGATTATAAAGACACACTATCAGAATGCCTTCAAGCCTATTTTACAAGCTGTGTCATCGACCAACTGGCGCTTGAGGCCCTTTGTGAACGGATCTGCCAGGTTCTCCTGACTCCGAACATCAATCACTGCAATTACACCTCTTTTGATAAGATCGTATACTGCCCTGTGCTTCAACCGCACAGTCCTCTTCTTCCCGTTGAAGTGGTCATTTGATGCCATCGTCGCAGTCGCCTGGTTGTCACAGTATATCGGTATCGTCGGTATCTGATCCCCAACCACTGGAAGATCATACATGAGCTTCCGAAGCCATTATGCTTCATCTGCTGCAGTTTCAAGTGCATAGAATTCAGATTCTATGGAGAAACGAGAGAGTATAGTCTGCTTCGACTTCCACGATATAGCAGCTCCACCCAAGGAAAAGACATAACCACCTGTGGATCTCTCGCTTTCTACATCTGAACACCAGCTAGCACACTGAAGCCTTCCACTACTGTCGGATACCCGTTGTAGTGTAGTGCATATGTCTGAGTCTTCTTGAGATATCTCATCATCCGCTTTACAGCTTTCCAGTGCTCAATCCCTGGGTTTCTTGTGAATCGACTCAGCATTCCTACGGCGAAAGCTATGTCAGGCCTTGTGGCAGTGGTTGCGTACATCAAACTTCCGATAATGCTAGAATACTCCAGCTGCTTGACGCTTTTCCTCGAGTTTGGCTTCAGCTTCTGATCACACCTTTATGGCGTATCGATCCCTGGAAGATCCTTATACCCATAGCATGTGAGCATCTTCTCAATGTAGTGAGATTGTGACAGCGCTACTCCAGTGTCTGTCCGGATGATCTTTATGCCCAAGATGACATCTGCATCCCCCAAGTCCTTCATACCGAACTTGGTTGAGAGGAACTTCTTTGTCTCCGTGACACAGCCTATATCCGTCCCTAGGATTAGCATGTCATCCACGTACAGACAAACGATGACTCCTCTTCCATCAGCGAATTTTGTGTAAACATATTTGTCTGTCTCGCTGACTTTGTAGCCGTTTGACCTAATAACTTTGTCAAACTTCTCATGCCACATCTTGGAAGCTTGCTTCAAACCATACAATAAATTCACCAACTTGCAAACTTTGTCTTCAAGACCTTTGATGACAAATCCATCTGGCTGTTGCATGTAAATCTCTTCGGTCAGCTCCCCATTCAGGAATACTGTCTTTACATCCATCTGATGTATCACCAACTTATGCATAGCTGCTAGAGCAATTAACATTCTGACGGTGGTCATCCGAGCTACTGGAGCGTACGTGTCAAAGTAGTCTATCCCCTGTTTCTGAGAAAATCCCTTTGCTACCAGCCTGGCCTTGAACTTGTCAATAGTTCCATCTGCCTTCATCTTCTTCTTGAAGATTCATTTACATCCGATGGACTTTTCTCCTTCAGGTAGATCGACCAACACCCATGTGTTATTGGAGGTGATAGAGTCAAACTCGTCATTCACTGCCTCCTTCCAGAAGATATCATCTCTGGTCTTCATCGCCTCATCATAGGTAAGCGGATCTGCTTCCACATGATAGGTGACAAAGTCATCTCCGAAGTCTTTAGGTCTCCTCGCTTGCTTTGCTGACGGCTCTGCGAGTTCTGGTACAAGAGTTGTTTCATCAACAACAGCTTCTTCTTGGACTACTGGCCTATATGAGATTTCAGTCTCATTTGCATCTACATCATTTTTCGAAATGTCCGAAAGAATAATGTTTTTGTCTTTTGCAAACTTGTCTTCAAAGTATTCAGCATCGCGAGATTCGATGATATGATTTGACTCAATATCAAGAAATCTCCGAGTATCACTCTTCTCGGCATACCCCAAGAAGATCGTCTTCGTAGCCCTTGTCCCCAGCTTCTGAATCTTCAGATCTGGGAGCTTCACATACGCCAGACACCCCCACACTCGAATGACATTCAAGTTTGGTCTGACTTTGAACCAGAGTTCATGAGGAGTTACGTCCGAAGTTGCATACAGAACTCTATTTAGAATAAAAGTGGCCGTCAATGCAGCTTCTCCCCAGTAGCATTTAGGAAGACCCGCGGTTAGCAGCATTGAGTTCATCATTTCTGTCAATGTTCTGTTCTTCCTCTCCACTACTTCATTAGATTGAGGAGAATACAGAGCTGTAGTCTCGTTTATGATTCCATGTTCTTTATAGAACAATGTGAATTCATGAGACCTGTACTCCCCACCTCGATCACTTTTCAATCTCTTGAGTTGTTGTCCAGTCTGCCGTTCAGCTTCGGCCCTGAACTCTCTGAACTTCTCGAAAGCTTCGTCTTTAGTCTTGAGCAAGTAGACGAATGCGTATTTTGAGAAGTCGTCGAAGAAGGTTATGAAATACTTTATCCTGGCCTTCGTAGATAAATGTTTGAAGTCACAGATATCGGAGTGCACCAACTTCAGAAGATCTGTGCTTCGATTGACCCGATGAAAGGGTTTTCTTGTGATCTTCGTCTGAGCACACACTTCACACTTCTCCACCTTACCCCCACATTTGGAGATAAGTCCTAGACTGGACATTTTGTTAATCCTTTTACAGTGAACATGTTCTAGCCTATTATGCCATAACTCAAGAGAATAATCAGAAAATGTAACTGCATTAATGTCATTAAACTGGTTAACAAGATGAATTTTAAACATTCCTTCGATTTGATAAGCCTTCTCGAAGTATGTTCCCTTCTTGGACATCATCATTTGACCAGCATTGATGTCCATCCTCAAGCCTGCGTTGCAGAGCATGCTCCCAGAGATCAGGTTCTTGGCAATCACCGGAACATGCTTTACACCTTGAAGCGTCAGAGTGTTCCCAGAAGTAAGTTTCATCCCCACAATCCCGATCCCCAGAACTTCAGCTTGGGCCTAGTTCGCCATAACAACCTTCTCAGATATCGGCTGGTATGTGACGAACAATTCTTTGCCAGAACAGACATGGCAAGTCGCACCAGTGTCTATCCACCAGTCAGAGTCAACCCCCACAGTTGTGACCTGTGCGATCATTGCAATAATTTTAGAAACCAATGAAACCTTACTAGGCTCACCTTTTTCTGATTGTTTAGGCTTGGATCTGCATTCACTCTTGTAGTGGCCTTTCTTGCTATAATTGAAACAAGTCACGTAGGACTTGGACTCCTGTTGCTTGAATGAAGGACCTTTCACTTTTAGATTAGTGAAGTCCTTCTTCTTGAGATGAGAAGCGACCTGCTTCCCCTTGGGATCTCTCGTCTGTACTAGATTGGCCTTAGCCAACTGTTTGGACAGAGTGTCCATCTTCTGTTAGGAATGCATCTCGTCCTCAACATGGATCTCTTGAAGTAGATCTCCCAAGCTAATGTCTAGCTTCTTTCTGAGCATCCTTGCATAGAAGGTACTCCATCCACTAGGAAGTTTTGAGACGATCCCTCCAACGACAAACTTGTCGGGAAGGGGCATCTCTTCGTCTTCCAGTTTTTGACGCAGCTTCAGAAATTCCTTCACCTGTAGCAACATGGACTTCTCGTCCTCAAAGAGCAATTTGTGATATTTTTCAACCACAAACATCTTGCTCCTGTTCTTGTCTTCTTCATACAGTTTTTCCACAGACTTCCATATGTCTCTAGCAAATTCCTTCTTCGAGTAGGATTCTGCCAGGGAATCCTCCATAGCCTTCAGGATGAGAAGCATGCAGATGCTATTTTTCTATCTCTATTTGGCCTGGAGTTTGGTAGCCGCATAGACCCAGTGTCTGGAACAGAAGGTTCTTTCTCCAACAGTACATGATCAATGTCTTTGAGTTGAAGAGTTAGATAAACCTTCCTCTTCCAAATGCTCTGCATCGAACTTTTCCAACTTGCAGTAGTCCGATTGGACGAGCGAAGCATTAATATTTTCCATCTACAAGGATCTTGCTTTGAGATTGTTAGTCCCGGGGCTTGATCAAAGATGAAAAACTGATGCAATCGAGATCTGAGAGTCATACAAAACTTTGTAGTGATCAAACTCAAGATCTACAAAGATACAAAAAACCAAATAGCCAGATTACAATATAAAGGAGGAAAATAGAGAAGAGAAGATCTCTCGTTCTTCCTTACAAACGTGTTGTAATTGGGACAGAACGAGTTACAATAATCTAGAGAAAGATGAGATGAAGAAAATTGCTGGGGTGTCAAAACACCGTTGCTCAAAGCAAGGTTCGCCCCACACGAATTGCTTACAGGAACCAGCAAGTTAAAGAACTTGTGAAATGCTCGAAGTCACCTCTGTTCTGACTCCTCGGATGGACTTGCAATGGCAACAGCAGCTCCCTCTCTCTCTTTTTTCTGACTTATAAAATTCGTAGTACTCCACAAAGGAGGCCAGAATAGAGTATATATAGAGAGAGGGTGGAAATCCTAGCCGCCTCTTCAGTTATGGAAAGATTGAATCAAATCCCACAAAAATAGCAACAAACTTAATTCAAATCCCACAAAGATAGAAACGAAATTAATTCAATTCCAACAAAGATGGAAACGAAATTAATTCAAATCCCACAAAGATGGAAACGAAATTAATTCAAATTCCACAAAGATGGAAACAAAATTAATTCAAATCCCACAAAAAGTGAATCTGAATTAATCGCATTGAATCAATCTTTCCATAACTGACTTGTAGCCTGCACAGTCAGCGGAGCCCTCCATGCGGCAGCAGCAGCAGTAGCCTGGCCGCATGAGCCATATGGCCTCATGGCCGCATGAGCCGACATGTGGCCGCATATGAGCCGCATGACTGCTGACGTGTAAGTACAAAGTGCGTCAACAAAATACCACATTACGCCTCATGAGCCCACGAGCCCGAGTCGCTAAGCCCTTTTGGGGCTTAGCTCCAAATGGAATTAATCCAAGAGAATGACAAAAGCATTAATGCTTAATCCTTGGGACCTTATTCTTACCTCCTAGTAAAATTACCCACATGGTTCCCTCCTTAGGGTCACCACCTCATGAGCATCTCTCAACAACACAACCAAATATATATGTTGAGATAACTCATGGTGCATTTTCGATGTGGGACTAAACTTTTACAAGACATGTTGAGAGCAAGCTCTCTCCATGTAAAGAAAGCACCAACAGATAGCAGCGTTCCTCGCCTTCCATATAGCCCACAAGAGTTAGAAAAAGGAAACTAATGAGTCGAGATCATCAGCAGAGAAGAAGCTTTGAATGAGATTCTTGGCAGTTGTGGGTGACTTGATTTGTTGCTGAATTGTTGGGCAATCCTTCCCACGCAATTCGGGTAAAAGGACATTATAAAATAAGATGATCTCGATGTGTACCTGACATAATGAAAAAGTTGGATCAAATTCTTGTATCCTCATGTGAATGTTTTCACCAGTGGCAATAGAGTTTGTGAGGATCCTCCATACAAATAATAAAACCCTTGGGAAAACATTGTGGAGTTGCCAAAGCTTTTTCCATTCTTTGAACTCGTCATTAGAGAGATGGTTTTAGTTTTTGAGCGTTTGTAAGAAATTAATCTGTACACTTATTTTGAATTGAGAATCCCAATTTTGTGTGAATCCAGATTAGCCTAGCAGTAGTGGCAGAGTTAGCCAGCAAGTTTTATAAAATTGCAGTGTGGGGGAAAAAGCTCAACAATGATTCAGATTTCCAACACCAGAAATCTCGATTAATAAGTTCATTACCCTGTCACTCTAAAGTTAGATATAGAAGGCACCCATGGGTCCTTCCAAACATTAATACAACTGTCCTCACTTAGTGACTGTTGGAGTTTTTCCTTTCCGTGAACTCTAAAGAGCTTGCTCTCAACAAGTCATGTAAGTTTAGTCCCACATTGGCTAGAAAAACTCATGGGTATCTCAATATAACCCCTCTTGATGAGTAGAGAGAAGCACATGGGGTGGTGACCCTAAGGAGGGGACCATGTGGGTGATTTTATATGGAGGTAAGGATAAGACATCTATTAAAAGCATTCATGCTTTTCGGCCAAGCTCAATTTAATTCCATTGGGGCAAAGAGGCTTAACAACTCGGACTCGGGCTCATGAGGCATTTTATTGGCGCACTTTGTACTTAGCACGTCAGCATCGTCGCTAGGCGCATAGTGCGCTTAAGTTGTGCGCGCGGTCATGAGCGCTGGACGCTGGGTGCGCGCACACATGTGCGCAGTCGCGTAATATGGTGCTTGCGCACGTTGGCGCTCAATGGCGCTGTTTCGTGCAGGACGTGGCTGAACCGTTTTGTAACGTGCAATAACGAATCCGATAATTTTGGATCTGACATTCAAAGGCCACACACGTTCCGGATCTGGGCAGTTACAGAGAGGCCTTATATATAGAGTCTCTCTTCTCTCTCAGAAACAGAGGACATGACAAAATTTTTCACAGAGAGAGAAGAGAGAGCTCCTACGTCGGGCGCCACTTCAGAGTTCACTTCTTTTCTTCCGAGGAGGCCGTCTGTGAGCAGATTGGCAGAACGTTCCAGAGTTCTTTTGAACTTGCTGGTTCCTAGAAGCTGACCGTGTGGACGGATCTAGCTTTCAGCATCGGTGTTCTAAACACCCCAGCAGGCTTTCTCCGATTACAAAAATCTTTTTAGATTTTTTGTTTGTCGCTATTACGAAAATCTTCTTAGATTTTTCGTTCACAAAATCCTCCTAGGATTTCTGTTCTTGCACCTTCCTTGAAGTGCTGCAATCATCTCACAAGAGTTTTTTTCGGATATCACGCCCAGGGACTAACAATCTCAAAGCTAGATCAGAAGATGGAAAACTCTCGTGCCTCTAATCGATACCCACTTTAATATGTAAAATCCCCTTAAATTTCTACTATGATTTTTTTTATAAATAATTTGGTACTGATTTGTACTTGTATGTATACGTCGCGTACAAATTTGTCGTATTGAACGTCGCGTATGAATTCACATTTTCGTATGGCTCGTCGAGTGCGAATATGTACGAGGTACATATTTTGTAAAAATAATTTATTTTAGAAGCATGGTTTTTCAAATAATAAATAATAAATATTTTCAATTACTTAAAGTTGTAAAAATGCGTCACATTGAAATTTCCAAAACTTTATTTTATATCATGAAAGGTTATATAAATAATAATTTTGAAAACTATGTTTTATGCAAATACTTATTGCATATGAGGTGCAAAAATTTAAATTTCATATATATATAATACTATTTCGAAATTAATTAATATTAATATTTTATTTTTCAAAAATGTATTTAAAAAAAATTATTTTGTTAAAATTTAATTATGGTGATTAAAATTTGAGAAGATTTTATTGACTTTATTTAAATAGCTTTTATTTGAAGATGGAATTTATCTATATCAATTTAAATTAGATTTATCTAAATTTGAATTTGATTTGGACTTGATTGGAGTAATTTTAAATTGATTTGAAATAATAGATGATTTGTCTTATTGGAACTTAAACTATCCTAATCTATATCCAACTAGGAGGACCACCTCCTATATAAGGAGAGACTCCTTTGTTCTTCTCCATAAATTTTATAATCATCTTCTCCATCACAACCTTAGTTTGTGCATCGTGTATGTGTCCCCCTTTTCCATCCACTATTTAATTTCTTTTACAAATACAAATGTCCATCCATGTCCGACAATTCTGGACCTCGACACCATCCGTGTCACGCAGGACACAATCCAGCCGTGCCGGACACCCCGATACGACGCCCTAATCTAGCTGCCCGTACTGTCTTTCCGTCCCTCTCCCCGTCGTCGAAACCACACCGCAACCCAGCCATCAACATCACCGTGGCACCACCGCCAGCATCACCAAACCGCTTCCAGCCGCACCATCGCCATCCTGACGTCACATCCATCGCAGCACACCATTGCCACCACCCCTGGACCTCCCTCACGCCAGATCCGAGCCAAAACCACTATCACCAAAACCGGTTTCCGCCATCCATTCTCCCCACAAGACTCGACAAGCCTCCGGCCAAACCCCTCCCTTTTCCTCCTTGGCTTCGACCATCTTCCTCACCATAACCCCAAGCCATAATCGCCCAAAATAAAATACACTACCAAAATTTATCGATTTAGCGACGGCCATATCCGTCGCCAATCCGACGGTAATTACAATTAGCGACCGATCACTGACGGATTTTGGCCAAAAAAATCCATCGGCAATCAGCTCGTCGCTAATAACTGTCCGTCGCTACGTAGTCGACATGCGACGGAATAGCGACGTTTTATCGACTTAACAATACAAAGCAGTAGCGACGACGTTTCGATGGACTAGAGTCCTTTTCAAGTATTAAATACTGAAATGTGTAGACAATAGCGACGTAAATTTTCGTCGGTAACCCGTCGTAATAGCGTATCAGAGTGTATCATGTCGTCGCTAATCCGTCGACGCCTTTGATAACAAAGAACGGATTAGCGACAGTTTTCTGACGGAAAATCCGTCGATCAGCTTCTGGAAATTCATGTCATTTCCAGCAACATGGCGACGAATAAGTCGTCGCTATTCCGTCGATATATATAGACGGAATACGAACGGATTAATCGTCGATCTTGTTCGGGAAATTCTTGTTATTTCCAGAACAAGGGCGACGGATAGGTCGTCGCTATTCCGTCGACCTATATACCATTCCGACGGATATTCCGTCGACCATCCGTCGCTACCTGGGAACATTTTCAAATCTCCAGTTAGCGACGGAATAGCCGTCGAAAAGTAGTCGGAAACTGGTAGTAACCGTCGCTAAACGGTCACAAGTCCGTCGCTAACTGAGAACATTTTGAAAAAAAATTACAGCGCTTTCCCTGTTCGCAAAAATTTGCATAAACCAAACCAATATATAATGCACACCAATTATCCAACAATCACATAGACCAAATATATTATGCACACCAATTATCCAAGAATCACATAGACCAAATATGCACATACGAATTTAATGTACACCAATTATCCAAGAATCATATAGACCAAACCAAATTAATATAAAGTAGACATCAATTATCCGGAAGAGTAACCTAATATCCATCGTTATAATCCGATCATAGCACAAATATTCCAAATTTTTCACAAATATTCCAAAACACATAGGAAAGAGTTGGCCAGTTACAGTAACCTGATATCCATCGCTGGCGACCGATCATAGCACAAATATTCCAAAATTTTCACAAATATTCCAAAACACATAGGAAAATCGACTTTGGCCTCAACAAAGACCACAAGTCAGACGATGAATCCTCACAGCCAGGGATGATAGTTGCGTTGAGGCATGTACCATTCTATCAGCCACTTTGCATACGAAGGCTCAATCTGGTTGAGGTCTTCTGTAGGGACAGGAGGGTCGGTCCCGATGCTACTACTCTCTGACGGTGGCTCCTCCTTAGCTTCAAGCTTGGGAGCAACCTCTTCCCTGATGGTCATCGATTCTTCCTTGACCTCGACCTTTGGTAACACCTTCTCCTTAACAGTCACCATCTCTTGTTTGACGACGGAGACTTCCTCCGTGTCGACCTCCAAGGGTTTCTTGCCTCGACCCCTTCCTCGACTAGCAGCACCACCTCGACGAGTCCTAGGAGCCATCTTTCCGACAACAGAAATTTTCATATAGGGTAAAGAAATTTACTCAAGTTATAAAAGTTGTGACGTTGGTTTTTTGCGTTCATCATCATTAGAGGGAGCAGCACTGGAAAAGTTGTGACGTTGGTAGCATGAGAGAGTAAAAATCTGTATCACAAGACTAACAGAATTACTATGTAATCATGTACTCACCAATAACCGGATGTAACTGGAGTCGTTGGGCCTATCGTGCAGTAATTTGTGGATCCGCTGGTATAGGCCAGATGTACTTAGTATCTAGTGTATCAGATTAGTATCGGTCTATCGGTTTGGTATAGGACGTATCATATTGGTATTGGCCTTAACAAATTGGTATCGTCCTATATCCGATATGTACATGTATCGGCCGAATAGCTAGGATTCATATTGGCCTTATCGATTTGGTATCGGTCATATCCGATAGGTATCGGCCGTATTGTATTAGTATAGACTATTTTGGATTAGTATCGTGGAAGGTTTAGTAACAACTGTACTTGGATTTCTCTCTTCTCGAGCTAGAATACCATTGCAAGAGAATCACCAGATCGTGATTGGCCAGTTACAGTAACATACATACTTCCTTTTCCATCAAGAAAAGCGAGATTGAAAAGGAAGTATGTATATTCTGTAACTGGCCATCTACGCTCTCGTGACTCTCTTGCAATGGTAATCTAGCTCTATAAGAGAGAAATCCAAGTACAGTTGTTACTAAACCTTCCACGATACTAATCCAAAATGGTATATAATAATCCAACACGGTCGATACCTATCGGATATGACCGATACCAAATCGATAAGGCCCATATGAATCCTAGCTATACGACTGATACATATCGGATAGGACGATACCAATTCGCTAAGACCAATACTAACCGATACGGCCCATACCAAAACGATAGATCGATACTAATCCGATACGGTCAATACTTATAAGTACCTATGGTCCAGGAGGTTGATCTGCTAGTACATCCATGTACGAACAACGAAGTAACGATCCATTTCAATTTGGATGTAAAAATCTGTATCGTAAGACAAACTAAACATAATCAGTTCTATTTCATATGCTTAATTGCCAAGTATGGAAACGAATGGCTCAAAACACAACCCAAAATTCATTATAGCATACATTAGTGTGAATCATCTACGTTCTATACATATAGTGTAGTATATGTTCTTATCGTATCTAGTATCTGAAGGATGTAACAGAATCAAGATGAACTCACATAATATTTACAGTCTTGGTCTCAACTGTCTTCGATTCTATGATCCCATGTCTTAGGTTAAATAAATCACTAACCTCATCACGGTGAGTCTTGGTGTAGCACTCAAATGTGGGGCACCTGTAAATTTGCCGAGGTTTTAAATCATCGATATTGAGTTTTAAACCCTCACGCAGCTTTTCTGCTTCACTACTAGGGTCGAGCAGCATCTTCTTGCAAGCTTCGGTCTCCAGATACTTAGTGTCAAGATTCTGGACGCTTTCGTAGAGCATGTCAACGTATCCTAGCGTTAATTTCCTGAGGACCAATCTGCTCCTTCCTACTTTCCTGCTAAGCCGTGTGTTTTAACATAATCCTCCAAACTCTTTCCTGCTATGTAATAATTCCAGATTACTACATAGAAGGAAAGAGTTGGGAAGATTATGTCAAAACACATGGCTTAGAAAACTTATGACATGTTAGTCTTCCGACACCGCGGTAACATGATATTCACATGAAGGGTCTTTGACAAGATGACATGTTGTGAAAAGATATATCCTTATAGTTCTCCTACGGCTATTGAAGAAAACCTCTGTACTTCCTCCGGGTCATACCGTCGGCTGTGCTGCTTCTCCCTCCTCTTCCTGCCCAATTCTTCTCTCCCGACTCTACACTTGAGCTGGATGTCATATGTGGCTGAGAGAGTCAAATAAAAAAAAGGAAAGTAGGGAGGAGCAGATTAGTTCAGAACCATGGTGGAGGAGAGGAGAAGGAAGATGCTTGATCAGAACGGATGGCTCAGAACACAAGCCAAGATTCATTCTAGCATACATTAGTGTGAATCATCTATGTTCTGTACATATGGTGTAGTATATGTTCTTATCGTATCTAGTATCTGAAGAACGTAACAAAATCAAGATGAACTCACTAATGTAATACTAAGACATCATCTACTACTATATAAGATATAGTGATAGGTTGTCGTATCAACATTGCCGAGGGATGAGGGTCGGAGGACAAGCAACTTTATCTACGGCTACATAGTTTCTGCTTCGCCAGTCGAATGGCTGCAGGGACTATGTCCTGATCACCATGTCGTACCGTAGACTAATGCAAATGGAGCTGAAAATATCTGTCGCTAATCGGTCACTAGTCCGTCGGAAACTGAGAATTTTTTTGAAAAAAATTGCAGCACTTTTCCTGTTCACAAAAATATGCATAAACCAAACCAATATATAATGCACACCAATTATCCAAGAATCACATAGACCAAATATGCACATACGAATTTAATGCACGACAATTATCCAAGAATCATATAGACCAAACCAAATTAATATAAAATAGACATCAATTATCCTGAAGAGTAACCTAATATCCGTCGTTATAATTTGATTTATCGTCAAGTGTGAGAACGGATGGCTTAGAACATAACCCAAGATTCATTCTAGCATACATTAGTGTGAATCATCTATGTTCTGTACATATGGTGTAGTATATGTTCTTATTGTATCTAGTATCTGAAGAATGTAACAGAATCAAGATGAACTCACATAATGTAATACTAAGGCATCATCTACTACTATATAAGATATAGTGATAGGTTGTCGTATCATCATTGCCGAGGGATGAGGGTCGGAAGACAATCAACTTTATCTACGGCTACATAGTTTCTACCTCGCCAGTCGAATGGCTGCAGGGACTATGTCCTGATCACCATGTCGTACCGTAGATTAATGCAAATGGAGTTGGAACTGGAGCCAAAATACAGTAACTTCACCATGTCGTACCATTTTACTCTCTTTCTCTCCTCCTCCCCTCCGGCGCTCTCACTCTCTCCGGCGCTCTCACACTACTAATTCCTATGTGTTTTAAGTGTGAGAACGGATGGCTCAGAACACAACCCAAGATTCATTCTAGCATACATTAGTGTGAATCATCTATATTCTGTATACATATAGTGTAGTATATGTTCTTATCGTATCTAGTATCTGAAGGACGTAACAGAATCAAGATGAACTCACTAATGTAATACTAAGACATCATCTACTACTATATAAGATATAGTGATAGGTTGTCGTATCATCGTTGCCGAGGGATGAGGGTCGGAGGACAGGCAACTTTATCTACGGCTACATAGTTTCTGCCTTGCCAGTCGAACGGCTGCAGGGACTATGTCCTGATCACCATGTCGTACCGTAGATTAATGCAATTAATGGAGCTGGAAATATACGTCGCTAACCGGTAACTAGTCCGTCGCTAACTGAGATTGTCACATACACATATGTATATCACAGCTAGATGTATAGATATATACATCTATACAGAAGCACACAACTGATAGAACTCGCACTGTCCTTGAGACAGTGAACATATACATCATTAATCCAAACCCCATATATATTCACATTTACTAATCCAAACACCACCAAACTAATGGAACACCCAATATGGATAACACATTATTTAGCCAATATATAAACTCAGATGAATTTGAGAAGCAAAGCTACCCGCCGCCCCCGACCAAAGCCCGTCGCCCCAAGCCCGCTGCCCAGTAGTTCGGTTGCATATATATGAAGAGTGCATATGGGTGTGCGTCGGTTGCATATATATATGAAGAGTGCATATGGGTGTGCGTCGGTTGCAAATAGCCCCGACGCACCCGCCCTAATCCAGCCGCCCAGCCCCCGACGCCGTCGCCCCAAGCCCACCGCCCAGCCCCCGACCCAAGCCAACCGCCCAGTCACCGACGCCCCAGCCCCAAGCCTGCCTCCCAGACCCCGACGCCCCCATCCCAAGCCCACCGCCCAGCCCCCGACCCAAGCCAGCCGCTCAGCCCCCGACGCCCCCGCCCCAAGCCAGCCGTCCAGCCCCCGACGCCGCCGCCCCAAGCCCACCGCCCAGCCCCCGACCCAAGCCAGCCGTCCAGCCCCTGACGCCCTAACCCCAAGCCCGCCTCCCAGACCCCGACGCCCCCGCCCCAAGCCTACCGCCCAGACCCCGACCCAAGCCAGCCGCCCAGCCCCCGACGCCCCAACCCCAAGCCCGCCTCCCAGACCCCGACGCCCCCGCCCAGCCCCCGACGCTCCAACCCCAAGCCCGCCTCCCAGACCTCGACGCCCCCACCCCAAGCCCACCGCCCAGACTCCGACCCAAGCCAGCCGTCCAGCCCCCGACGCCCCAACCCCAAGCCCGCCTCCCAGACCCCGACGCCCCCACCCAGCCCCCGACGCCCCAACCCCAAGCCCGCCTCCCAGACCCCGACGCCCCCGCCCCAAGCCCACCGCCCAGACCCCGACCCAAGCCAGCCGCCCAGATCCCGACGCCCCAGCCCCAAGCCCGCCGTCTAGCCCCCGACGCCCCCGCCCCAAGCCCACCGTCCAGCCCCCGACCCAAGCCAGCCCCAAGCGCGCCGCCCAGCCCCTATACGACACTGCAAGAGAGAGAGAGAGGGGGGGGGGTAACCTTCGGGAGAGAGAGAGGAGAGGACGCCGACGACGACACCGACGCCGACGACGACACCGACGACGATCACCGAAGCCGACACCGGCGAGAGAGAGAGAGACAGGAGAGAGAGTGAATTTGGGGGGAATGCGAAAAGTTCCCCTCGCCGTTTCATTTAAAGTCTGGTACGTATATATAGCGACAGACTCGCGACTGGCAAAAACCCGTCGCCCAGCAGTCGCCTTTTATGATACGTGCCGACTAAATATCCGTCGCTAAGTCGTCGAAGATATGTTCCGCCAATTTTCTACACAATTCCCGCCAAATAATCGACTGTGTAGCGAAGACTGTAAATCTGTCGCTATAACTCCGACAGTCTAGCGACGGATGTGCGACCTTTTCTCCTCCTAAAATTAAAATAAAAATGGCAAAGGCGTGTGGTCGGTAATCAGTCGGCCAGCGGCCACTAATCCGTCGCTAACGTCGACTGAAAAATTTCGTCGCTAAATATCCGTCGCTAATTTAGTGTATTTTGGTAGTGATAGATCATCAACTCACCTGCCTCCGTTGAGATCCGCTGGGCACCGCCCCTCTCTGAGCCGCCGACGTTCAACATCGTGCCACCACCCTTCCTCGTGTCTACACGTCGCTGCGGTACATCCCCAGTTCGGCCTGCACCTCCGGTCGAACGCCTCTGTGCGACCTTCCAGCGGCGAGCGGCGCTGATCTTCCGCGGGCGCCCGAGATGCCGCTCTCTCCTTCCTCTCGAACTCGCCCTCTCCCTTCCCAATCTATCTCTCGAGAGAGAGGAAATTTTTTGAAAAAAAAGAAAGGTTCAGCACATTATAACCAAGTATATATTTATTTACATTAAAACTTATATAAATATATGATTTTAGTATTATTTTATTTATGGTATTTATTAAGTAATATTATTAAAATTATATATATAATTTCTTTAAAAAGCTGTTTTGTAACAAATACTAGACTTGAGAAACTTCAATTATCTTCGAAATTTAGAAGCCCTAAAAATATTTGCTATATTATTTTTAATTTATTTTTGTATAGTTTTTACCTAGAAATCGTATTTTTGAAAAATGCAGAGTTTTTAGCCTAAAGGCAATTTTCGAGCTTCACGTATTTATCTAAAGATAAATTTTGACTAATAAAATATAATTTTAAATTATCATATATATTCAAGAAAAATATTTTACTAAGTAAATTAATAGTTCGACCAAAAATGATTTTAATATTTTTATTTATTTTGGGATAATAAAATGTAGTTTTTAAGTATTATAGATAGTTTTATAAAATAATACATATATTATTTATCAAACTCCCTTCGATTATCATCCAGTACATGGCTAGTCCTACAACTCATATTCCATTACCAATTATGTACTTCATATTATCTACCCTAACTAATATGACCGTCTTGGACCCGATGGACCAGTCTGTACCATCATCGGAGGCCGTCTTGCGTGGACGTAACATCAAAGTCAAACATTGTACCAACATGATCATTGCACCACACCGGACGTCACACCAGGCAAGATACCATGCCATAATTTACTGTTTATAATTTGTCTGTATTTTATTTATTGCATATCAATGTGTATTTATTTCCAGTTCTTTTAGTTGTACTATTATTACAGTTTCTGATTTATTGCTTGCTCAGTGATATTGGTTGTATTTTGTTATTATCCTTTAATTGCATATGGACTTAGAGTTAAGGGACTACTGTTTGTAGTGTATCACATTTTGGCTGATCACCCGTTCGCATACGTTAGGTCTAACTGCTAATAGAGGCATGTTAGGAGACTTAGCAGTTAATAGAGGTACATGATCGCGGATGCGACCTAGATAGGTGCATCGGGTGGAGAGAACCTTCCTTGTCGTATGGGCTTCTATTACACATTTCCTTGTAACCCGGAAGCTCCGCTGGAGATACGTGTAACGCCCCAGTCCCAAAATACGTAAGACTAGGAACATAGCATGCCAGCTGCATGTGCATGAGATATGCTCCAATATATAGAAATCTCAAACACACACATAAGCTATAATGTGAATAATAATAAACAGTCACAGGTAAATACTACGTCTCATCCATACATAATATAAAGAAAATAGCATCTCATGAATCAAAGTAAATGTCAAAATATAGCTGTTGGCCGGGCGGAGACAAATCCACTACCGGCACTAGAATAAACTGAAAGAAAATAGAGTCCAACCTTTAAGATAAATAAAATAAGAAATAATGACTAAATAGGCTCCTCGACCCAATAGGGACAGCTGTGATCAGAAGGTACAACTCGCTCGAACGTGAAGGATGAGTCTATAACAGAGCGATACTCCTGCGGAAAGTCTTGCACACCTATACCTGGAGAGATCACCAGGTCCTCAGAGGGACGTAACAAGATACAAAAAGAACATGCCACATAAACTAAATAAATATTGCTCAAATAAATAAGTCAATTGAATTATAACATAGTCTAATACACACGTATTGAACAAGCTTACCATCCCCCCAACCAAACAAGGACAGGAGATGGTAAACTAATTCACGGTGACGTATCTTTCCATGCTATGAATCCAATATGGTATCCGGACCCCAACAAGGTTCAATACCTT
This sequence comes from Iris pallida, assembly GCA_029216955.1. Taxonomy (NCBI): domain Eukaryota; kingdom Viridiplantae; phylum Streptophyta; class Magnoliopsida; order Asparagales; family Iridaceae; genus Iris; species Iris pallida. The sequence continues at coordinate 22,871,989 of JANAVB010011800.1, forward strand.
CTCATCGGAGTAGTAAGCCACACCTACAACCAAACAAAGCCAAGATGTGGCAAACTAATCTGTGATAAGTTATTGTTCTTAGCCACGGTCAGATACAAGTACCCAAACCAAGAGTACTCGTACCTAACGGATAAGGGTAGCCTACCATTCTATGTGAATGCAGTTTAAGTAAATGTCACTACCACTTTTCTAGCTTGAGGGTATTTTGGTCATTTTTAAAATTTTGAAATTATTTTGGGAATTATTATTATTAATTATAATTATTAGAATTTTTAGTGATTTTTAGTATAATTGATTTGGTGCTAGTTTTGACTTTGACTAGTGTTGACTTAGGAGACTGTCCTAGAGGCAAACCTAGGTCATGACTACTTGGTTAGGTTATGAAACCCTAGCTTGACCTAAGTTAGTGAAATCAAACCCATTAGAATTATTTGGAGGAAATTAGAATTTGATTTGAATAGGAAATGGCTTGTGATTTTACAAGTCATGATTAGTGATTTTGGCCCATGAAAGTCCATAGAACACTATTAGAACCCTAACCCTAGCCCAATACACCCTTGGCCAGCCACCTAAGGTCTCTCCCCCTATTTAATGCTCCTAGGAATTAGGGCTAGCCTCCTTAGAATTATTTTCCAAGTTTTAGAAAGAGGTGAGTCTCCATCTTCTTTAATTCATAGAAATTCGTATTTAATTCCTTTTCCACCCAAACCAATTGAAATAGGTTCTAATTCATCTGTTCTTACTGTTTATGGAAGAATATTTTAGAGTTTGGACAATTTGGGGAAGTTTGGCAATCAAGAGGAACACCCCTTTTTGGAGTTTTTTTGAGGATTTGCAACCTATAGGTAATTTCGATTCTACACCATAAATTTTTATTTTTATTTCATATCTAGGAATCCCTAGGCCTACCCTAGCTGTAGGTATAGCAAACCCTAAGTTTCGTGTCCGATACGTGTCCGTATCGGACACGTATCTGTCTATTTGTATTGGTGTTTGGTGAAATGCCCCAAAGGGCATTTCGATCTATTTTCAGGAATGTAATTAAATAGAAAATTAGGTTTTAACCTCGCTTATGAGATTCTATTTCTCTAAGCATGTTTTGGTGTCGTGTCGAGTCGCCACGGACAAGGAAACACGTGGGTGCACCTCACGCGCGCGCACAGTTTCCCTTCCCTGCTACTCGGGGCTGATTTTGAGCTGGACACGCCACTTCGACACATGAAATTTGACACACACCAAGGGGCGACCACTGACACCGCGTGTGTCAAGTGACACGACCCCTCGTATCGTGTCGGACACGGATTCGTGCGTGCACTGTGCGTGTATCAGTGTTCATTTGGCTCTCTATTTTGATTCAGTTTTAAATAGTTTAAATTGTGTTTTTAATTGTTCATTAGATCCTAAATATGAAATATTATCTATGTTAAATTAGTTACATGTTAGTTTAGGTTTTGTAGCATGGGAATTGGATTCGAATGGGGTTATTTTCATGATAACTGACATATGTTACTGATACATTATTTTTTCCATTTCCTAAACACTTTAAATACCTGTTTAATTATGTTCTTCACTGATTAATGATCCCCACATGATTGATTTTTCATATTAGTTCAATATTGCATTCGAATTTTGCGTTTGGATTTGTGATTGGAATTTGGGCATATGGGTTCATTCGAAATTGGTTTTGTGTGAGAATGGGATAGCTGATACATTGAGGATTGGGTTTCAGTTCTATGTATGAACTATAAATGAATGTTTTAGTTTCAATTCTTAATATCCTGAACTAATCTCCCCTTAACCTGAACTGTAAATTGATTTCCTAACCTGAGATTTGAATGATTTATCATTAACTGATTTTCTTTCCTTTTTGCAATTGTATTTAGTTTTCTTTAAACTGATTTTGATTATTCCATTCCCTGTTTAACTGAGAATCAATCCCTGTTTTCCTTAAGCACAAATGTACACTGATTTCCTATGTTACTTAACTGAAATGTGAGAGTTCCTGAGAACTAGTTTTTCCCCTCTTAACTGAAGCTGTAACCTGAACTGAACTGCCTAATGACCTGAGCATGTTCTTCTCTTAACTGAGATGCTGATTTTTTTTCCTTAACTTCCCTGAACTGATTTCTTTCCCCTTTTCAACTGTGATTTGAATTGAGCTTATAACTGAGATGTGAATGAATGCTTTATTCTTTAAATTGATTTTCCTTTTCCTTAACTGAAACTTCATGGTCTCCATTTTACTGTCTTCACATGTTCATCTTCCTAACAATGTATTTCCTATTCCTCATGACAGTGTACATTTCACTGATATGGTACACAGGTCACACATGTTTCCCATTACACTATCCTGTATACACACACACACTCTTGCACATGCCACCACTACATCCCTTTCCTATTTCTCCATGTATATATATTTGTGTAATGCATGTATATAGATAATCTATGTATAAATAGGTATCCTATATATATTAGTGATGTGTGTGTACTATTATATATACTAAATATATAATGTATGGGTGATATGTATATAGGTAGTCTATATGTGTATTTCTATATTAGATTATAATATATCAATAAGTGTATTATTTTTAGATAGAGATTTTGTCATGTGGTCATGTGATTATGGTATGGTTTTAGGCATGGTATTGCCTAATAGCCTAGACTAGGGCTCTTAGCCTATGTGTGGCTTGAATGCCAGTATAGAGTCTAGATTGGTCTTGTTTAGCCTTGTTAGACCTAGAATAGACTAGTATAGACTTGTTGACTTAGGTTTGACTAGATTGACCTAGTTTGACTTCTAGGGTTGACCAGGTTGACCAAGAGTTGACTTTGTCCTAGATTGACCTAGATTCATGTAGAATGCATTGACTTGCATCTTATTATCATTTTAGACTCATAGTGACTTGTACTGTTCTATAGGAGACATACACCACTCCTCGGACAGTATATATTCTCCAGATTCTCAGGATACCGACGAGTATATTCTCTGATCATTTCATATCCTGTATTAGGAGTATTTTACTGCTTTAGATTACTTTACATGATGCTGACACGTTGGAAACACAGATTAGTACTATATGGATCTTGTTGTGAGATGTTATCCCCTTAGCAGATACATCGGGTATTCGTGTTTGTGTACTTTATTGTGAGCATCGTGTACTCCTTGTATTCGTGACATTCGTGTACAAATCGTGTAAAATCGTGTATATTCATGTATTCACATGATTTTTGTCTACGACTATACTTCGTGTACAATAACATAACTTAGCTAGATCCTTGTGTATTGATTGGGGTGGGGGAGTAGAAGTGGTTATGTATTCAATCCAGTAGATTACTCGTGTACAACCTTTGTAGATTACTCGTGTACAACATCGTGCCATTTACATAACCATCTTGTGCTATGAATCATTAGACATTGTTAGTTCTCTATATACTGTAGCTATTTATTTACAGTCTTTCTGTTTATCATATTATTCTTTCAGTTTCTTGTATCTTACTCTCTAGTATTATTATATATCCTAACCTGCTATGATTTGTTGAGATGTACTGTACTCGCTCCTGTCCTGACTGGACCTGTTGAAATATTACAGAGGACGAGGCTGAGGCGTTCTGCCCTACCTACTACGGTGCTACACTAGATGAGTGCCTGGACTTGGACCAGTAGCAGGACCCACTAGCAGTGGATGACACTCCTTTAGATTAGGATGTCTTTACTTTTCTGGATCACTGTATATAGATTCTGAGACATTTTGGGATATGTATTTATTTACACACTTAGAATTCTGGATTGTATTTCTGTGTTTTTATTCCTGGATATTATCTTTCTATCTTTATCCTCTTCTACCTTAGTTGTGATTGAGATATATTCTGTTATGTCACCCCCATTCGGGGAGTATAACTGTTTATTACCTTAAACTGTTAGATGTTGTGACCTAGGACAGCGTTCTACCGTCGACACTGTGGTGTAGGGTGGAAGTACCCATATCTCGTGCCCTTACTCTAGGGTACGGGTCGTGACACATTTTTAGTGGTGGCCCATGCAGGCCTAGGTTGAAAATGTAGTGGTATTCGAACTAGAATATCACTGCAGCCTGCAGTAGGAATTAGTATATTTTTGAAGGTACTCAATCACACTAGGAAAACTCCTTATCAGATTCCGTATATCTATTTTGCTGCTTATTATCTTCCTTAGAAAATTTAAACTGTCCTCCTTTGATATTTTGACTCATTCTCAGTAATTGTTTCTTGTTTGATCTGTGTCTCCAGGATGGTTGAGACGAGATCGCATTGCCCTGGACTGGGAGTCGCTGGAGAGGGGTCTAGCACCTCTCGACCTCAGCAGCAGCCAGCTCCCGGTGCCATAGGACAAGTGTAGCCCTAAGGAGTCGGTGTTTCTGCAGCCTTAGGAGGAGCACCTCCACTAGTCAGGAGGCCGAGCATAGTGATTCCTGAGATCCTTCCACCGCAGCAGCCTCCGCCTGCGGGGATGGTAGATGCTGTACATCTCTTCTCCTTCGTGGAGAGGATTCTGGAGTCCCACCAGCAGCAGCAGACGAGACAGACTACCAATTTCCGTCAGGGGATCGATGAGGCACAACAGCTGGTTCGTACTACAGTCAAGATGATTACTGCTCAAGGGGCCCAGCAGCAGCCCCGTCGGAGGGAGAAGGACATACCGGACTTCCAAAAGATACACCCTCGGGAGTTCTTCGGCACAGAGGGCATCCACTATGCAGACGACTGGATAAAGCATATCGAGGAGATCTTCCGACTGGCGGAGATACCAGATCGACTCCAGATCGAGGCGACGGGCAACCAGATGCAGGACTTGGCCCGTGCGTGGTATCAGGCAGACCCCAGGGTGGGAGTTGAGGGCCAGACTTGGGCCCAGTTTGAGGAACTATTTAAGGAGCAGTTCTTTCCTGATGTGGCCTTGGGAGGTATCGAGGCACAGTTCGAGGGTCTGGTTCAGGGGAACCAGATGGTAGCTGAGTATGTTGGAGAGTTTTGTAGACTGGCCCATTTCATAGATGACTTGACCGAGAAGACGAAGGCGAGGAAGTTTCGCCGAGGCTTGATTAGAGAGGTTCGGTCGCTGACTAAGAGCGACCAGAACGCTACATTTGTTGAGATATTTTCTGGGGCCATGGCGGTGGAAGACGACCTAGGGTTGAGGCAGAAGAGGGGTCACGACTTCCAGGGTGGCAGCAGCAGTCAGGGGCAGGCCAAGAGGCCTCACTTCCAGCATCAGCACCCACAGAGGCCAGTTCAGCAGTATCAGCATCAGGGTCGTGCACCTTTTCAGCAAGTGCGACATCAGCAGCAGAGAGGGCAGCAGGCACCCAGGAAGTAGGCTATTAGTTGTACTTTCTGCAAGAAGCCTGGGCACAAGTGGGAGGAGTGCAGGAAGAGACTTGGCAGATGCTTGATGTATGGATCAGCGGACCACCAGATGCGAGAGTGTCTATTTACGTCGATGCATCCGATACCAGAAGGATCTGGGGCAGCCAAGGCTACAGCAGGCCAGCAGAGGGGACCAGCCCTGCAGATCCAGCAGCAGAGGTTCCATCAGCACCAGCAGCAGGCACGAGGTAGACAGCAGGGGTGAGCTTTCGCCATGGCGGCTGAGGATGTAGAGGCCGTAGGGGAGCTGATAGCAGGTTCGGTTCTTCTCGACTCCCTTCCAGCATTTGTACTCTTTGATTCCGGGGCTTCCTACAGATTTGTGTCAGTATCGTATGCTATTAGACACAGTCTAGTTTCTGAACCATTGCCTAGGACCTACAAGATCACGACCGGGGGTGGGGTCATCCTCGTGAGTGATGTTTATAGAGGACGGAGCGTTATATTGGGAGGCCGAGCGTTGGAAGTGAGTTTACTCGTCATGCCACTACCGAACTACGACATTATATTAGGTATGGACTGGCTGAGTAGACACCACGTCCGTATTGATTGTCGAGGGGGTAGAGTTTTGTTTGGGGTGCCAGGAGAGCCAGAGTTTGAGTATACCCGACGACAGGCAGAGCAGGACGGCGGAGTCTTCTGTGGAGCTTCAGTTGAGGAGCAGGTGGCTCCGTATCCCTTGATCGCAGAGTTTATGGACGTATTTCCAGAGGATTTGCCAGGGCTTCTACCGGACAGGGATATAGAGTTCTCGATAGACTTGGTTTTCGGCGCGGAACCAATTTCTCAGCATATCTATCGAGTGAACAACAGTGAATTGGTGGAGCTGAAGAAGCAGGTAGATGAGCTGTAGGACAAGGGCTTCATCCGATCGAGTTTTTCACCTTGGGGTGCACCGGTACTCTTCGTACCCAAGAAGGATGGGTCGGTACGGATGTTTATCGACTACAGGGCACTCAACAACCTGACAATCAAGAACAGATACCCACTGCCATGGATCGATGATCTCTTTGATCAGTTGAGCGAAGCTCGGGTGTTCTCCAAGATTGATTTGAGATCAGGTTATCACCAGGTGAAGGTGAAGGGGGAGGATATTCCCAAGACCGCTTTCAGGACACGGTACGGGCAGTTTGAGTTTTTGGTTATGCCGTTTGGGCTAACCAATACACCAGCAGTATTTATGAACCTAATGAACAAGGTGTTCCACCAGTACTTGGACAAGTTCGTGGTGGTGTTCATTGATGATATCTTGGTATATTCTAAGACAGAGGAAGAGCACGAGGAGCACTTGAGAGTGGTTCTGGAGACACTCAGGAGGGAGAGATTGTATGGCAAGCTCTCGAAGTGAGAGTTCTTCCTAGACAGAGTAGACTTCTTGGGTCATGTGGTGACTAGACATGGTATCTCAGTGGACCCAAAGAAGATCACAACAGTTGAGGCTTGGACAGCGCCGACTTCAGTGGCAGAGATCAGGAGTTTCCTGGGGCTGGCAGGATATTATAGGAGATTTGTGCAGGATTTCTCCCGGGTTGCAGAGCCGTTGACTCGGTTGACCTGGAAGGATACTGAGTATGTTTGGTTAGAGGAGTGTCAGACAGCTTTTGATGAGTTGAAGAAGCGGCTTACGACAGCTCCGATTCTGACATTGCCTTCAGGATCAGGTGGATTCACTATTTATAGTGATGCTTCAGGGAAGGGGCTGGGTTGTGTCTTGCAGCAGCATGGGAAGGTGATTGCCTATGCTTCCAGACAATTATGTCCCCATTAGAAGAACTACCTTACCCATGACCTGGAGCTGGCAGCGGTGATTTTTGCTCTGAAGTTATGGAAGCACTATCTATATGGCGAGAGGGTGGAGATTTTCACAGATCACAAGAGCTTGAAGTATATGTTTACACAGAAAGAGCTCAACATGTGTAACACCCAGTTTTTCCAAATGAGGGTAATTTTGGAATTTTGTATTTTAATTTATTTAATTATGGTATTTAAAATTTTATATGATTTTTATTGATTTTAATCATTTTAAAAACTATTTTAAAACATGACTTATGAATTGGTGTCTTGCTAGTGTTTTGTTTATCATTTCTAGATTGAGGGGTATTTTAGTCATTTTGTAATTGTGGGAATTATTTGGAATTATTATGTATTATTTAGAATCATTAGAATTTATATGATTTTTTTTTAGAATTTTAGTATAATTGATTTTGGTGTTTTAGTTGACTTTGACTTATGTTGACTTTTGAGACTAACCTAGTGGCTAACCTAGGTCATGACTATGTGATTAGGATATGGAACCCTAGGTTGACTTAAGTTAGTGACAATTAAACCATAGAATTAATTTGGTGGAAATAGGATTTAAATTGTTTAAGGAATGGTTTGTGATTTCACAAGTCATGACTTGTGACTTAAGGCTTAATAGCTCATAGGCCCACACCATGAACCAACCCTAACCCAAATCAGCCCATGGCAGCCACCTAGGGCTATTTTCCTCCTATAAATAATCTCTTCATTTAGGGTTCTTGCCTCTTTATTGAGTTTCAACATTTTGAAGAAGGAAAGGTATAGGAATCTTCCTCAAGCTCTAGTCTCTTCATTTTAATTCCTTTTTCCCTCTAATCTTTTGCATTAGGTTCTAATTAGTCCCTTCTTGCTGTCCATGGAGAGAAATCTCAGGTTTGAAACAATTTGGAGCACTTGGCCATCAAGGAGAAAACCCCCGTTTGAAGCTTTTTTATGCAAATTGCACATATAGGTAACTTCCTATTTGTCACGACCCGCACCCTAGAGTAAGGGCACGAGAAGTGGGTACGTCCAGCCTACGTCGCAGTGTCGGCAGTAGAACGCTGTCCTAGGTCAATCATCTAACAATACCAAAGTACCTGTACAGTTTATACTCTACGAATGGAGGTGACATAACAATATACATCTCAATCACATCTAGGATAGAAGAACGAAAGACAGATAGATAGATAGTAACTCAAGAGAACAATATCATAGATGAATAAGTCTAAGTATCTAGTACAACATAATATCCAGAATGTCAACTCAATATACAAAATAAGTCTAAGAGTCTATATATCTCAACATCTCAAAATACAACTCAGAATGTGGGACAAAATGATAATACCGAAAGACTGTCTAGCTAAACTAGCCTAGACTACTGGGGCAACATCCTCAGCTGCAGGTGGATCCTGCTGAGGGTCCACAACATAAGTATCATCTAGTCCTGCTCCATAATAGGTAGTCACCAGGGCCTCATCCTCATCCTCTGTAATATTTTCAATAGGTCCAGTCAGGACAGGAACGAGCACAATATATCTCACGCAGTTCATAGTAAGATAGGAAATATAAAGCATGCAATAGAGTAAAATACAGGAACTGCTGAAGGAAGATACATGTAGCAAAAGAGATAGCTGTAAAGGAAATATCTACTGTATATAGAGAACTGTAAGTGGCTAGTGATGTAGAGCACAAGATAGGCATGTGAATGGCTGGAATTTATACATGATTACACTACTGAGTTTGCACATGATTACACTACTTTGGAATTATTCACATGTCCACTTCTACTCCCCCGTTTCCCCAATCAGTACATAAGGATCCATTCATGTTACGTTAAGATTCAGAATAAGCCCATAATTGGGTGATACGTGAGTGATTCATAAAGATTCATGAAGGCTCGGTGATCATGAGAGTACATGAGTCACTAGCTGATACATGAAGATACATGAAAATAGAAGCATGAGATACATGATGTAAGTGAAACACACGTGACAAAAGTATCTGATGCTCCCGAGGGGGATAACATCTCATGAAAAGATCCATATAGTACCAATCCGTGATAAAAATCGTGCCAGCATCAAGTAAAGTAATCTAGAGCAAGAATATAAATCCTGGCAAATATGAAACGGTCAGAGAATGTACTCGCCTGATAACTGAATGTCTGAAGAGGATATACTGTCTGAGGAGAGGTGTATGGCTCCTAATCAGAGCAATACAAGTCACAATGTATCCACAATGGTAAAAATAAAGTGTACAATGCATACTACATGATTCTAGGTCAATCTGGTCAAAAGTCAACTCTTGGTCAACTCTAATAGTCAAACTAGGTCACAGGAAGTCATACTAAGTTAAATAAGGTCAAACAAGATCAAACAGGGTCAAACAAGTTTAATCTAGGTTAAAGTCAACTCCTGGTCAACATTCTAATCAAACTAGTCAACATGATCAATCTGGGTCAAGTCTAAGTCAAACTTAGACCAACTAAGGTATTGGTCAAACAAAGACTAGTCAGCAAGGTAATTAGGTCAAACAAAGACTAGTCAATAAGATAATTAAGTCAAACATGGTCAGACTAGTCAAACTAGTCAAAGTTAGGCCAACCATAGTCAAACTAGTTAGGGTTTTAGTCAAACTAGTTAAACTAGTCATTGTAGGTCAATCCTAGTCAATTCTAGGTTAACTAGATCAAATTTGACCTAAGGTTGACACTTAGTCAACAAGGGTCAATTAGTGGTGTTTGGGTCATTAGGCCATTGGGGTTAGCCCCAAAGCCATGGGCTAGTACCTTGGCCATAGGCCATATAACCAAGTTCCATAGGCTAGTGGTTATAGGTTTCTATATAACCTATACTAAGAAAGTCATATATATAGATATATATACCTATATATAGATATAACCATCTATCTAATACCTATATGTCAATATAGGAATACTCTATATATATAATACCAAACCCATATATATATACATCAAACTCACACATATATATATATATATATATATATATATATATATATATAAAGACACTATGTATATGTAATACAATATATATATATATATATCATATATATATATATATATACATATATATATATATATATATATATATATATATATATATATATAACTTATATATACATTACATATATATAGAGAGGGAAGAGAGAGGGATGACAGTGAGAGAGAGAGTGATGACAGTCAAGGGGGGGACTGTTCTCAGTTTCCTGAGAACAGGAACAACCCCAACACACACACCCCTAATATACACAAGCACCTAATATACACATACATGTATATACATAAGTATATACATGTACACAACCTAAAAACTCACCCACACACTCACATACATATATACTACATATATATACACTGAAAATACACATGTACATGTATAAATCTTAATCAAAATAGATTTGAAATCCACTTTTAAAATCTGGGAAATATCCCAGTTCCTGGAACATGTGCACTGTGCACTCGACAGGTAGGTAATCCGATTTCACGCACCTACACGAGCTAAGACTCGAAATTATTGGTTGGTAATTGGTGCCCCATATGTATACGTGTCGTGGGTGTCAATGAGAGTCCACCACAACACGACACGGCGTATCCAAACACCCAAAAACTCACTCGGGTAAATCCTGACACTGTGCAGTGTCACAGCATCGTGCACGTGTTCACGTGCCTCGTGCTCACGACACAGGACACGTAAAGTGTCGTGCTCGTGTCCTTAGGTTCGCCTAGGGTCAGGCTACACACCTAGGACCCTGACACGTACCCACGTGTCGCCGTGTCTAAATGGGAAGCCCGTATCAGTCGTGAAAACATGACTGATACGCGTGTTTGGCACCGCGTCGTGCACGTGTTCACGCGTCTCGTGGACACGACACGAGCCACGTGGGGCCTCGTGGTCATGCCCACGTGTAGCCCACGTGTAGGGCTACACACTTGTGCAAACACGAGGTATCCTCGACTCGTGTCCATGCGACACGAAGGCCGTGTCCAAGTCGGATTTCGACTGAAACTGTGCGCGTGTATGGCCAGTGCGGCCCCGATTTCGTGTCCGATACAAAACAATACGTCGTGAAACTTTAGGGGCATGTGCGCAGACACTGCCCCCTCGTGTCCACCAATTTTGGTGTGTCCTAGTGGTCTGTACAGAGAGAACGAAGGGTGTGGTAGCAGGGGAGACTGTATACCTCAGTGCGGTGTCCTGGCAGTGTGTCCAAGTCGATTTTCGACACGAAAATGACACCGTGTCGTGTTCAGTCAAGTGTGGGTGTAAACTATAAGTCTAGGGCTACAAGATTATGAAATTTGTTTTACAAAATAATGAAATTAATTTCTTTGTGGCATTTCGACAAACACAGTTTCCTAGCCTAGGATACGTGTCCGATACGGACACCAAACCAACTCTAAATCCTACCAAACTTGACCCACAGTTCCCTTATACCTAGATGCATGCAAATATGAAGAGAAAACACAAAATTAACATGGTTTGAGGGTATTTACCTATTTGTGCAAATCTAATAAAAAATCAATAAAGAGGGGTGTGATTTCTTCCACTTGGTGATGCCAAAAGCTTCCAAATTCCTTGATAGCAGGCCATAACTAGTACCCTCTAGTGTAGGGGAGTCCAATGCAAGAAACTAGAGGTGATTTGGATCAAAATTGATCAAGTTGTGGCCTTGTGAAGAAATGGGATTTTTATGAGATTAAAATTCATGTAAATTATTCATGAATGATTTTGATGGGTTAATATAGGAAGAGGGTAGTGGTAAGGGGGTGTTCTTGGCTGCCATGGGGGTAGGGGAGGTGTCCTTGGCTTTCTTCTAGGCTAAGGCAAGACTTTAGGTAAAGGTTTAAGATATTTTGAGTTATTCATGGAAAATATCCATAAAGTAATATCAAGATATTTTTATCACTTTAACCATGACCAAATATCTATCCTCTTAGTCATTCTAGGTTAGTAACTAACCTCTAGATTAGGATAAACTTGGTTAGGGGCTCTCATGACACTTAACAATAATTAATTAATAATAAAAACACATATATCCAAATAATTCTAAATAAATCCTAGAAAATTACCAAAATACCCTTTTTGGCCAAAATCACTAATTTGGTGTTCTAAGCCTATGGTTAGGCTCACATGATCATGGTTAGTCTCTAGGTTATGAAAAACTAGGGTTTACACTAAGTTATACTAACAAAGTCACAAAGTCATAAGTCATGACTTAGAAAATGGTTTAACTTAACTAAAATCACCAAAAAATCATACCATGACTAAATACCACTAATAAATAATAAAAATAATAAATTTTCAAAAATATCCCAATTTTAGAAATCTGGGTGTTACAAGTCTACCCACCTTAAAATAATTTTGTCCTCGAAATTTAGATGGGCGTACTCCTCCTAGGTCAAACCTCCAACAATCAGGGTCGAAGCCACTACCTAGACAACATACAAGGTCAACAAGCAAAATATGGGTAGTAGACCTATACTGGGTCATGTCCAAAAATTGGCTGGCAGTTTTTAGGTCATAAGGTGTCCTTAATTCAAATCGAAGCCAAAAGTAACTCCATGGGGTAATCAGGATGGAGTCTCGGGTCAGAAAAATCGTACTAAGCAAATGAAGCACACAATGGTATGCCTGAGTGGAACACTAAGGTCATGGGTGTAATGTGTCATGTCTTGGTCAGGTATGTGAAGTCAGTTTTGAGAAAACAACTAGTCTTGTGCTCCAAATTTAAAAGTCACGGTAACGTGCCTACGATGATCATAATTTAGAGTGGGAAAGATCTATGGCCTAAATTGAACCAAAAATCGTGATAAAATAGTAGTATAAAGGACAGGTTTAAGTGGGACAGTCTGTGGTCTCATCTAGGTGCACTAATCATTCTAGATTAATACTGTCCTATGGTATCAAAACGTACAAGCAATCTAAGGTGTCCTAATTGGGAAGGTAAGGGAACAACAATCATCAAGGCTATAGGGTCGTCTACCATCCTATATAAAAATTGGTTATTAACAAGTAAGTGAGAAATCATTAAAAGTTACTATTCCATAAAATGGTAAAAAAAATTAAAAATTTAGGCACAAACAATCACAAATAGATTTTAGTCTTGACACGATCTAAGTTGATCAATTTCAGGATAAATCGAGATTTGGGCAAGATGGGAAATCAATGAAATCAAGTATGAGCACGAGCATCCAATGATGAAGATCCAGATCATGATTAAATTTAATTCAACTGGATATGAATACGAGGTTCATGGGCGATAAAATAATTCCAAGAAGAATTGTCAAGGCTGTTGCGGATAAGATTCTAGGGTAAGTTTAACTGTGTCTCCATCCACGTAGATTAATATATGAAAAGCGAACCAAAATGCAATAGGTTGATCAGACCATCATGCGCCGGTTCTGATTAGACAATATGTTAGTGGGTGCGCACCCAATAAAATATATCATGATCAAGCTCGAAAAGGATAAGCTTGTAAAACTAAGGATAAATTTACAGCATAAGATATAAGTAAGGGTGGAAATGATGAAAGAAAATACATAGTCCAAGATCCTTAACCAATCGGGTCAAGCATTCAAGATAAGGTACAAGGTTAAGTATTTAAGGATTCAAGCAGAACACCATCACATGCCAGGTCGAAAGAATTGTGCCAAGATGGATCTCTAATTGAAATAAGAATTAATTTAGTATCACGGTAGAGGTTATAGTTTAGCCATTTGACCAGAAAATCATATCAAGGAAATAGAGTACAAGGAGACGGGTTTTAGTGGGACATGGAATACCTACATGAAGGTAGGCTAGTCTAGGTCTTACATGTGAAGTTTGTTGGGAGGTAACAGCTAGTTTTATACTCTGAATATCTAAGTCACGGTAAAGGACGTCCAATGATCTAGAATAGAAAGTGGGAGTTCAAGACGTGACAAATTGATACAAAATTGAAGAAGATCAAATTAACCCATGAAATAAAATTAATCAGGAATCCAGTAAATAATTTAGGAACACAGTCCTAGGGGTAGATGGGCTACTAGATGAATATAGTTAGGGTTCGATCAAATCAAAGGTCAAGGTTAGAAGGTCTCAATAAAGTCTTTATTTGAGGAAATGTCGAGTAAGTCAGGTTTGGGATACAGTCACATAGTTTGGTAGAAAAAGTTTAAGCAAGATGCAGAATAGAGGGGACAGTTCATTTCAAGGCTAAGCAATTAGCAAGAGAATTAGATGGCAAGAAACAGATAAGAATTTTCTCATAAATGTGATTGAGTGCCTTAAAATAAAAGATATTAATCTAACACAAAGAAATTAAAATCAACAACTACAAAAATTTCAAAATCATCAACTAACACCAGGATTCAAAGTTCTACAGTAAATCCTCCAAAATCAAATTCAATCAAGGGAAAAGGAGTTTAAATCGAAATTTCAAATGATATTCTCAAGGGTCATCCCAGGAATCTCTCAAGGTATCCTAACAATGATTGAGTATCCTCTCTCACTAAGCCTATTCCTCCAATCCTATCACAGGCTGTAGTGATACTCTAGTTCGAATACCACTACATAAACTCGACCTGCATGGGCCACCACTAAAAACGTGTCACGACCCGCACCCTAGAGTAAGGGCACGAGAAGTGGGTACGTCCAGCCTACGCCGCAGTGTCAACGGTAGAACGCTGTCCTAGGTCAATCATCTAACAATACCAAAGTACCTGTACAGTTTATACTCTCCGAATGGAGGTGACATAACAATATACATCTCAATCACATCTAGGATAGAAGAACGAAAGACAGATAGATAGATAGTAACTCAAGAGAACAGTATCATAGATGAATAAGTCTAAGTGTCTAGTACAACATAATATCCAGAATGTCAACTCAATGTACAAAATAAGTCTAAGAGTCTATATATCTCAACATCTCAAAATACAACTCAGAATGTGGGACAAAATGATAATACCGAAAGACTGTCTAGCTAAACTAGCCTAGACTACTGGGGCAACATCCTCAGCTGCAGGTGGATCCTGCTGAGGGTCCACAACATAAGTATCATCTAGTCCTGCTCCATAATAGGTAGTCACCCGGGCCTCATCCTCATCCTCTGTAATATTTTCAACAGGTCCAGTCAGGACAGGAACGAGCACAATACATCTCACGCAGTTCATAGTAAGATAGGAAATATAAAGCATGCAATAGAGTAAAATACAGGAACTGCTGAAGAAAGATACATGTAGCAAAAGAGATAGCTGTAAAGGAAATATCTACTGTATATAGAGAACTGTAAGTGGCTAGTGATGTAGAGCACAAGATAGGCATGTGAATGGCTGGAATTTATACATGATTACACTACTGAGTTTGCACATGATTACACTACTTTGGAATTATTCACATGTCCACTTCTACTCCCCCGTTTCCCTAATCAATACACAAGAATCCATTCATGTTACGTTAAGATTCATGATAAGCCCATAATTGGGTGATACGTGAGTGATTCATGAAGATTCATGAAGGCTCGGTGATCATGAGAGTACATGAGTCACTAGCTGATACATGAAGATACATGAAAATAGAAGCATGAGATACATGATATAAGTGAAACACACGTGACAAAAGTATCTGATGCTCCCGAGGGGGATAACATCTCATGAAAAGATCCATATAGTACCAATCCGTGATAACAATCGTGTCAGCATCAAGTAAAGTAATCTAGAGCAAGAATATAAATCCTGGCAAATATGAAACGGTCAGAGAATGTACTCGCCTGATAACTGAATATCTGAAGAGGATATACTGTCTGAGGAGAGGTGTATGGCTCCTAATCAGAGCAATACAAGTCACAATGTATCCACAATGGTAGAAATAAAGTGTACAATGCATACTACATGATTCTAGATCAATCTGGTCAAAAGTCAACTCTTGGTCAACTCTAATAGTCAAACTAGGTCACAGGAAGTCATACTAAGTCAAATAAGGTCAAACAAGATCAAACAGGGTCAAACAAGTTTAATCTAGGTTAAAGTCAACTCCTGGTCAACATTCTAATCAAACTAGTCAACATGATCAATCTGGGTCAAGTCTAAGTCAAACTTAGACCAACTAAGGTATTGGTCAAACAAAGACTAGTCAATAAGGTAATTAAGTCAAACATGGTCAGACTAGTCAAACTAGTCAAAGTTAGGCCAACCATAGTCAAACTAGTTAGGGTTTTAGTCAAACTAGTTAAACTAGTCATTGTAGGTCAATCCTAGTCAATTCTAGGTTAAATAGATCAAATTTGACCTAAGGTTGACTTTGGTCAACACTTAGTCAACAAGGGTCAATTAGTGGTGTTTGGGTCATTAGGCCATTGGGGTTAGCCCCAAAGCCATGGGCTAGTACCTTGGCCATAGGCCATATAACCAAGTTCCATAGGCTAGTGGTTATAGGTTTCTATATAACCTATACTTAGAAAGTCATATATATAGATATATATATATATATATATATATATATATATATATATATATATACCTATATATAGATATACCCATCTATCTAATACCTATATGTCAATATAGGAATACTATATATATATAATACCAAACCCATATATATATATACATCAAACTCATATATATATATATATATATATATATATATATATATATATATATATATATATATATATATATATATATATATAAAGACACTATGTATATGTAAAACAATATATATATATATCATATATATATATATATATATATATATATATATATATATATATATATATATATATATATATATATATATATATATATAACTTATATATACATTATATATATAGAGAGAGGGAAGAGAGAGGGATGACAGTGAGAGAGAGAGTGATGACAGTCAAGGGGGGGACTGTTCTCAGTTTCCTGAGAACAGGAACAACCCCAACACACACACCCCTAATATACACAAGCACCTAATATACACATACATGTATATACATAAGTTTATACATGTACACAACCTAAAAACTCACCCACACACTCACATACATATATACTACATATATACACTGAAAATACACATGTACATGTATAAATCTTAATCAAAATAGATTTGAAATCCACTTTTAAAATCTGGGAAATATCCCAGTTCCTGGAACATGTGCACTGTGCACTCGACAGGTAGGTAATCCGATTTTACGCACCTACACGAGCTAAGACTCGAAATTAGTGGTTGGTAATTGGTGCCCCATATGTATACGTGTCGTGGGTGTCAATGAGAGTCCACCACGACACGACACGGCGTGTCCAAACACCCAAAAACTTACTCGGGTAAATCCTGACACTGTGCAGTGTCACAGCATCGTGCACGTGTTCACGTGCCTCGTGCTCACGACACAGGACACGTGAAGTGTCGTGCTCGTGTCCCTAGGTTCGCCTAGGGTCAGGATACACACCTAGGACCCTGACACGCACCCACGTGTCGTCGTGTCTAAATGGGAAGCCCGTATCAGTCGTAAAAATACGACTGATACGCGTGTTTGGCACCGCGTCGTGCACGTGGTCACGCGCCTCGTGGACACGACACGAGCCACGTGGGGCCTCGTGGTCATGCCCACGTGTAGCCCACATGTAGGGCTACACACTTGTACAAACACGAGGTGTCCTCGACTCGTGTCCATGCGACACGAAGGCCGTGTCCAAGTCGGATTTCGACTGAAACTGTGCGCGTGTATGGCCAGTGCGGCCTCGATTTTGTGTCCGATACAAAATGATACGTCGTAAAACTTTGGGGGCATGTGCGCAGACACTGCCTCCTCGTGTCCACCAATTTTGGTGTGTCCTAGTGGTCTGTACAGAGAGAACGAAGGGTGTGGTAGCAGGGGAGGCTGTATACCTCAGTGCGGTGTCCTAGCAGTGTGTCCAAGTCAATTTTTGACACGAAAATGACACCGTGTCGTGTTCAGTCAAGTGTGGGTGTAAACTATAAGTCTAGGGCTATAAGATTATGAAATTTGTTTTACAAAATAATGAAATTAATTTCTTTGTGGTATTTCGACAAACACAGTTTCCTAGCCTAGGATACGTGTCCGATACGGACACCAAACCAACTCTAAATCCTACCAAACTTGACCCACAGTTCCCTTATACCTAGATGCATGCAAATATAAAGAGAAAACACAAAATTAACATGGTTTGAGGGTATTTACCTATTTGTGCAAATCCAATAAAAAATCAATAAAGAGGGGTGTGATTCCTTCCACTTGGTGATGCCAAAAGCTTCCAAATTCCTTGATAGCAGGCCCTAACTAGTACCCTCTAGTGTAGGGGAGTCCAATGCAAGAAACTAGAGGTGATTTGGATCAAAATTGATCAAGTTGTGGCCTTGTGAAGAAATGGGATTTTTGTGAGATTAAAATTCATGTAAATTATTCATGAATGATTTTGATGGGTTAATATAGGAAGAGGGTAGTGGTAAGGGGGTGTTCTTGGCTGCCATGGAGGTAGGGGAGGTGTCCTTGGCTTTCTTCTAGGCTAAGGCAAGACTTTAGGTAAAGGTTTAAGATATTTTGAGTAATTCATGGAAAATATCCATAAAGTAATATCAAGATATTTTTATCACTTTAACCATGACCAAATATCTATCCTCTTAGTCATTCTAGGTTAGTAACTAACCTCTAGATTAGGCTAAACTTGGTTAGGGGCTCTCATGACACTTAACAATAATTAATTAATAATAAAAACACATATATCCAAATAATTCTAAATAAATCCTAGAAAATTACCAAAATACCTTTTTTGGCCAAAATCACTAATTTGGTGTTCTAAGCCTATGGTTAGGCTCACATGATCATGGTTAGTCTCTAGGTTATGAAAAACTAGGGTTTACACTAAGTTATACTAACAAAGTCACAAAGTCATAAGTCATGACTTAGAAAATGGTTTAACTTAACAAAAATCACCAGAAAATCATACCATGACTAAATACCACTAATAAATAATAAAAATAATAAATTTTCAAAAATACCCCAATTTCAGAAATCTGGGTGTTACACTATTCCTTCCATAGATTTTCGTTTTCTTTGCATGGATAGGAAGCCCTAGGTGTCCTCTCTCTGTAGGAATAGGTTTTGCTTGGTTTCGTGTCCTTTACGTGTCCGTATCGGACACGTATCATGACACGTGTGCATGTGTTTGATGAAATGTCACTTAGAAATTTTTTTTTGATTTTTGAAATTGTAATTACATGAATTGGTAGATCTAAGGATATACATTAATTGTTGTGAAGGATGTTAGGTATTTTAGTGTCGTTTTGTGTCACTTTTTGGTATTGGACGCGCGTGCACGACACGAGTGCACTGTCCTGCTACTCGGGCACGATATCTCACTGTATAGGACACGTTGGGACACGAAATTTTGTGGAAATGTTGGGGCAATCACTGACACTATGCTCCCAAAATTTGGGAGCATATGGTTCACTACACGCAGAGAAATCGCACGCGCACGGATTTGACACTGTGTGCACACGCACGAAAATTGCGTCTGATACGTACGATTAAATCAGACACGACACGGTCTATACCCGATTCAGGGTATCTATTCCCTATCCCTAGACCCACTCTAATATTAGACATGGACACGACCCTTTTCGTGTTGTGTGTCGAGTCCTATTGGAGTCGACATGGCTGCACGAGGCAGCCCAATGCACAGTTTTGACACTAGCTTAATTACATGCTTGGATACCTCATGTCCACTTGTGTAGACAGGAAAGCACTCCCTAGGACATGTACACATGTGTAATTCATGTTGGCACATTTGATTTGTATTTAATTAGATTTTTCTACATGATTCTTGGGTTCGAAATGGTTTTTCTGATACATTGGTTCATTGCTTTGTTTCTGAAGTTTGATTCCTGATTTTGATGTCATTTGAAATATTAGTTCATATCAGAGGATTAGCCTACATGCTAGGGTTATGTCTAGGCATGGGAATTCAGTTTTTGTTGCATGTAGGCATTGAACCATTTAATGGTGCGCACTATTTCCTGAGACACTAAAAACCTGAACCTGTTTGAGCTGAAATGACTTCCTCTCCCAGTTTCGTACACTTGGGGATTGATTGACTAAACTAGGTTGTGGTTAATATGAGTTGATATAGGTAGATAACTGAGAATTGGTTTCTATTTCCTCATTATTAATCTGAGAATTACTTGTGTGAAAACCTGAGAACTGAGTTTTGATGAACTGATTTGTTCCGAGTTTAAATTGCTAATTACCAATTTTAAATACTGTTAAATGGTCAATCTAGACTCCCATATTTTGCTAGCTCATGGTAGCTTAATGTTTATATTTGAATTTGGATTTTGGTTGTGAATGTGAATTAGACATTGTGTTGGATTGAAATTTGTTAAAAACATGTGATTTAGTTTCCTCTTCTTTTTAAAACTGATATGAATGAGTTTTTTTTTGTGTTTCCTGTCACAGTTTCCATTTCCATATTCCTGAACACAGGTTCACACATCCTGTCACCCCCATTTCCTGTATTTCGTATTTATGCTCGTATTTGATTTTTGGCACGTATTTTAATTTTCTCGACTTGCAGATTTTGGTTTCTCGTAAATGGGTTTTGGACCATGGCTTGGTTTTATTTTGTGGAGTTGGTTTAGTTTGGTTCATCATGAATGGAACACCTTAACCTACACTCCTCCCTCAACACACCACAACTCACCCTCATTATATCTCCACCAACTTTTTCTCTCTCCTCTTTACTCTCCATTAATTTCTTCTTCTCCATCTTCTTCCTTCTTCCACACAACTCTCCAACCCATTAGGCAAGTGCACCTTGCCAACAAATAAGCACCCAATTTTATTTATCCATTTGATAGATTAGGACATGTAGATCAATATTAGAACTTGACATTTTGTGATTTGGAGTTTCCTTTGTTCTAGATCTAGGTTTTACTATTTTCGGATTTACATGGTTTTGATCTATTTAACTTTGATTTTTTGTATGTTTTGATGCTTCCATGTGGAAGAGAATTCGATTTTACTCAAGTTAGAACTTTAAAAATCTAGATTTGGTTTTGATTTGACAAAGTTATGAAGATTTGAAATTTTTGGTGTTCTTGAGGAGTTCATCCCAGCCTTGGTGAAGGCTCTCGGCCAGTGCTCTTTAGCACCTGACCGATTGCGCACCCCGGCCTGTGCTCCTTAGCGCATGGCCGATTGCGCGCAGGCTCAGCCAGTGCTTTGCGCTGCGCTGGATTGCGCTGGCGCAAGCTAGCCATGCGCAATCTAGCCATGCGCAGCTCACCCTGCGCAATCTATCCATGCGCCATCCATCCATGCGCTATCCACTCCTGCGCAGTCCACCTTCTGCGCAATCTATCCATGCGCCATCCATCCATGCGCTAACCGCTCCTGCGCAATTCACTTCTGCTCAACCCACCCTTGTGCAAACCACCCTTGCGCAAGATAACCCCTGCGCAGTCTACCCTTGCGCAAGGTAACCCTTGCGCAAGACAACTCTTGCGCAGCTCTTCCATACGCAGTACACACCCTGCGCAGACCTACCCCTGACCCCCTTGCACAACCTACTTGTCTATGATGAATTTGTTATTTCTTGATCTTGGCTCTTCTATAGTCCTATTTTATATTAGTATTTTATTAGATATTTTATGCCCATTTTATATCCTTACGCCTTTTGGCATGAACTTGATTTTGCTTAATATGTTTGGAATAACTATTGTACACAGCATGGTATGACAAGGAACTAGTATAACATGACAGTGACCCGTAGTGGTGCACTCCTGACACGACCAACCTGACTTGATAGTGGCCCGTGGCGGCGCACTCTTGACTTGACTTGACTTGTAACTTGACTTGACTTGCCTTGACACCGTGGGTGTTCCTGCTTGCTTGTTTGTACAATCCACTTGTCTTGTCTTGCATCATGTCTAGGACGCGACGTCCTGGGTACCACGGCCAGGGACTCGTGCTAAATTGGATTAGGCTAATTATTAGATCAAACTAGAACATGGAGAATTCCCAGTCACAGGCAATCTCGTTATCTGGGCGCTTTAATGGACTTGTAGCTTGCCGACGAGTAGAGCACATTTCCAGCACACTGTCATGTGTTGCACCCTCTAAGTCACCTAAGGGTATATCGTTTCATGGGCGATGTACCCACCTATAACTCTCAACCCGCGGAAGGATAACTGGATGGTCTGCAGGGCTTGGGACTGGAAATTCTCACTTGCATCTTGTTAGTAATTAAGGCTTGTGATAACCCTAGTTAGTTAAAATAGTAAGCCGTAGTACTTGCTTGGCCGATTGTGAATGGATGGGGTCCAGCCTTGTCTAAGTCTTGTCTAGCTCCAGTGCCTGCTATCTCCTGAGCATGTTTGTTTTACTTATCTTAACGATAAATGAGTAGAGACAGTGAGCTATTCAGGCGACGGGTTACAACCCCGGTCCTTGTCTGGTTTAAGGATTGTAAACTGGCTCCCGGAATGGTTCCACGTCCCTAGTCGTTTCTCGCCCTGTGTACTTTATTACTTGTACTTCTTTTATTCTTTATGTTCTGATATGCTGGCTTTTGTTCTTATTTGTGGCCTCCTTTGTGGCACTTGCTCTTTCTGGGGTTTGACCCAGCTGGTTTTGTGTGGCCAGATTTCGGAGCAGCTCCCGAGGATCTACCAAGCTTCCAGCCCAATGGTGACAACTAGACGGAACCCGGCCAAGAGTGGGTTTTCCTTTTTTGTTTCTCCCACTTATATGTAAATTTATTCTTTTGAGGCATTTAGCCGACGAGCACCTGTTAGCTCGATGCACATTTACTTACTGTCTGCCTACGGGCTGTAAACATGATTAACAAATCCTAGGGTTGATCATGTATGACTGAACTCTTGCTAGTCCTATCATTTTGTACGACTAGCTTCATGATCATCCAATATGTAATATTTGGGACGCCTTATATATATATATATATATTTGATGCTCTAACATCTTGTAACTCTGTTAATTGCTTGAGATTGAGACAATAGGCTTGACCTTAAGAGACTGCTGGCTTGTAGTAAACCCTCATATCTAGACAGTCGTGACCGTATAGTTGAGATGTATTCTATTTCAATATACGTAGCTGGCTATGTCTGCCCCCGCTCTCCAGTATTCTGGTTCTGGGGCGTGACACATCCTAACACTAAGGCACTGTCACACAGGGATTAGCCTAGTTAACTGAGAATTGATTTCATTGTTTTAACTATCATTGAGTTCCTTGATTCCTGATAACTAAAATTTGAATTTCCTGTTAACTGAAATTTGAATGATAAATAGCCATGTAAATCCTTATACATTCTATAGTTCTCTGTAATGGATTATGTATAGGAAAAGGGGAGGATTCAAATGGATTCACTGTTGTAATATGAACTGTCAATGTGATTCACATATGGCACTCACTAGTGCATCTCACATATGACTGTCATAGGTCATGGTTCCTGGAAACCAAAACCTGAAACTAGGATTCATATCATTGTTTGTTAAATGCTTAATTGCCATGATTCAGTTACATTGAATTAGCTATTCAAAGATTCATGAACTGTCTTTGGGTTCCTTCCCATATATCACTAATACATGTTTATTCAGTTTGAATTGATTTTTCATCTCTATTAAAAAAACTGATTTTTATGGTCCTTACTCCATGTTAATCTATATAATTATTGTTAGTCCATTGATAGGTTGTATTGGCATGATAGACTAGGTTTTTATGAGAGTATGAAATTTCGAATGTGGTTTGGTATGCAGTCCTATTCCTCATGTACTGAGCTTTCGATTTCAGTTCAAAACTGAAATTGATTTTCGTTTTTCCTGTTTTGTGATGTTTGAATGATAAATAGGGTTCACCTACATATTGATGAGTGATGTACATGTTCACTTTGATTGTGCTAATACAAGGGAATCATCGACTTGGGTTTTTGCATTGGGTTGGGGGAACTTCCTGCCATAGGTTTTAGAAATCTGAAACGTGGGAATTATTTCCTAATTTATTTCACTCACATTGCCTCCCCATATTTTATACACTCACACATATGCTGATTACACACACACGAACTGAAACTACCTGTCATGCCTTCACATATAGCTTCACTGCATACACCCTTCACTTGGACACCAACTGACACCCTTGTACACACTGAATACTGAGGTTTAAATTACTATATTTAACCCATTAAATTTTACTAGCTAAATGTCATTTGAATTCTTTTAAACAAAACTGAATTGATAATGAATGTGTTGGTTCTTTCATTTCCCTGTTGCATACTGTACACTCTGATACACATGTAAAATTTGTACACATTCATAGCACACACACATTAGTGTCCTGCCACATTGTCTTCTGAAAACACACACAGTCCTCTACATTTTACATACACACTATTAAACTAAATTCCTGAGAACTCTCTCACCTTCCTGATTCACAGTACCTCACACACACACACACACACACAGAGGACACAAAACTTGGGACACATGCACACATGAACACATTGCCTCTTATTGGCAGCCATTGAGCACTCATGTTAGCCCTATATGGCTGCCCCTAAACTCAGTCCAAATGGGACTCAACCACAGTCCCATTTCTAGCCCCCACAAGACTTGAAATCAGTCCTACTAGCTGTCCAAAATAGCCCCAACCCAGCATTGTTACAGCCCACATCCACCACCATCAAAACAGTCCTAAACCAACCCTTGTACAACTCTAAATTTTAGTCCCCTTGCTCCCATTAACAGCCTATAAACAGTCCTCTAACAGCCCATATAAACCACACATTACTGGATATTCCTATCAGTTACACATTGTATTGATCCTGTCACCTTGACATAACTGCACACAGATTACCCTCATGCACACACACCCATTTGCTTGATTACCTATCCTCCTCTATATATATATATATGAATATATATATATATGTAACCTAGGTAATATGTAATGTGATATGGAATTGTAATCTAGTTCTTAATAGCTTCCCTATATACATATATATGTGAATGTACTCTTGATGTGTTTGGCTTATATAGCCTTATGATTGGTGTGTGATTGCTAGACTAGGCTTGGTTAGGCCTAGTGAGACTTGTTAGACTTGTTTGGGCTAGGGCTTGACCTAGTTGACCTAGTTCGACTAGTGTGGTTGACTAGAGTTGACCAAGAGTTGACTTTGGTCTAGATTGACCTAGAATCATGTAGAATGCATAGTAGGACTTTATTATATCATTTTAGACTTGTTGTGACTTGTGTTGCTCTAACTAGGAGCCAGGTACCTCATCTCGGACAGTACATTTACTTCAGACATTCAGATACGAGGCGAGTACATTATCAGATCATTTCATATCCTGCTTAGAATTATTTCCTGCATTAAATTACTTTACTTGATACTGTCACGTTGGTCACACGAATTAGTACAATATGGATCCCTCCCTGAGATGTTATCCCTTCAGGAAGCATCGGGTACTCTATGTTCTGTGCGTTTCACTTACATAGCGTATCATATGCTTCTTTGATTCTTTGATCACTTGTGACATATACCCATATGATCACAGAGTCTTCTCGGAATCCTTATCCCATTTATAGGACTACTATGTATCATCCTTTGGGGGCATATCACCCTTTGGGGGCTTATCACCTTTCGGAGGCTTATCACCCTTTGGGGGCTTATCATCTTTCGGAGGCTTATCACCCTTTGGGGGCATATCACCCTTTGGGGGTTTATCAACTTTCGGAGGCTTACCACCCTTCGGAGGCTGTTACATAGAATCATAACATAATTTGGTTGGATCCTTGTGTATTAGTTGGGGGTACGGGGGAGTATAAATAGCCATGTGAACAATTTTCGAAGTAGAATAGCCATGTACGCCTCTATAATATAGCCATGTATAAATCAAGTCGTTCACATGTCGACTTTGTACTCTAAATCACTAGTCACTGGTAGCTCTCCACTTATAGTAGATATTTCTATTATAGTTCTCTCTCTGTTTACATACTGCATTTCTTTCAATATCTATATCTTACTTTACTGCATGATTATATTTTCTAACCTGCTATGAACTGTTGAGATGTACTGTGCTCGCTCCCGTCCTAACTGGACCTGTTGAAAATTTTACAGAGGATGATGAGGAACCCTGCACCCTTACTTGGAGCTTGCCTAGTTGACGCTCGCGACCTGGACCCCTGGAGAGGTCCAGGCAGCTGCTTAGGATGATACCTTGTATAGTGTAGATGGCTTAGATTGTTCTTCTTTTTATGTTTAGCTGTTGTCCTTATTTTCAGAGTTGTATATTTTAGAGATGTTGAGACTTTGTTATTTCTTTCTGTTGTACCTCAGTTGAGGATTCTCTTATCTATTTTATCGTGCCATATTCTATCTCTAGATTGTGATTGAGATTATACCTCTGTGTTGGCCTCCTTATGGAGAGTATTCATATTATGTTAGTTATAGTTCATGACTTAGAACAACGTTCTACCGCCGACACTGCGGCGCAGATTGGGCGTTGTTACGCTCTCGTACCCTCACAGTAGGTGCGGGTCGTGACACGTTTTTAGTGGTGGCCCATGCAGGTCGAGTTTATGTAGTGGTATTCGAACTAGAGTATCACTACAGCCTGCAGTAGGATTAGAATTATTTTTGGAGGTACTCAATCACATTAGAAAAAACTCTTAATCAGATTCCTTTTTTCTAAATTGCTGCTTACTGACTTCCCTTGAATATAAATTGATCTCCTTTGAATTTTTGCTTCATTCTCAAAAATTGTTTCTTGTTTTGATCTGTCTTCACGATGGTTATGAAGACATGATCTCATCGCTTCGGTTCGGAGGATACTATCAAGAGGCTGGCCACCTCTCGTCTTGTTCATCAGGGCCTCGAGACCGCAGCTCCTCTTGTGCCGACTCAGGTTGGCATTTCTTCTACATTGGAGGTACACCTCTATCTGTACAAAGATTTTCTTCTGTCATTCTCGATTTCTCTCAGTAGCAGCGGTTCATACAGCATCAGCAGCGGACCAGGGGAAACCAGCAGGGGCGAGCTATCGTCAGGACAGTCGAGGATGCACAGACCATTGGAGATCTTGCTGCAAGTTCCGTTCTTCTTGATTCCATTTCCAAAATTGTCTTTTATAACTACCTTGAAATCCGATTCCATCTGTTCCTTGCTGATTGATTAATTTTGTCATGTTGCCCTTTTGTTATGTTTGTTTTCTTATTCTTCTGAGAAAATCATATGGGCTAGGTCACCTCAGTTATGGAATCTAGAATCTTCGATGGTCGTGTTAGTTGGCATAGTGAGGACATGTAGTCGGATTTTGGATGTATTTCTCGGGTATGGAAATTTAAGGTTTTCGCCGTCGCATGCGGCAATGCAAAAATTTTAAATACCATGAACCTAGGGGTACGTACCCTAGTCGAGGACTCTGTGATTATCGTAGCCTTGCTCACTAATACGACAAAGATTCTGAGTATCATGATTTTGGACAGACGTATATGATTATCTGGCGGTATGTTTGAGACTTTGATTGTGGGGTGTTTGACCTAGAAGGACTACTACCATTTTAATTTCGAGGACAAAATTTTTATAAGGTGGTTAGGATTGTAACACCCAGTTTTTTCAGATGAGGGTAATTTTGGAATTTTGTATTTTAATTTATTTAATTATGGTATTTAAAATTTTATATAATTTTTATTGATTTTAATCATTTTAAAAACTATTTTAAAACATGACTTATGAATTGGTGTCTTGCTAGTGTTTTGTATATCATTTCTAGATTGAGGGGGATTTTAGTCATTTTGTAATTGTGGGAATTATTTGGAATTATTATGTATTATTTAGAATCGTTAGAATTTATATGATTTTTTTTTAGATTTTTAGTATGATTGATTTTGGTGTTTTAGTTGACTTTGACTTATGTTGACTTTTGAGACTAACCTAGTGGCTAACCTAGGTCATGACTATGTGATTAGGATATGGAACCCTAGGTTGACTTAAGTTAGTGATAATTAAACCATATAATAAATTTGGTGGAAATAGGATTTAAATTGTTTAAAGAATGGCTTGTGATTTCACAAGTCATGACTTGTGACTTAAGGCTTAATAGCCCATAGGCCCACACCATGAACCAACCTTAACCCAAATCAGCCCATGGTAGCCACCTAGGGCTATTTTTCCCCTATAAATAATCTCTTCATTTAGGGTTCTTGCCTCTTTATTGAGTTTCAACATTTTGAAGAAGGAAAGGTATAGGAATCTTCCTCAACCTCTAGTCTCTTCATTTTAATTCCTTTTTCTCTCTAATCTTTTGCATTAGGTTCTAATTAGTCCCTTCTTGCTGTCCATAGAGAGAAATCTCAGGTTTGAACCAATTTGGAGCACTTGGCCATCAAGGAGGAAACCCCCTTTTGAAGCTTTTTCATGCAAATTGCACATATAGGTAACTTCCTATTCCTTCCATAGATTTTCATTTTCTTTCCATGGATAGGAAGCCCTAGGTGTCCTCTCTCTGTAGGAATAGGTTTTGCTAGGTTTCGTGTCCTTTACGTGTCCGTATCGGACACGTATTATGACACGTGTGCATGTGTTTGATGAAATGTCACTTAGGAATTTATTTTCGATTTTTGAAATTGTAATTACTTGAATTGGTAGATCTAAGGATGTACATTAATTTTTGTGAAGGATGTTAGGTATTTTAGTGTCGTTTTGTGTCACTTTTTGGTGTTGGACACCCGTGCACGACATGAGTGCACTGTCCTGCTACTCGGGCACGATATCTCACTGTATAGGACACGTCGGGACACGAAAATTTATGGAAATATTGGGGCAATCACTGACACTATCCTCCCAAAATTTGGGAGCATATTGTTCACTACACGCGGAGAAATCGCACGCGCACGGATTTGATACTGTGTGCACACGCGCGGAAATAGCGTCTAATACGCAGGATTAAATCGGACACGACATAGTCTAGACCCGATTCAGGATATCTATTCCCTAGCCCTAGACCCACTCTAACACTGGACACAGACACGACCCTTTTCGTGTTGTGTGTCGAGTCCTATTGGACTCGACATGGCTGCACGATACAGCCCAATGCACAGTTTTGACACTAGCTTAATTACATGCTTGGACACCTCGTGTCCACTTGTGTGGACACGAGAGCACTCCCTAGGACACGTACACATGTGTAATTCATGTTGGCACATTTGATTTGCATTTAATTAGATTTTTCCACATGATTCTTGGGTTCGAAATGGTTTTTTCTGATACATTGGTTCATTGCTTTGTTTCTGAAGTTTGATTCCTGATTTTGATGTCATTTGCATATTAATTCATATCAGAGGATTAGCCTACATGCTAGGGTTATGTCTAGGCATGGGAATTCAGTTTTTGTTGCATATAGGCATTGAACCATTTAATGGTGCACACTATTTCCTGAGACACTAAAAACCTGAACCTGTTTGAGCTGAAATGACTCCCTCTCCTAGTTTCGAATGTTGATATATATATATATATATATATATATATATATATATATATATATATATATATATATATATATATATATATATATATATATATATACTTGGGGATTGATTGACTGAACTAGGTTGTGGTTAATATGAGTTGATATAGGTAGATAACTGAGAATTGGTTTCCATTTCCTCATTATTAATCTGAGAATTACTTGTGTGAAAACCTGAGAACTGAGTTTTGATGAACTGATTTATTCCGAGTTTAAATTGCTAATTACTAATTTTAAATGTTGTTAAATGGCCAATCTAGACTCCCACATATTGCTAGCTCATGGTAGCTTAATGTTTACATTTGAATTTGGATTTTGGTTGTGAATGTGAATTAGACATTGTGTTGGATTGAAATTTGTTAAAAACCTGTGATTTAGTATCCTGTTCTTTTTAAAACTGATATGAATGAGTTTTTTTTGTGTTTCCTGTCACAGTTTCCATTTCCATATTCCTGAGAACAGGTTCACACATCCTAACACTAAGGCACTGTCACACAGGGATTAGCCTAGTTAACTGAGAATTGATTTCATTGTTTTAACTATCATTGAGTTCCTTGATTCCTGTTAACTGAAATTTGAATGATAAATAGCCATGTAAATCCTTATACATTCTATAGTTCTCTGTAATGGATTATGTATAGGGAAGGGGGATTCAAATGGATTCACTGTTGTAATATGAACTGTCAATGTGATTCACATATGGCACTCACTAGTGCATCTCACATATGACTATCATAGGTCATGCTTCCTGGAAACCAAAACCTGAAACTAGGATTCATATCATTGTTTGTTAAATGCTTAATTGCCATGATTCAGTTACATTGAATTAGCTATTCAAAGATTCATGAACTGTCTTTGGGTTCCTTCCCATTTAACACTGATACATGTTTATTCAGTTTGAATTGATTTTTCATCCCTATTAAAAAAAACTGATTTTTATGATCCTTACTCCATGTTAATCCATATACTTATTGTTAGTCCATTGATAGGATGTATTGGCATGATAGATTAGGTTTTTATGAGAGTATGAAATTTCGAATGTGGTTTGGTATGCAGTCATATTCCTCATGTACTGAGCTTTCGATTTCAGTTCAAAACTGAAATTGATTTTCGTTTTTCCTGTTTTGTGATGTTTGAATGATAAATAGGGTTCACCTACATATTGATGAGTGATGTACATGTTCACTTTGATTGTGCTAATACAAGGGAATCATCGACTTGGGTTTTTGCATTGGGTTGGGGGAACTTCCTGCCATAGGTTTTAGAAATCTGAAACGTGGGAATTATTTCCTAATTTATTTCACTCACATTGCCTCCCCATATTTTATACACTCACACATATGCTGATTACACACACACGAACTGAAACTACCTGTCATGCCTTCACATATAGCTTCACTGCATACACCCTTCACTTGGACACCAACTGACACCCTTGTACACACTGAATACTGAGGTTTAAATTACTATATTTAACCCATTAAATTTTACTAGCTAAATGTCATTTGAATTCTTTTAAACAAAACTGAATTGATAATGAATGTGTTGGTTCTTTCATTTCCCTGTTGCACGCTGTACACTCTGATACACATGTAAAATCTTTACACATTCATAGCACACACACATTAGTGTCCTGCCACATTGTCCCCTGAAAACACACACAGTGTCACGATCCGCACCCGGTTTTCGGATACGAGACGTGTCCAAGCCAGCCTACGCCGCAGAGTCGGCGGTAGAACGCTGTCAAGCCCGCAAAAATATGAATGCTCAAATATCACATTTGCTGCTCATTCACAATTCTAAATTTATTACAACAGTTACAACATTTATATTTAAAGGAAATACAGAGTTTACAATTAATAAAATTGAAACAATTGCTTTCTATTTCTAGGTCGATCTCAGCATACCCAAGCCTCCCCAAGTGCCAAGAGTGATTGCGGCTAAACCTAAAAAATGTTGGTTATCCAGTCAGGATTGGAACAAGTACACAAACCGACGGCAGTGCAAAACACAATAGAATCAACAAGACATAAAAATAGCATATAAGAAATGAAAGCTAGTAAGAAACTGATGTCATAGCACGATAGAGAAGTAAACAAGGAAAAACTAATAAAAGACATCTATCTAGGTGGTGTGAAATATCTGTTTCGACACGTGAACGGCTAGGGGGTAAATACGGCTCACTGCACGTGTCGTGTGCAGCTGCTATCGTTCAAGACCAGACTCATGGGAAAATTCTGGGTAGTTCACATGTTGACTAAGATATTTCCCCTCCCGACTACTCCGTGTGACGAGCGTGTCAACAAGCAGCAAGATATATGTAAAGACATGAAATGAAAAGACTACTATGAATCGGAAAGCAATCAGAAAGTGCACTTGCCTGAGGTCCTTAGCTGGAGAAACCAATAGTAATATACCACACAATAACCCACAATCAGTCAACACATATAGAAGTCTCCGAATGCTGAAATAAACAGTACCAATGTTCTTAGAATAGTCAAATTAGCTAGGATTGCCTGTCCTTAAGTCCAATTCTGGACACAGGGGTAAAACGGTAATTTCGGGCAAAAACGATGTCCGCCGTTGGACCCGCTTTGCATCGAAAAGTGTGCCAGAGTCAACGGTCTCTAAAGTCGTCAAACTACATGTTTACGGATCCAGTTTTCTGATACGAACCCAACCGTATGTCCAAAGTTGGATTCCGGCGGGCCGTGCACAAAATCGCCCGTTGAGTGGGACCGTGGGGCCCGCAAAACGGTGATTTTATCAACGGTCTCAGAATCGGACCAAACTTGGCATACAGGACCAGAAAAATGATACGGTTCTGTTGGCACAAGTTTCGTTTCGATCTGACGAGCGTGCACAAAGTTTTGACTAAATTTGTATTGGACGAATACGGGGCGATTTCGACGGATAAGCGTCGAATTCGTCGCGCACACGCGACCAATTTGAATTCCGTCAAAGCCCACACGACCATGAAGCTGTTACGCAGCTTTCGATGCTCACAGTGCGCGACCACGTCGTCCGGATTGGCGGGACGGACGTCGTGTGGAGCGATTTTATTGTTTGAAAACAGATTTTTGGGAAATTTTGGGATTCGAATTCACGACGCTCAGTCGATGAATTCAAATTCCGCAAGAAGGGATTTGAAGCCCTACATGTTGTCTAAAATTCTCTTCAATTAGTTTTCTAAAATTCCTAACTGGTTGATCAGAATCTATCTCGAAACATGAGGGTTTCGACTAGAAAACTGTTCTGATTTTTGAATGGTTTTTCGTCATGTTCGCATCTGTTTTCTGGGCAAACTAGCACTCTACTTCCAAAACTATTTGAAGGAGAATGAAGTGCTATAGGTTAGCTTCATACCTGCATAATCGGTTCGTAAAACGATGGATCGTGGTGTCGGGAATTCGGCCATGAACAGAGCTTCGCAGGCTGCAACTGCTGTTGCTCCCGCCGTCGCAGCGCTGTGCGCGCACGGCTGAGTGGCCGGCCGGAGGTGCTCCCAGCGGCGCGCGCACGCGCGGGGCACGCCCAGGGAAGGGTCGGCGTGTTGGAGAGTTAGGGTTTGTGGAGAATTTCTCTTCTCGATTTCTCTATATATATATATTATGTATATAATAAGCTCGGTTAGTCGGTTTAGCTAACTGCTCGGGGGGGGGGGGGGGGGAAGATCCTGCTCGGGTTCAGTTCCTGGCCCATAGGGCCGGGCTGTAGCTGGGTTGTTTTTGTCAATGAAGAAATATGGTTACTCTTCAGATTCGTATGCTTAATGCTATTGTTAAGGGATTGTTGGAGAATGGTGAAGTAAACAGAGCTATGGGGCATCTTATGTAGAGCTTGGGGTGGGGACTCGGCCTGGCTGGTATTGCTGTTGTCTCTTATTCCTTTATTTCTTTTCTCTTTTTTTTTATATTTCTTTAATAAACTTCATTATATACATATATATATATATATATATATATATATATATATATATATATATATATATATATATATATATATATTTACTACCAATATTAATATATATATACATAACAAATCAATATTAATATATAATATATTTGTATACACATACACACATAAAATAACAAATAAAAATTCATGTACCTTAAATAAATATTAAGAAGAATCCTAAATGCAATCTTAGCAATATTCCTCTACGTACCATATATATATATATATATATATATATATATATATATATATATATATATATATATATATATATATATATATATATATATATATATATACACACAAAATATGTGTACCCTTATGTTCTTATATATACCTATATAGTAATTTCCATAAATCTAAATAACCTCAATAATATTTAATTAATGAAATAAAGAAGGTATTTCTAAATTTTCGGGAAGGGGAGTTACAAATCTACCCACCTTAAAATAATTTCGTCCTCGAAATTCTAACTCATAATCATGCCTAAAATCTAAATAAAGGTAAAAGAATAAATCCACCATTACCACAATCTTCTCAAATTTAATTTTTCAAACAATGTTTATACCTCTTCCTAGCCATTTCGTAATTCCAAATACTGGAGGACTTCTATCCACCTTTGGTCACACTACTTCCTTGAAACACAGGTCACTAGAATCTTAAAATTTTCTAACTGATTGCTAACAATCCTACCAACAGATATCTAGGCGTATGGTGTCTAGAATCCTCTCTCATCTATAACACCACCCAAAATCAACAAGCACGAATTTATACAAGTAGCTGAGAAATATCGATAAATTCTAATACATATGACCAGTCGTCACTCTACAATATGGAGGACAGGAAGGTAAGAAGAAAAATAATCGGGAGCGAATATGATGCTTCCAGAGAGGTAGAGGGTATCCCATGGTGTAAACAGAAAGAAAATTTATGAACCACTGACTGACTTGCGAGATGGGTTACTCTATCTGGACATTAGTCGTTGGTTGGATGAACATTGGATTTCGATCTATAAGGATTGGACTAGATCCCAATGATGAAACTCTTCCTACTAGATTAGGTTATTCTAGATTAGGTTTCTATCCAAGGGTTGAGCTAGTTGCCGGTCCAGTTGGTTAGCTAGGTTCATAAAGCTCAAGGTGTGCCTTCAGTGACTTTGTGTTTAAGTAGCACAAGAAGACACAATTGAGTGGCACCTTAGTGGCATGTGCATAGTAGGCTCCGAGTATATCACATTCCAAATATTGGGTCGAAGGGATTAGGTCGAAGTTGAGGCTCTAATGGAAGTCGGAAGATTTATCGGTATTATGGTAAGGGTTATAGCTAGTCCTTTTTATCTGTAAGTCGTACTATAAAAATAGAGTACAAGGGGACGGGTTTGAGTAGGATATGATATACCTAGATGAAGGTTGGTTCGTCTAGATCTTGCATATGAAATTTGTTGGAAGATAACGGCTGGTCTCGTGCTCCGAATCTTAATGACACGACCGAGGACACAAAGTGATCTAAATAAAAAGTGGGAGTCCATTGGCCCTAATTATCATCCTAGTGGAAAATTATTCTAATCAATTGGTAACCCTCGTATAGCTTAAGATTTTAGAAGGCTTGTCGTCTACCCACCTTAGAGGCTAGGATATGTTGGCAAGGTTCCTGTCACAGGACTGGCCGATGGTAGCTACCCTTGCATATACAACTATCATAGTCATGGGGATACTATGTTTCTATCTATCAATTGCGAGCTTTCGTCTTTCCAATCAGTGAAGACGAAAACAATAAAGAGTTCAAGAGAGATGTCACTGAACACAATTACACGATTCAAGGGCGAACGTTTAATTCCAAGAGGAATTATCAAAGCAGTCGCGGATGAGATCCTAGGGGCATCTACATCTCAATCCACGTAGGGTAATTAGAAGGAAGCGAACCAAATGTATCATGGTTGATCAGACCGTAATACAATGATTCTGATTAGACAATATGTTAGCGGGCGTCCCCAATAAACATGTGTCTCGAATCAAGCTCGATAAAAGAGTAAGCTTGCAAAGCTAGGCTGTAATTGCAGCGTTGGTCAAGATAGTCGAAATACAAGTACGCGAGATTTTTGGAAGGGGAAAAATAAGTAGTTCGAGTTTTGAGAAAATCAAAGTCTTACATGGTGTTCTGGTTCATACAGTCTTCCTACTATCTTCCTATCCATAAGGCCTCGGTCGACTAATGAGCTAGAGAACTCTAAATTCTATATTCTAGGTAAATCCATGGTTCCGTGATTCAAATGTGATATGCTATCAGGTGCTCTACTCTATATTGACACAAGGGTATCTAAAATCTAAGGAGGTCAATGAGGACATAGCTTTAGCAATGTTCCATAGACTATGGTTCCTCGGGATGATTTCAATTATGTAGGTTATGCCTCGCCAGTGCGCTGCTGGCTGCAGTGAACCCACATCTCCACTCTCAGCTAATTGATGACAGTACGCTGCTGTCTAACTATTATTAGTTAACTAATACTCCTTTTAACTATATTCGTAAAATTCATGAGGCTCTAGAGATTCAAACAGGTTGACAAAAATGAGACGTAGGTATTTGTCCTATTATTCACCACACTTAATACAGAAGAGTTTAACATGGGGAAATTAACTAAAAGACGAAAGGACTACAAACATTCGAGTATCTATTTCATGTGCATCTATATAGTTGAGGGAAAATCTTAAATCAGTCTACCCTGAGGTTCGTATGCAAATAACAGTGTCAGAAAATTTAAACTAATTACTTACAGTAAAAGAGAATTTAAATAGACTGTTCTAATTTATGATATAAGATTTATATCTAATTAAAGCAACAGAAAATTAAATAATTCATTAAGACCAAAGTCTTAATTCTAGATAAGCCTAACTAATCAAGTGAATAATAGACTAACAATGAATCATATTGTCATATCAAAAGCAATAAGGTATCTAGCAAGCTATCCAAATTCAATGATTCTTAAATAGCATGGCCTATCTAACAACCTTAACTACCCAATCGGTCAATTTAATAAGGGACCCTTAGTCCTAATTATTCTCTTAATCATTTTAATCCTATTTGTGAATGAGCATTTCTTAGGCGCAGGCTCGCAATAGTACGACTAACGTACCATCACGAGTTCGCAATTTTTGCGAAATCTGACCTGCATGGGCCACCACAAAAACTTGTCACGACCCGCACCCGAATTTCGGATACGAGACGTGTCCAAGCCAGCCTACGCCACAGAGTCGACGGTAGAACGCTGTCAAGCGCGCAAGAATATGAATGCTCAAATATCACATTTGCTGCTCATTCACAATTCTAAATTTATTACAACAGTTACAACATTTATATTTAAAGGAAATACAGAGTTTACAATTAATAAAATTGAAACAATTGCTTTCTATTTCTAGGTCGATCTCAGCATACCCAAGCCTCCCCAAGTGCTAAGAGTGATCGCGGCTAAACCTGAAAAATGTTGGTTATCCAGTCAGGATTGGAACAAGTACACAAACTGACGGCAGTACAAAACATAATAGAATCAACAAGACATGAAAATAGCATATAAGAAATGAAAGCTAGTAAGAAACTGATGTCATAGCACGATAGAGAAGTAAACAAGGAAAAACTAATAAAAGACATCTATCTAGGTGGTGTAAAATATCTGTTTCGACATGTGAACGGCTAGGGGGTAAATACGGCTCACTGCACGTGTCGTGTGCAGCTGCTATCGTTCAAGATCAGACTCATGGGAAAATTCTGGGTAGTTCACATGTTTACTAAGATATTTCCCCTCCCGACTACTCTGTGTGACGAGCGTGTCAACAAGCAGCAAGATATATGTAAAGACATGAAATGAAAAGACTACTATGAATCGGAAAGCAATCAGAAAGTGCACTTGCCTAAGGTCCTTAGCTGGAGAAACCAATAGTAATATACCACACAATAAGCCACAATCAGTCAACACATATAGAAGTCTTCGGATGCTAAAATAAACAGTACCAACGTTCTCAGAATAGTCAAATTATCTAGGATTGCCTGTCCTTAAGTCCAATTCTGGACACAGGGGCAAAACGGTAATTTCGGGCAAAAACGATGTCCGTCGTTGGACCCGCTTTGCACCGAAAAGCGTGCCGGAGTCAACGGTCTCTAAAGTCGTCAAACTACATGTCTACGGATCCAGTTTTCCGATACGAACCCAACCGTATGTCCAAAGTTGGATTCCGGCGGACCGTGCACAAAATCGCCCGTTGAGTGGAACCGTGGGGCCCGCAAAACGGTGATTTTATCAACGGTCTCAGAATCGGACCAAACTTGGCATACAGGACCAAAAAAATGATACGGTTCTGTTGGCGTAAGTTTTGTTTCGATCTGACGAGCGTGCACAAAGTTATGACTGAATTTGTATTGGACGGATACGGGGCGATTTCGACGGATACGCGTCGAATTCGTCGCGCACACGCGACCAATTTGAATTCCGTCAAAGCCCACATGACCACGAAGCTGTTACGCAGCTTTCGATGCTCACAGTGCGCGACCACGTCGTCCGGATTGGCGGGACGGACGTCGTGTGGAGCGATTTTATTGTTTTGAAAACAGATTTTTGGGAAACTTTGGGATTCGATTTCGCGACGCTCAGTCGATGAATTCAAATTCCGCAAGAAGGGATTTGAAGCCCTACATGTTGTCTAAAAGTCTCTTCAATTAGTTTTCTAAAATTCCTAACTGGTTGATCAGAATCTATCTCGAAACATGAGGGTTTCGACTAGAAAACTGTTCTGATTTTTGAATGGTTTTTTGCCATGTTCGCATCTGTTTTCTGGGCAAACTAGCGCTCTACTTCCAAAACTATTTGAAGGAGAATGAAGTGCTATAGGTTAGCTTCATACCTGCACAATCGGTTCGCGAAACGATGGATCGTGGTGTCGGGAATTCGGCCATGAACAGAGCTTCGCAGGCTGCAACTGCTGCTGCTCCCGCCGTCGCTGCGCTGTGCGCGCACGGCTGAGTAGCCGGCCGGCGGTGCTCCCAGCGGCACGCGCTCGCACGGGGCACACCCAGGGAAGGGTCGGCGTGTTGGAGAGTTAGGGTTTGTGGAGAATTTCTCTTCTCGATTTCTCTCTATATATATATTATGTATATAATAAGCTCGGTTAGTCGGTTTAGCTAACTGATCGGGGGGGGAGATCCTGCTCGGGTTCAGTTCCTGGCCCATGGGGCCGGGCTGTAGCTGGGTTGTTTTTGTCAATGAAAAAATATGGTTACTCTTCAGATTCGTATGCTTAATGCTATTGTTAAAGGATTGTTGGAGAATGGTGAAGTAAACAGAGCTATGGGGCTTCTTATGTAGAGCTTGGGGTGGTGACTCGGCCTGGCTGGTATTGCTGTTGTCTCTTATTCCTTTATTTCTTTTCTCTTTTTTTTTCTATTTCTTTTATAAACTTCATTATATACATATATATATATATATTTACTACCAATATTAATATATATATACATAACAAATCAATATTAATATATAATATATTTGTATACACATACACACATAAAATAACAAATAAAAATTCATGTACCTTAAATAAATATTAAGAAGAATCCTAAATGCAATCTTAGCAATATTCCTCTACCTACCATATATATATATATATATATATATATATATATATATATATATATATATATATATATATATATATATATATATATTTTATATATATATATATAAAATATATATATATATATATATATATATATATATATATATATATATATATATATATATATATATATATATAAAATATATATATATATATATATATATTTATATATATATATATATATATATATATATATATATATATATACAAAATATGTGTACCCTTATGTTCTTATATATACCTATATAGTAATTTCCATAAATCTAAATAACCTCAATAATATTTAATTAATGAAATAAAGAAGGTATTTCTAAATTTTCGGGAAGGGGAGTTACACACAGTCCTCTACATTTTACACACACACTATTAAACTAAATTCCTGAGAACTCTCTCACCTTCCTGATTCACAGTGCCTCACACACACACACACACACACAGAGGACACAAAACCTGAGACACATGCACACATTCACACATGAACACATTGCCTCTTATTGGTAGCCATTGAGCCCTCATGTTAGCCCTATATGGCTGCCCCTAAACTCAGTCCAAATGGGACTCAACCACAGTCCCATTTCCAGCCCCCCCAAGACTTGAAATCAGTCCTACTAGCTGTCCAAAATAGCCCCAACCCAGCATTGTTACAGCCCACATCCACCACCATCAAAACAGTCCTAAACCAACCCTTGTACAACTCTAAACTTCAGTCCCCTTGCTCCCATTAACAGCCTATAAACAGTCCTCTAACAGCCCATATAAACCATATATTACTGGATATTCCTATCTGTTACACATTGTATTGATCCTGTCACCTTGACACAACTGCACACAGATTACACTCATGCACTCACACCCATTTGCTTGATTACCTATCCCCCTCTATGTATGTATATATATATATATATATATATATATATATATATATATATATATATATATATATATATATATATATATATATATATGTAACCTAGGTAATATGTAATGTGATATGGAATTGTAATCTGGTTCTTAATAGCTTCCCTATATACATATATATGTGAATGTACTCTTGATGTGTTTGGCTTGTATAGCCTTGTGATTGGTGTGTGATTGCTAAACTAGGCTTGGTTAGGCCTAGTGAGACTTGTTAGACTTGTTTGGGCTAGGGCTTGACCTAGTTGACCTAGTTGACCTAGAGTTGACCAAGAGTTGACTTTGGTCTAGCTAGATTGACCTAGAATCATGTAGAATGCATAGTAGGACTTCATTATATCATTTTAGACTTGTTGTGACTTGTGTTGCTCTAACTAGGAGCCAGGTACCTCATCTCGGACAGTACATTTACTTCAGACATTCAGATACGAGGCGAGTACATTCTCTGATCATTTCATATCCTGCTTAGAATTATTTCCTGTATTAAATTACTTTACTTGATACTGTCACGTTGGTCACACGGATTAGTACAATATGGATCCCTCCCTGAGATATTATCCCTTCAGGGAGCATCGGGTACTCTATGTTCTGTGCGTTTCACTTACATAGCGTATCATATGCTTCTTTGATTCTTTGATCACTTGTGACATATACCCATATGATCACAGAGTCTTCTCTGAATCCTTATCCTATTTATGGGACTACTATGTATCACCCTTTGGGGGCATATCACCCTTTGGGGGCTTATCACCTTTCGGAGGCTTATCACCCTTTGGAGGCATATCACCCTTTGGGGACTTATCACCTTTCGGAGGCTTATCACCCTTTGGGGGTATATCACCCTTTGGGGGCTTATCTCCTTTCGGAGGCTTACCATCCTTCGCGGGCTGTTACATAGAATCATAACATAACCTGGTTGGATCCTTGTGTATTAGTTGGGGGTACGGGGGAGTATAAATAGCCATGTGAACAATTTCTAAAGTAGAATAGCCATGTACGCCTCTTTAGTATAGCCATGTACAAATCAAGCCGTTCACATGTCGACTTTGTACTCTAAATTACTAGTCACTGGTAGCTCTCTACTTACAGTAGATATTTCTATTACATTTCTCTCTGTGTTTACATACTGCATTTCTTTCAGTATCTATATCTTACTTTACTGCATGATTATATTTTCTAACCTGCTATGAACTGTTGAGATGTACTGTGCTCGCTCCCGTCCTCACTGGACCTGTTGAAAATTTTACAGAGGATGATGAGGAACCCTGCACCTTTACTTGGAGCTTGCCTAGTTGACGCTCGCGACCTGGACCCCTGGGGAGGTCCAGGCAGCTGCTCAGGATGATACCTTGCATAGTGTAGATAGCTTAGATTGTTCTTCTTTTTATGTTTAGTTGTTGTCCTTATTTTCAGAGTTGTATATTTTAGAGATGCTGAGACTTTGTTATTTCTTTCTGTTGTACCTCAGTTGAGGATTCTCTTATCTATTTTATCGTGCCATATTCTATCTCTAGATTGAGATTGTACCTCTGTGTTAGCCTCCTTATGGAGAGTATTCATATTATGTTAGTTATAGTTCATGACTTAGAACAGCGTTCTACCGTCGACACTGCGGCGTAGGCAGGGCATTGTTACGCTCTCGTACCATCACAGTGGGTGCGGGTCGTGACACATTTTTAGTGGTGGCCCATGCAGGTCGATTTTATGTAGTGGTATTCGAACTAGAGTATCACTACAGCCTGCAGTAGGATTAGGATTATTTTTGGAGGTACTCAATCACATTAGGAAAAACTCTTAATCAGATTTCTTTTTTCTAAATTGTTGCTTACTGACTTCCCTTGAATATAAACTGATCTCCTTTAAATTTTTGCTTCATTCTCAGAAATTGTTTCTTGTTTTGATCTGTCTTCATGATGGTTATGAAGACATGATCTCATCGCTTCGGTTCGGGGGATACTATCGAGAGGCTGGCCACCTATCGTCCTGTTCATCCGGGCCTCGAAACCGTAGCTCCTATTGTGCCGACTCAGGTTGGCATTTCTGCTATATTGGAGGTGCACCTCTATCTGTACCGAGATTTTCTCCCGTCATTCTCGATTTCTCTCAGCAGCAGCGGTTCATGCAGCATCAGTAGCGGATCAGGGGAAACCAGCAGGGGCGAGCTATCGTCAGGACAGTCGAGGATGCACAGACCATTGGAGATCTTGCTGCAAGTTTCGTTCTTCTTGATTCCATTCCCAAAATTATCTTTTATAACTACCTTGAAATCCGATTCCATATGTTCCTTGCTGATTGATTAATTTTGTCATGTTGCCCTTTTGTTATATTTGTTTTCTTATTCTTCTAAGAAAATCATATGGGCTAGGTCACCTCAGTTATGGAATCTAGAATCTTCGATGGTCGTGTTAGTTGGCATAGTGAGGACATGTAGTCGGATTTTGGATGTATTTCTCGGGTATGGGAATTTAAGGTTTTCGTCGTCGCATGCGGCAATGCGAAAATTTTAAATACCATGAACCTAGGGTTACGTACCCTAGTCGAGGACTCTGTGATTAGCGTAGCCTTGCTCACTAACACGACGAAGATTCTGAGTATCATGATTTTGGACAAACGCATATGATTATCTGACATATGTTTGAGACTTTGATTGTGGGGTGTTTGACCTAGAAGGACTACTACCATTTTAATTTCGAGGACGAAATTTTTATAAGGTGGTTAGGATTGTAACACCCAGTTTTTCCAGATAAGGGTAATTTTGGAATTTTGTATTTAATTTATTTAATTATGGTATTTAAAATTTTATATAATTTTTAT
This sequence comes from Iris pallida, assembly GCA_029216955.1. NCBI lineage: Eukaryota > Viridiplantae > Streptophyta > Magnoliopsida > Asparagales > Iridaceae > Iris > Iris pallida. The sequence goes on from JANAVB010011800.1 coordinate 22,915,071, forward strand.
TGATTTTAATCATTTTAAAAACTATTTTAAAACATGACTTATTAATTGGTGGCTTGCTAGTGTTTTGTTTATCATTTCTAGATTGAGGGGTATTTTAGTCATTTTGTAATTATGGAAATTATTTGGAATTATTATGTATTATTTAGAATCATTAGAATTTATATGATTTTTTTTTAGATTTTTAGTATGATTGATTTTGGTGTTTTAGTTGACTTTGACTTATGTTGACTTTTGAGACTAACCTAGTGGCTAACCTAGGTTATGACTATGTGATTAGGATATGGAACCCTAGGTTGACTTAAGTTAGTGATAATTAAACCATATAATTAATTTGGTGGAAATAGGATTTAAATTGTTTAAGGAATGGCTTGTGATTTCACAAGTCATGACTTGTGACTTAAGGCTTAATAGCCCATAGGCCCACACCATGAACCAACCCTAACCCAAATCAGCCCATGGCAGCCACATAGGACTATTTTTTCCTTATAAATAATCTCTTCATTTAGAGTTCTTTCCTCTTTATTGAGTTTCAACATTTTGAAGAAAGAAAGGTATAGGAATCTTCCTCAAGCTCTAGTCTCTTCATTTTAATTACTTTTTCCCTCTAATCTTTTGCATTAGGTTCTAATTAGTCCCTTCTTGCTGTCCATGGAGAGAAATCTCAGGTTTGAACCAATTTGGAGCACTTGGCCATCAATGAGAAAACCCCCTTTTGAAGCTTTTTCATGCAAATTGTACATATAGGTAACTTCCTATTCCTTCCATAGATTTTTGTTTTCTTTGCGTGGATAGGAAGCCCTAGGTGTCCTCTCTCTGTAGGAATAGGTATTGCTAGGTTTCATGTCCTTTACGTGTCCGTATTGGACACGTATCATGACACGTGTGCATGTGTTTGATGAAATGTCACTTAGGAATTTATTTTCGATTTTTGAAATTGTAATTACATGAATTGGTAGATCTAAGGATGTACATTAATTGTTGTGAAGGATGTCAGGTATTTTAGTGTCGTTTTGTGTCACTTTTTGGTGTTGGACATGCGTGCACGACACGAGTGCACAATCATGCTACTCGGGCACGATATCTCACTGTATAGGACACGTCGGGACACAAAATTTTGTGGGAATGTTGGGGCAATCACTGACACTATGCTCCCAAAATTTGTGAGCATATGGTTCACTACACGCGGAGAAATCGCACGCGCACGGATTTGACACTGTGTGCACACGCGCGGAAATCGCGTCTGATACGCAGGATTAAATCGGACACGACACGGTCTAGACCCGATTCAGGGTATCTATTCCATAGCCCTAGACCCACTCTAATACTGGACACGGACACGACCCTTCTCATGTTGTGTGTCGAGTCCTATTGGACTCGACATGGCTGCACGAGGCAGTCCAATGCACAGTTTTGACACTTGCTTAATTACATGCTTGGACACCTCATGTCCATTTGTGTGGACATGAGAGCACTCCCTAGGACACGTACACATGTGTAATTCATGTTGGCACATTTGATTTGCATTTAATTAGATTTTTCCACATGATTCTTGGGTTCAAAATGGTTTTTTCTGATACATTGGTTCATTGCTTTGTTTCTGAAGGCGACGCAGTTTGAGGATGTGGCTCTGCAGTGTATCCGAGAGCAGGTTTGTGCAGGGTTGAGGGAGAGGATCAAGGCGACGCAGTTTGAGGATGTGGCTCTACAGTGTATCCGAGAGCAGGTTCGTGCAGGGTTGGTGGATGGCGAGTTTTCACTTGTAGAGGATGGTGCCCTGAGGCACGGTTCAAGGTTATGTGTGCCTAACGTGGAGCTCATATAGCAGATCATGCAGGAGTCTCACAGATCGCAGTACTCTATACATCCTGGTGCCAACAAGATGTACAGGAATCTGTGAGAGCATGTCTGGTAGTACGGGATGAAGCGGGAGGTAGCCCACTTCGTAGCTAGATGTTTGGTCTGTCAGCAGGTCAAGGCAGAGAGGTAGAGGTCCGAAGGATTATTGCAGCCGTTGCCCATTCCAGAGTTGAAGTGGGAACATATCACCATAGATTTTGTATCTGGGTTGTCGCGTACACCAGGAGGGAAAGACGCAATTTGGGTCATCGTTGACAGGTTGACCAAATCGGCCCACTTCTTGCCATTCAAGGTGGGTACGTCTACAGAGAGGCTTGCAGAGTTGTACATGAGGCAGATAGTCAGGATTCACGGAGTTCCTGTCAGCATCGTCTCAGGTCGGGATAGTCGCTTTACTTCCCATTTCTGGAGGAGTCTGCAGACTAGTTTGGGCACTCAGCTCAACTTTAGTACTGCATACCACTCCCAGACGAACGGACAGTCAGAGAGGACTATTCAGACGCTTGAGGACATGCTGCGGACGTACATCCTGGATTTTAGAGGTTCCTGGAAGGATCATCTACATTTGGTGGAGTTTGTTTACAACAACAGTTATCAGGCCAGCATTGAGATGTTACCGTTTGAGGCTCTGTACGGGCGTAGGTGTCGTACACCCTTATCTTGGGATGACGTTGGAGAGCGAGCTTTACTGGGACCAGAGATGGTTGTTAACGCAGCCGAGAAGGTGAAGCTCATCAGGGACAGACTTTGTGTGGCAGGACAGACATCGGTACTGGGCCGATAGCCACCAGAGGCCATTGGAGTTTGAGGTACAGATTTAGAGATAGGATTAGAAGTAGGTTGTATTTTGTTTTGTTTGATTGATCATGTTTGATTTTTAGTAACTTGAGACCTTTCTTGTGATTAGGTTGGAGACATGGTTTTTCTGCGGATATCTCTGACTCGTGGTACGATACGTTTTTGGTGGAGGTGGGAAGCTTAGCCCGCACTTAATCAGCCCTTTCGTTATCAGCGGGAGAATCGGTGATGTGGCATACAGGCTAGACTTGCCACCTGCACTAATAGGCGTCCATAACGTATTCCACGTATCACAGTTGAGACGGTACATGGCTGGCCCTAGCCATGTGCTCGATCATTCGGAGATTGAGGTTGGACCTACTCTCAGTTATCCAGAGCAGCCTTTGGAGATTCTGAATCGCCGGGAGAAGGTTCTGAGGAACCAGGTGATACCCTTGGTACGCGTCGCATGGAGGTATCATTCTCCCGGAGAGTCTACCTGGGAACGGGAGGATGAGACGCGCGAGCGGTACCCCTATCTGTTTGGACCTTGAGGTATACTTTTCTATTCTTCTCAGCAGTTAGTTTCGCCTTTAATTTTGAGGACAAAATAATTTTAAGGAGGGTAGATTTGTCACTACCACTTTTCTAGCTTGAGGGTATTTTGGTCATTTTTAAAATTTTGGAATTATTTTGGGAATTATTATTATTAATTATAATTATTAGAATTTTTAGTGATTTTTAGTATAATTGATTTGGTGCTAGTTTTGACTTTGACTAGTAATGACTTAGGAGACTGTCCTAGAGGCTAACCTAGGTCACGACTACTTGGTTAGGTTATGCAACCCTAACTTGACCTAAGTTAGTGAAATCAAACCCACTAGAATTATTTTGGGAAAATTAGGATTTGATTTGAATAGGAAAGGGCTTGTGATTTCAGAAGTCATGATTAGTGATTTTGGCCTATGGAAGCCCATAGAACACTATTGGAACCCTAACCCTAGCCTAATACACCCTTGGCCAGCCAACTAAGGTCTCCCCCTATTTAATGCTCCTAGGAATTAGGGCTAGCCTCCTTAGAATTATTTTCCAAGTTTTAGAAAGATGTGAGTCTCCATCTTCTTTAATTCATAGAAATTCATATTTAATTCCTTTTCCACCCAAACCAATTGTAATAGGTTCTAATTCATCTGTTCTTACTATTTATGGAAGAACATTCCAGACAATTTGGGGAAGTTTGGCTATCAAGAGGAACACCCCTCTTTGGAGTTTTTTTGAGGATTTGCAACCTATAGGTAATTTTGATTCTACACCATAAATTTTTGTTTTTATTTCATATCTAGGAAGCCCTAGGCCTACCCTAGCTGTAGGTATAGCAAACCCTAAGTTTCGTGCCCGATACGTGTCCGTATCGGATACGTATCAGTCTATGTGTATAGGTGTTTGGTGAAATACCCCAAAGGGCATTTCGATTTGTTTTTAGGAATATAATTGAATAGAAAATTAGGTTTTAACCTCGCTTATGAGATTCTATTTCTCTGAGCATTGTTTGGTGTCGTGTCGGGTTGCCACGGACACGGGAACACGCTGGTGCACCTCACGCGTGCGCACAGTTTTCCTCCCCTACTACTCGGGGCTGATTTCGAGCTAGACACGCCACTTCGACACATGAAATTTGACACACACCAAGGGGCGACCACTGATACCGCATGTGTCAAGTGAAACGACCCCTCGTGTCGTGTCGGACACGGATTTGCGTGTGCACTGTGCGTGTATCAGTGTTCATTTGGTTCTCTGTTTCGATTCAGTTTTAAATAGTTTAAATTGTGTTTTTAATTGTTCATTAGATCCTAAATATGAAATATTATCTATGTTAAATTAGTTACATGTTAGTTTAGGTTTTGTAGCCTGGAAATTGGATTCGAATGGGGTTATTTACATGATAACTGACACATGTTACTGATACATTATTTTTTCCATTTTCTAAACACTTTAAATCCCTGTTTAATTATGTTCTTCACTGATTAATGATCCCCACATGATTGGTTGTTCATGTTAGTTCAATATTGCATTCAAATTTTGCGTTTGGATTTGTGATTGGAATTTGGGCATGTGGGTTCATTCGAAATTAGTTTTGTGTGAGAATGGGATAGCTGATACATTGAGGATTGGGTTTCAGTTCTATGTATGAACTGTAAATGAATGTTTTAGTTTCAATTCTTAATATCCTGAACTAATCTTCCCTTAACCTAAACTGTAAACTGATTTCCTAACCTGAGATTTGAATGATTTATCATTAACTGATTTCCTTTCCTTTTTGCAATTGTATTTAGTTTCCTTTAAACTGATTTTGATTATTCCATTCCCTGTTTAACTGAGAATCATTCCCTGTTTTCCTTAAGCACAAATGTACACTGATTTCCTATGTTACTTAACTGAAATATGAGAGTTCTTGAGAACTAGTTTTTCCCCTCTTAACTGAAGCTGTAACCTGAACTGAACTGCCTAATAACCTGAGTATGTTCTTCTCTTAACTGAGATGTTGATTTCTTTTTTCCTTAACTTCCCTGAACTGATTTCCTTCCCCTTTTCAACTGTGATTTGAATTGAGCTTATAACTGAGATGTGAATGAATGCTTTATTCTTTGAATTGATTTTCCTTTTCCTTAATTGAAACTTCATGGTTTCCATTTCACTGTCTTCACATGTTCACCTTCCTAACAATGTATTTCCTATTCCTCATGACAGTGTACATTTCACTGATATGGTACACAGGTCATACATGTTTCCTATTACACTATCCTGTATACACACACACTCTTGTACATGCCACCACCACATCCCTTTCCTATTTCTCCATGTATATATATTTGTGTAATGCATGTATATAGATAATCTATGTATAAATAGGTATCATATATATATTAGTGATGTGTGTGTACTATTATATATATTAAATATATAATGTATGGGTGATATGTATATAGGTAGTCTATATGTGTATTTCTATATTAGATTATAATATATCAATAAGTGTATTATTTTAGATAGAGATTTTGTCATGTGGTCATGTGATTATGGTTTGGTTTTAGGCATGGTATTGCCTAATAGCCTAGACTAGGGCTCTTAGCCTATGTGTGGCTTGAATGCCAGTATAGAGTCTAGATTAGTCTTGTTTAGCCTTGTTAGACCTAGAATAGACTAGTATAGACTTGTTGTCTTAGGTTTGACTAGATTGACCTAGTTTGACTTCTAGGGTTGACCAGAGTTGACCAAGAGTTGACTTTGGCCTAGATTGGCCTAGATTCATGTAGAATGCATTGACTTGCATTTTATTATTATTTTAGACTCATAGTGACTTGTACTGTTCTATAGGAGACAGACACCACTCCTCGGACAGTATATATTCTCCAGATTCTCAGGATACAGGCGAGTACATTCTCTGATCATTTCATATCTTGCATTAGGAGTATTTTACTGCTTTAGATTACTTTATATGATGCTGACACGTTGGAAACACGGATTAGTACTATATGGATCTTGTTGTGCGATGTTATCCCCTTAGCGGATACATCGGGTATTCGTGTTCGTGTACTTTATCGTGAGCATCGTGTACTCCTTGTATTCGTGACATTCGTGTACAAATCGTGTGAAATCGTGTATATTCATGTATTCACATGATCTTCGTGTACGACTATACTTCGTGTACAATGACATAACTTAGCTAGATCCTTGTGTATTGATTGGGACGGGGGAATAGAAGTGGTTATGTATTCAATCCAGTAGATTACTCGTGTACAACATCTGTAGATTACTCGTATACAACATCGTGCCGTTTACATAACTATCTTGTGCTCTGAATCACTAGACACTGTTAGTTCTCTATATACTGTAGCTATTTATTTACAGTCTTCCTGTTTATCATATTATTTTTTCAGTTTTTTGTATCTTACTCTCTAGCATGATTATATATCCTGACCTGCTATGATTTGTTGAGATGTACTGTGCTCGCTCCTGTCCTGACTGGACCTGTTAAAATATTACAGAGGACGAGGCTGAAGCGTTCTGCCCTACCTACTACGGTGCTACACTAGATGAGTGCCTAAACTTGGACCAGCAGCAGGACCCACTAGCAGTGGATGACACTCCTTTAGATTAGGATGTCTTTACTTTTCTGGATCACTGTATATAGATTCTGAGACATTTGGGATATGTATTTATTTAGACACTTAGAATTCTGGATTGTATTTCTGTGTTTTTATTCCTGGATATTATCTATCAATCTTTATCCTGTTCAACCTTAGTTGTGATTGAGATATATTCTGTTATGTCACCCCCATTCGGGGAGTATAACTGTTTATTACCTTAAACTGTTAGATGTTGTGACCTAGGACAGCGTTCTATCGCCGACACTGCGGCGTAGCCTGGACGTACCCACGTCTCGTGTCCTTACTCTAGGGTGCGGGTCGTGACAGTAAATCCCTCCAACGCATAGGCCCTGGCTAAAAATAGGATCGGCATAGTCCCCCCTTGGGGCACCAGGGGCCTCAGGCATAACCGTTCTACGAACGTCAGTGGCCAGCAGTAATAAGGGGTCGTCAACCCGCATCTCCGGTGGAGCGTACGGTCACAAAGGAATGTGTAAAGTAGCCCATACGCTAAGGATATGTACTCCCCACCCAATGCCTACTATGTTGTATCCACAACAGATAACCCCTATTAACCGCTAAGTCGAACTAAGCATACAATATCTATTAGCGATTAATCCCACCGCACGACTTATACGTACTAGTGGCCAGCCAGTAACGCATGTCCGAGTTCTATATGTGACTCACAACAACGTGGTATAAATGTGTCAAGGCCTATGAATGCAACACACAAAGGGTGGTCCTTTAACCCTAAGTTTAATGGGTAAAAAAATAATACATAGCAGGAAATATAACTGAATAGTAAGTTCTAACAAGTTATGCCATGTATCACAGTTTATTTTGCATAATAAAAATAATGAATAATGCATGAAATATGAGATAAATAAATAAACAGCTAGTGGCAAGGTATCTTGCCTGGGGGTAGTGTGCAGAATGGCGACACCTGATGACTCAAATCGTCAAAATATAGAAGCAACGAAAGCCAACTTCTACGAACGACCTCGAATGCTGAAATAAATATCACGAACAGATTTGGCATAAAAAAATACCTAGGAAACGTCTGTCCAAAAGTTAAAATCTGGAACAGGGAAAAAATCATAATTTCGGGTCAAAACGATGTCCGTCGTTGGACCCGTTTTGTACCGAAATGAGTGCCAGAATCTACGGTCTCTAAAGTCGTCAAACTACATGTCTACGGGTCCGGTTTGAGGAGACGAACCCAACCGTATGTCCAAAGTTGGATTCAGGTGGACTGTGCACAAATCCGGCCGTTAGAGCGGATCGCGGGCCCGCTAATTTTGGCGTTCCGATCAACCTTCTCAGAATCGGACCAACCTTGGTATACAGGACCAAAAAATCGATACGGTCCTGATGGCACAAGTTTTGCATCGATCCGACGAACGTGTACGAAGTTATGGTTAAATTTGCAAAACACCGATACGGGGGTATCTCGACGGATACGCACTGATTTTGTCGTGCACACGCAACGAAATAGAGTCCCGTCAGTTCCCACACGTCAGCAACATCCATACGTGCCTTTCGACGCGTATACTGCACGACCACGTCGCCCGGTTTGTCGGGGCGTACGCCGTATCGGAAAAAGTTTTCTAAAATTTTGAGTTTCAAAAACAGATTTTCTTGAATCTTTAACATTAATTGTCTTCCTGTATAATTACTGAAAAATAAATTTAACCAGTGCGTTTTAATCCCGTATATGTTGTATTTTACTATTTTCAGTTGGTTTGATGAAACCCTCAGTATACGGGTCAAAAATCGGCTTCAAATTGATGTTTTGGGCAACCTAAAATTGTCATGTTCCGACGGTTTACTCGAGAAGTTTTGATTGATTTCCCGGGCAAGATGTTAGGGTTTACTAGATTGTATCTGGAGGGGTTTAGAGAGGGTTAGATAGGCTCTATGCAGGATTCGCCGAAATTGAAATTAGTCGAGCATGAAGGAAGAACGACGAAGGGGAAGTTGGTGTACCTGCGGTCGAGTAACAGAGTTACTCTGTTTTTAGGGTCGGCCCGGTGGCGTTCAGGCGACGACGGCCGGTCGTCGGCGGCGGGATAGCGGTGCCGGAGCGTGCGGGTCACGCTGGAGTCGATCCTCGAGGTCGGCGTGGTAGGTTGCTAGGGTTTCGTGTGTGAAGTCTCTCATACGCGAAGAGTGTTTATAGCTACTGCTATGCAACTGTCGGGCCTGGGGAGAAGAACTCGTGGACTAGCCGGGCTGGGCTGCTCGGGCCACTTGGTGGGCCTATCCCTGTGGGCTGAGGGCATCAGCTACTGTTCCCTTCGGGGAACAGTGGCCCGTGTTATATATATATATATATATATATATATATATATATATATATATATATATATATATATATATATATATATATATATATATATATATATATATAATACTAATACTAGTATATATATACACATGTATATATATATGGGATTAATGGAGTAAAAAAAAGGAATATATATATATATATATATATATATATATATATATATATATATATATATATATATATATATATATATAATACTAATACTAGTACTAGAAAGTAAAATACAAATGATTTGTTTATAACCTAAATTTATATATTAATAAAATCTTTTTATTGGTAACTCATTTAAATGCTATACTAAAAACAATAAAATTACCATTTGTTATTTAATAATGTATAAAAATAAAAATAATAATTCTAATATTCTTAAAATATTTTTCTTAATACCAAATACAAATCTCTAACAAACTCTTTGCTATGTACGTTCCTTTGCAAAAATGAAAAGAAAATAATTAAGCCTAAAATCAAAAATTATCAAGAAAATTCAAAAAAAAAAAAAGAAAAAAAAATCTGGGGGTTTACGTCCTACCCAACTTATAAAAATTTTGTCCTCGAAATTAAAATAAAACTAAATATAAAAATATATCAATAAATCTTAATGGAAGAATATAGTGAGGCTGAAAACTAAGGGAGAGCAGGTAGTCATTTCGTAACTTGGTCTCTGTAAAGAGGGTGGAGATAGTCATAATAAATTTGGACTGACGCTATTTTCTATAAGATAGGGTATCTTTATTCTTACAATGGATCATGGGTATCTAGTTGTTTGAGGGATTGGTTTGGTCTTGCATGTTAAAAAAATCAAGTAGGATGATAATTTCATTCGTGGTTGTTCTAAGGGTTAATAAGTCGAGCACGAGGTGTAAATGAAACGGAGCACATGATGGTGTGTTTGTGTGGGACATGTGAGTCATGTGTGTATGGTGGTTTGTCTAGTTCTTGAGGGTAAAATTTGTTGGAAGGAAAGGCTGGTGTTGTGCTCTAATTATCGAAGTCACGGTAGGGGCATCAAAACGATACATGGTAGAATTTGACGTCATAAACCACTTGATTTATCAACTCAAGTAGAGAACTTTTGTCAATTTCAATGAGGCGTACAGAGAGATTGAATGATTATCTATAGCATACTAAGGTTATTGACGGGATCACAGATCATGCATCTAGTTTTCTAATGGTGTCGATGATTGTGTTCATGCCTTTGGGTTGTGAACTAGTAAATCATAACATAAAGAAGTATTATGTTATGCCTAATGTCTATCTATCAAAGGTGTGGTTTTAGTGATAAGTCATGTCTAGTAAAACAATTGGTAGAACTAGGGTAATACCTGCTAGATCCTCAATCTCAGGATGGGTATCTATCGCCTCCATGGTAAGTGCTTGCCCATGCCTTTGTCTATTCATCTCCTGCCTAATATAAGTTGCCTGGTCAAGTAAAGGTGGTCCACACTGATCTCCTTGTGGTGCTCCCATTCCCAGTGCTAGGGGTCTTGTCATCTGCTGCTGAGCTGGTGCTAAAGCAAGTAGTGTTGGTCCTTGGGTCTGCTGATGCGGTGCTAAGTCATGTCGTCTAGGACAATCTTTGACCTTGTGTTGCTCCGATCCACATCCTAAACACTGGCCCAACCGAATGCGACAATCTCTCTGAATGTGCCCTTATCTTCCACAGAAATGGCAAATAGGCTTCTCTCGAGCCTGATAGGGCCCTGCTCTCTCCTGCGGGTATGCCATAGGACGTCTGATAGGTCCACTCTGGTCAACTCTAACTGGTCTGTGCATTGGGGTAGGACGCCTCTGGTTATGTTGTGCCTCCTTACGGAGGAGCTCCTGGCTACGTGCCTCCTCTAAAATAGCTGTATGAGAGACTCGAGACTGTGTAGTAGTGTAAGGCTTGAGCTCTGGTGAAAGCCCTTGATGGAATCTCCTTGCTCTCTCCTGCTCCGTCGGTATCAATGACGCGCCAAATTTACTCAGGCGGCTGAACTCCGTATCGTACTCATCTACTGACATGGTCCCTTGCTTTAGATGAAGGAACTGGTCGTAGAGGGCATCTCGAACATGGATGAGGAAAAATCTCTCATAGAAGAGGTCGTAGAACTGCTTCCATGTGATTCCAGTGCCCAGTCGCCTCTCTTCAGCTTTCTACCAGTGATGAGCATTATCTTCTAAGAGTAAGTCGACTGCTGTCATCCAATCATGTGCTGGCTACTGGGATGCCTTCAAGAATTTTTTCGTGCTAATGAGCTAAGCAAAAACTTCTAAAGGACTCTCGGTACCCTTAAAATTCTTAGGCCCCATGTCGACGAAATCCTTAATGGAGCCCAGATAAGGTTGCGGAGCTGGTGCTGGATTTGGTATCGGGGCTAGTGGTGGAGGTCTAGCTAGGTAGGCCATCATGCTCTGCCTCAACATTTTCATTTGTTGCCACTGAGATTGTAGCATAGCATACATAAACTGGGTGGTTGGTTCCGCACCAGTCGAAAGTGAGGGCAGCTGGGGTCCAGGCTGTGGTAAAAAACTGCTGTGGCAATGGGGATAGTGCAGTCTCTCCTGGTGGTACTGCAGTGGTTTGCTCAACCTGGCTGACTGGGGGCACTTGGGCTTTCTGCTGCACCATCCATGGGTTCGTGGAATTCTGCTGTGGCTCTAGATGATATGGAGTCACCGGGATCATTGGGGAAACCCGTTCTCCCTGAGAAGTTGCATCACCAGATGTGATGGCTAGGGTAGGGGCATGTCCGCTGTGTAGAGTCATATTGCTGGCACGAAGATAAGGGCAATATTAGAATAGATTCAGATAAGTTTTGAGTCAAGAAATTGAAAGAGAGTTTAATAAAGAATTCAAAATGTCAACAACCAGTGGATAAGATCCTAGAGGGCAAATATGTTAAGCTAACCATATCTCAATCCACGTAAAATCGTATGAAAGGCGAACCAATTGCACTATGGTTGATCAGACCACAATACACAGGTTCTGATAAGACAATGTATCAGTGGGCGCCCACCATAAAACATATGTCCTGAACAAGCTCGATGAGAAAGTAAGCTCGCAAAACTAAGCTATAATAGCAACATTAGTCAAGGTAGTCCAATTACAAATACGCAAGATAATGATAAAAGAAAATATAAGTAGTTTAAGCTACTTAAGAATCTAAGTCGTGTCCGATGTTCGTGCCTATGCAGTCGTCCTACTGTCTTCTTGTCTAAGGTCTTGGTTAAGTCAAAGGAAGTTAGGTTGTGGGGCTTCCTACCCAACTTATAAGAGTTAAACTAGTAGGGTGATTGAATGGTGGAACATGACGACCGAGTACGCACGATAGTGGGATAAGAGTTTACGAAAGAATAGTTCAAGCAATAAGCAATCAAGATAGACAGTTGGGAGTTCGAAATAAAGGCGAAATAGAATGTCATATATGTGGATAAGATTCCTAAATTTCTAATCCTATACGCAGGTTTGTTTGGTACGGTAAAGTAACCAAACAATTTACAGAGACCTGCATGGGCCACCAAAAAAACATGTAACGCCCCACTTCCAAAATACGTAGGACTAGGAACGTAGCATGCCAGCTACATGTGCATGAGATATGCTCCAATATATGGAAATCTCAAACACACACATAAGCTGTAATGTGAATAATAATAAACAGTCACAGGTAAAAACTACGTCTTATCCACACAGAATATAAAGAAAATAGTATCTCATGAATCAAAGTAAATGTCAAAATATAGCGGTTGGCCGGACGGAGAAAAATCCACTACCGGTACTAGAATAAACTGAAAGAAAATAGAGTCCAACCTCAAAGATAAATAAAATAAGAAATGATGACTAAATAGGCTCCTCGACCCAATAGGAACAGCTGTGATCAGAAGGTACAACTCGCTCGAACGTAAAGGGTGAGTCTATAGCGGAGCTATACTCCTGCAGAAAGTCCTGCACTCCTATACCTGGAGAGATCACCAGGTCCTCAGAGGGACGTAATAAGATACAAAAAGAACATGCCACATAAACTGAATAAATATTGCTCAAATAAATAAGTCAATTGAATTATAACATGGTCTAATACACACCTATTGAACAAGCTTACCATCCCCCCAACCAAACAAGGACAGGAGATGGTAAACTAATTCACGTGACGTATCTTTCCAAGCTATGAATCCAATATGGTATCCGGACCCCAATAAGGTTCAATACCTTCTCATCAGAGTAGTAAGCTACACCTACAACCAAACAAGGACAAGATGTAACAAACTAATCTGCGACAAGTTATTGTTCCTAGCCACGGTCAGATACAAGTACCCAAACCAAGAGTACTCGTACCTAATGGATAAGGGTAGTGTCACTCCCCGATCCTGGAATACGTATTTTAATACGTAAACCGATAAATTGTATTTACCTTGTATTTTTACTATATTTATTATGCTGTATTTCTTTATGCATTCCCAAAAATATTCGACAAAATGTTATTTCCTAATTTATTTTCTGCATTTGGGCCTACAGTTTTGGCTCATTTGGGTAACCTCTTCTTGGTTCACCAATGGTTCATCGTGACCCCATGGGTCCAAGATCTATATATATAACTCATTCTCTCTCCTCTCATTTACTTTCTCTCATTTATTTCCTCCACCAACCAAGGCAAGTACCAACTTGCTCAAGAGATGGATCCATAAATATTGTTGATGTTTCTTACAAAATTATTTGTCAAAATATGTTCTTCTCCTTATTCTATACTAGTTTAGAACTTGAAGTTTTCCATTTGAAGCTTTAATTTTTGTAGATCTAGGTTTTAACCATTTTCGGATCTTCTTGGTTTTGATCTAGCAAACTTCATTATTTTCAAGTTTGATGGTTCCATGTTGTAGAGAATTTTGTTCTACCCCATTTTGACCTAAGAAAGTTCCGATTTGGGCTCCGGATGAAGTTTTTGTGTAGTTTGGAAGCCATGGTTGCTTGGCTCCTCTTCTCGGACAAGTGGAGAAGAAGAGCAGTACTTGACCGCATGAATCTTCATGCGACAAGTCTCTGGCCGCATGGCCTTTCCAACCGCATGAGACTCGTTCGAGCTCAGCCGCATGGAAGGTCCTTCCTAGCCGCATAAGACTTGCTGGAGTACTTGACCGCATGAATCTTCATGCGGCAAGTAATTGAGCCGCATAGCCTTGTTCAGACTCAGCCGCATGAGCCCCTGTTATCTTGAGTCGTATGGACTTCATGCGGCTAGCCTTCGAGCCGCATGAGTTCTTTTGTACCCAGCCGCATATGCGCTACTGTTTTTGGGCCGCATAAGGCCCATCCATCATCCAGCCGCATATGTATCGCCCACACCAGCCGCATACGCTGACACCCCTTCGTCCGCATGAACCCGCCCTTCCAGCCGCATGCGCCTTGGGGCTCCCTGAGCCGCATGAGCGTGTAGTCCCAACCGCATGAACCAGTATTGACCCGGCCGCATGGACTCACTCCCCTTGGGCCGCATGGACTTTGGTGCCCTATATTTTTACCTTATTATTATTATTATTATTATTATTATTATATATATATATTTTATGCCTATTTTATATCCTTACGCCTTTTGTCCCGAGCATGATATGAGCACTAATGTGACCCCGGAGAACAAAGTGTTCCTCCTTGATACATGTACCTGAATGTCCCAGTTCTTGTTCATGCTCGACAAATGACTCGTAACTCCACGTGGCGTATTTGCAATGATGCATTACACTAAGGAGGGTAGAACATGTTGACATACTGATTGACATGGATCCTCTTTGGGGTACTCGTACTAAAGTACGACTTTAGGAGGATAATCATGCAGGCCACAGCATGTGAGTCCAAGATTACACCTAGGGTTAAACTAGGCAACTAAACATACTAGATGCATGGGGAGGGCAAGAATCCCGAGATCGTGTTACACCAGCCGTCTTGAGATACTGTCTTGATGCGCCGGCTGGTCTCCACGGATACTGTGTCATCTGCAACGAGTGGATGACTGTATCCGATTAATTCCTGCTATATATTATATGTTTTAGCAAGGTGGCCTTGCGAGGGACCTGTGCTCAATCATACCTGTCTACGCGAACCCCTGGGTTGGCTAGCCTTGCTGGAAAGATACGATCTAAGGATTTCTACATAACATGATACGAGGATACTCGTCCCACTAGAAACTCGTAGACTTGATTGGCCGTGAAAACGACTTGCTTGTATCCTATTACCTTTCGCTAGTAACTGAGGGAAGCGGACTGTCATGGTACGTGATCCAACCTATGTTCTTGTTTGATTGTTGGGTTGGTTATCGTACTATGACAGGCTGTGGACCGAAGTTATGAACGGAAGACTTATTCTGATTATGGAGTGCTACTTCTGGGAATGACTGAGGAACATGGTCTATCATGGTACATGATCCAACCCATGTTCTTGTTTGATTGTTGGGTTGGTTATTGTGCTGCGATAGCTATCGACCGAAGTCACGATCAGGAGATTTTATTGTTTATACCTTTTAACTTATGTAAAAGTTATAGAGTACGACACATCCCGACTCCATGCGGCACATTTTGTCCTTGTTTGGTTGTAAGGGTGCCATATGGGTTCGAGGATGTTGCGCTACCCTATAATAGTAGCATAAGTATTACTATTATCAATCATTCTATTAACTGGGTTTTTAGTCTTAACTCTTGTGCCCCTTTGGCGGTACTTGCTATTCGGGGCTGACCCCGCTGGTTTTGTTTGGCCAGATCTCGTAGCAGAGCCAGAGGACACTATCTTCCTCCCTTACATCCATGGTGCATACTAGGAGCACGGCAGTTCAGGGACTCGAGTGGGTTTCTTCTCCACCACTCCTGCTTATACTTTTGCGGCGTTTAGCCACCGGCACCTGTTAGCCGGATTACTTGATATTTTGTGTCAGTACATAATTGTAATTAAACAGACTGCAGCTGTGTATAATTTTGTACTCCTGACTCTCCGAGATAGCTAAATTATAAAGCTAGTCTCTCATGATCATTTTGATAAAGCGTCGGGGACGCCTTACTGCTTTATCTTTAATGTTCATTTATTTGCTGGTGTGATTCGATTGATTGAGACATAGAACTCTGTGGGACCATAGGAGACTTGATTGTAGCATGTACCCCCTAGTCTCTCGACAGCCACGATCGCCGTATGACGTTACGTACCTCATATGGTGTAGCTGGCCTAGTCCGTCTCCGTATTTCGGTACTGGGGCGTGACAGGTAGCCTACCATTCTATGTGAATACAGTTTAAGTACATCCCTCCAACGCATGGGCCCTGGCTAAAAATGGGATCGGCATAGTCCCCCCTGGGGCACCAGGGGCCTCAGGCATAATCGTTCCACGAACGTCAGTGGCCAGCAGTAATAAGGGGTTGTCAACCCGCATCTCCGGTGGAGCGTACGGTCACAAGGGAATGTGTAAAGTAGCCCATAAGCTAAGGATATGCACTCTCCATCCAATGCCTACTATGTTGTGTCCACAACAGATAACCCCTATTAACCGCTAAGTCGAACTAAGCAGACAATATCTATTAGCGGTTAATCATACCGCACGGCTTATACGTACTAATGGCCAGCCGGTCACGCATGTCCGAGTTCTATATGTGACTCACAATAACGTGGTATAAATGTGTCAAGACCTATGAATGCAACACACAAAGGGTGGTCCCTTAACTATAAGTTTAATGGGTAAGAAAATAATACATAGCAGGAAATATAACTTAATAATAAGTTCTAACAAGTTATGCCATGTATCACAGTTTATTTGCATAAAGAAAATAATGAATAATGCATGAAATATGAGCAAAATAAATAAACAGCGGGTTCCAAGGTATCTTGCCTGGGGTAGTGTGCAGAATGGCGACGCCTGATGACTCAAATCGTCAAAATATGGAAGCAATGAAAGCCAACTTCTACGAACGACCTCGGATGCTGAAATAAACATCACGAACAGATTTGGCATAAAAGAAATATCAAGGAAACGCCTATCCAAAAGTCAAATTCTGGAACAGGGTCAAAATTATAATTTCAGGTCAAAACGATGTCCGCTGTTGGACCCATTTTGCTCCAAAATGTGTGCCAGAATCTACGGTCTCTAAAGTCGTCAAACTATATGTCTATGGGTCCGGTTTGAGGAGACGAACCCAATCGTATGTCCAAAGTTGGATTTCGGTGGGCTGTGAACAAATTCGCCCGTTAGAGCGGGTCGTGGGCCTGCCAATTTTGGCGTTCCGATCAACCTTCTCAGAGTCGGACCAAACTTGGCATACAGGACCAAAAAATCGATACGGTCCTGATGACGGAATTTTTGCGTCGAGCCGACGAACGTGCACAAAGTTATGGTCAAGTTTGCAAAATATCGATACGGGGGTATCTCGACTGATACGCACTGATTTCGTCGCGCACATATTGGATTCATAGCATAGACCCCAATAAAGTTATGGTCAGTTCCAACATGTCGGAAACATCCATATGCGTCTTTCGATTCGTATATTGCACGACCATGTCACCCCGGTTTGTCGGGACGTACACCGTATCGGGAAAAGTTTTCTAAAATTTTGAGTTTCAAAAACAGATTTTCTTGAATCTTTAACATTAATTATCTTCTTGTATAATTACTGAAAAATAAATCTAACCAGTACGTTTTAATCCCGTATATGTTGTGTTTCACTGTTTTCAGTTGGTTTAATGAAACCCTCAGTATACGGGTCGAAAATTGGCTTCCAAGTTGATGCTTTGGGCAACCAAAAACTGTCATGTTCCGACAGTTTTATCGAGAAGTTTTGATCGATTTCCCGGCAAGATGTTAGGGTGTACTATATTGTATCTGGAGGGGTTTAGAGAGGGTTAGATAGGCTCTATGCAGGATTCGACAAAATCGAAATTAGTCAAGCATGAAGGAAGAACGACGAAGGAGAAGTTGGTGTACCTGCGGTCGAGTAACAGAGTTACTCGGTTTTTAGGGTCGGCCCAGTGGCGTTCAGGTGACGGCGGCCGGTCGTCGGTGGCGGGATGGAGATGCCGGAGCGTGCGGGTCACGCTAGAGTCGATCCTCGGGGTCGGCGTGGTAGGTTGCTAGGGTTTCATGTGTGAAGTCTCTCATACGCGAGGAGTTTTTATAGCTACTGCTATGCAACTGTTGGGCCTGGGGAGAAGAACTCGTGGGCTAGTCGGGCTGGGCTGCTCGGACCACTTCGTGGGCCGAGCCCTGTGGGCTGAGGGCATCAGCTACTGTTCCCTTCGGGGAACAGTGGCCTGTGTTATATATATATATATATATATATATATATATATATATATATATATATATATATATATATATATATATATATATATATATATATTAAAAAATATATATGTATATATATTAAAATATATATATATTAAAAATATATATATATTTATATATATTTAATATATATATATATATATATATATATATATATATATATATATATATATATATATATATTAAAATATATATATATATATATTTATATTTATATATATATATATATATATATATATATATATATATATATATATTAAAAAATATATATGTATATATATTAAAATATATATATATATATATTAAAAATATATATATATTTATATATATTTAATATATATATATATATATATATATATATATATATATTAAATATATATATATATTTATATTATATTTATATTTATATATATATATATATATATATATATATATATATATATATATATATATATATATATATATATATATATATATATATATATATATATATATATATATATATATATATATAAAATTACTCATACCTATATATTTTTAATACTAATACTAGAAAATAAAATACAAATTACTAATACTAGAAATAAAATACAATAATTTGTTTATAACCTAAATTTATATATTAATAAAATCTTTTTATTGGTAACTCATTTAAACGATATACTAAAAATAATAAATTACCATTTGTTATTTAATATTGTATAAAAATAAAAATAAAAATTCTAATATTCTCAAAATATTTTTCTTAATACCAAATACAAATCTCTAACAAACTCTTTGCTATGTACGTTCCTTTAAAAAAATGAAAAGAAAATAATTAAGCCTAAAATAAAAAATTATCAAGAAAATTCAAAAAAAATAAATCTGGGGATTTACAATACGGGTATGATGACCCCCTCAGGTTGGCCACTAATATTTTTGAACGTCATGCGCTTAGGTCACTGGTGTCCAAGTGGAAACTATACCAGATCCCATTTACAGCCAGGGCTCATGCGACGAAAGGTTTGTTCTTAACTGCATGTTCACTTTAGTATGGTTAGATTACCTTATTGGCGTCTTGTCAATTACTTTATTTGTGGCATATTTTATATTCAGTATTTTTGGCATGTTCATTATGTATCTTGTTATGTCCCTCTGAGGACCTGGTGATCTCTCCAGGTATGTGCCTTTGTGATGTTTTCGCAGGTGTTCTAGCCAAGGCCATGATCTACTTTTTCTTCGAGGATGATTACACTTGGATCGTCTTCGCATCACTCGACAAATTTTTTTTATTATGTATTTCTCTCTTTTTTGTGGTAGTAGATTTGTCTCCGCCCGACAACTTGTAAATGATAATTCATGGGTTATTATAAATTCTTTATTCTTTATTTGTGGATGAGTTTATTGTCGTGGTGTACTATATTTTACAGCTTATGTATACATACGATGGTCCATATACTTCGTATATTACAGCTGGCATGTCTACGTACTTAGTCCGTGTATTTTGGGACTGGGGCATTACATATTTTTGTGGTGGCCTATGCAGGTCGAGTTTATCACTTTGGTTATGTTACTGTACCGATGTGGGCCTGCATATAGGAATAGAGTTTAGGATCTCATCCACAAGCTTGAGCTCCTTCCTTGCTTCAAGTTTCGAACTCTCGTTACCATCCTTGATTTGTATACCGCTTGAACTCTTTCTACCGTAAATTCTTATTTTTTGTGCTTAGTGACAGTTAGGAAGATGACTACACTATTAAATGCTCATAGGTCAAACCCATGGCT
Organism: Iris pallida; assembly: GCA_029216955.1. NCBI lineage: Eukaryota > Viridiplantae > Streptophyta > Magnoliopsida > Asparagales > Iridaceae > Iris > Iris pallida. The sequence goes on from JANAVB010011800.1 coordinate 22,935,250, forward strand.
AAAAGGATTATATTAACAATTAGTATGCATTGGGGACTTATTTGAGTTATAAAGACATTTTCCTAAAAGTGTGATCTGAAGGATTAGCTAATTCCAAGTTAGGTAGTAGCATATTGCCGCCTTCAAAGGATAATAGAATTTTATTTTGATATTACAAAGTGGTATACACAAGAGGATATTTAGTATCTATTGAGAAAATAAATTGAATTGATTCTTGAGTTTGATTTGGAAGGTTTTCGAAAATATTTATGAATTTAGGATTTTAGCTATACCCATTTTGAGAATATGAAATTATTTGGGAAAATTTTAAATTTCTTACGATTGATTTATTTATATTATGAGTTTAATGTCTCGATGGTGGAAAAAGAAGAAGTACTTTGAAAATTTTAGAGTAGTTATGACTTGCTCGAAGTTTAGATATAAATTTAGAAAGATATAGAATCAATCCGGGGATTTATTTTAAATGCTCAATTTTTGTTTGAATCACGATTGATAAAATTATTTAAAACTTGAGCTTACGCTTTGGATTTTGGATTGATTGTAATATGCTAAGAGTTATCTCGAAGTTATGTGAGAAATTTTAAATTTTTTTAGTTATGATTTTTATGGAAGTTTAGTTAAAAGGGGGGAGTTGACGACTGATAGGATTATTTGAATATTGAATTTTACTACATGTTTGGGAAAAGTTATTAATGATATGATGAAAGGTTATTTTATATTAATTAAAGAAATTTACATTTTAAGTTATAATTATGTTGGACGATTTAGAATGAATAGAAATTTTAGTAGATCTTTTCGAGAATCTTTGTGAAGGCTCGAGTTTAAGAAATTAGACTTATAATGGTAAACAACCAAGATAGCCATAATGAGATAGAGTAGTCCACATTAGTGACATATCACCCATGGCCATGATAGTTGTAAATACTCAAGTATAGTTCGTCATCTACTAAACTATGTGACCCACTCGACTTTTCCTCAAATCTAGATCTTTTATTGTGACCATCTAATTATTTGAAACTTAGAAATGATTAGAATCATTCCCTTGACCATACTCTTATCTACGAGACTATCTTCTCTCTAGAAACTGTGTCCCTAACTTATTTTACTTTGATCTACGAGATTTTCTAAACTATCTTTATTTCGTGCTTTAACCTTTTTATTTTGCTGCATTAATTAGTTCCTCATGAAAACCCACTTTAGTGACTTTAATATTTGGAGCACGACACTAGACTTTTCCTTCCAACAAATTTTATATACAAGACCTAGACAAGCTCACCTTCATGTAGATGTGTCATGTCCCACTAAAACATGTCCTCTTGTACTCAATTTTATGATATGACTTTCGGGTCATAAAGACCAAACTATAACCTTTAACATGGTACCGATATACTTTTGACTACATATATGGACTCAACCTCGACTCAAATTTTTTTCGACCCAATATATGATTGCGATCTATTAAATCCCTTAAATGCTTAACCTTGTATTTTATCTTGACTACTTAACCCTTGTCATTTTATTTCATGTCTTATCTCGATTCACTTAGATACATAACATCTTTCGCTCTTCAATATTGGCAACTCCTACTTTTCTCCCTTCCAATTAAATTGTTTCACTCATATTTTACTATGATTTCTCCGTAGTATGTGCAACCTTGTTCTTTTGATGTCCTTGTGCAACTGTAGAAGTTTGATCGTGGCACCCTTCAGTTATACGAGACTAAATTTGGAAATCCCATAGAAATTTTTATGATTATGAGGATACAAGGTATATATAAGGACAATTGAAATAGGTGGTCAACCCTACTAGATGAATTAGGGAATGTAAGGTGGATCAAGGATAAATAAACCCCACGGTTGACAAATAGTCAATCCAACTTTGGGTGGTGTTCTTTTAAATTTTGACGATTTAAGGAATATGTTTCTAAGATGATTATGAACATGAAGTTAAGATAGGTTTCATTTGTTTTCCATAATAAATTAAAAGATCATTGGATTCCAATTCCCGAGGAAGACACAAATAAATAAAGAATTGAGTAATTTTTTCATTTATGATGATAAAAGATTGAGTTATGAAGTTATGATCAAAGGAGAGTAGACTTCTCGATTTACAAATTGGTTCTTCATTATTGAGAAATTTTTGAGATGATAAATAGAGTGTTTAAATGTTATTAGATTGAAGGTGATTTTAAAATTCTTGTTGCTATGAGGATAACTTTTTGATAGGTATGAATAAAAATTTCACATTAAGGTGACTTGATTCTTACCTTCGACTAAATAAATTGAAGATGTATTAAATATTTTTTGAAGAGATTATGGTAGATGGAATTTAGTTTGAGAAATATATATATGTACACATGTTGGAAGAAAAAGATTAGCAACTTATTGAATTTAAATTCTATCATAAGATACTGGATTCAAATATTTATGGAATTTAAATTTTTCGAATTTAGTAGATCTCAAATGTAGTAAAGAAGAAAGGAAACATGTTCAAGGAATTTAAATTTTCCTATGGAATATAAATTTGAAGAGAAAAGTTGAAGAGTGGAGTATCGAAAGACATTGACGACTCGTGGTAAATCACAAACTTAGAAGATCGTGACGACATCGACAATGAATTTAGATTTCGAATGATGGAGTTATTGATAGGTCGAGGAAGTTATTACCTATCCTTAGATTACACAGTATATGATATTTGATGATGGTGTGATTGAATCAGATACTAATGGGTTGTCTTACGATCATCTCCTAAACTATATCCAAATGTTGATTGTCTAGTTATCTAAATTATTGTTATCCAAATTGCTTGTTATCGTTGGATTCCGTTTTCAAATCATTACTTAAATTTCTTATCGATTAAAACTCTTTCTCCCCCTTCGACCCTACCTACCCTAGCTACTCCTAAATTTCGAGGACGAAATTCTTTTAAGTTGGGTAGGATGTAAAATCTCCTTAAATTTCTACTATGATTTTTTTATAAATAATTTGGTACTGATTTGTACTTCGTATGTATACGTCGCATATGAATTTGTCGTATTTAACGTCACCTATGAATTTGCATTTTCGTATGGATCGTCGAGTGCGAATATGTGCGAGGTACATATTTTTTTAAAAATATTTTATTTTAGAAGCATATTTTTTCAAATAATAAATAATAAATATTTTTAATTGCTTGAAGTTGTAAAAATGCATCACATTTGAATTTCCAAAACTTTATTTTATATAATGGAAGGTCATATAAATAATAATTTTAAAAACTATGTTTTATGCAAATACTTATTGTATATGAGGTGCAAAAATTTAAATTTCATATATATATATATATATATATATATATATATATATATATATATATATATATATTATTTTTGAAAATGTATTTTAGAAAAAAAATATCTTTGGTTAAAATTTAATTATGGTGATTAAAATTTGAGAGGATTTTATTGACTTTATTTTAAATAGCTTTTATTTGAAGATGGAATTTATCTATATAAATTTAGATTATATTTATCTAAATTTGAATTTGATTTGGACTTGATTGGAGTAATTTTAAATTGATTTGAAATAATAGATGATTTATCTTATTGGAATTTAAACTATCCTAATCTATATCAAACTAGGAGCACCACCTCCTATATAAGGAGAGGTTCCTTTGTTCTTCTCCATAAATTTTACAATCATCTTCATCATCACAACCATAGTTTGTGCATCGTGTCTGTGTCTCCCTTCTCCATCCACTATTTAATTTCTTTTACAAATACAAATATCCATCCGTGTCCGACAATCCTGGACCTCGACACCATCCGTGTCACACAGGACATAATCCAGCCGTGTCGGACACCCCGACACGACACCCTAATCGAGCTACCCACAGCGCCTTTCCGTCCCTCTCCCCGTCGTCGGAAACCACACCGCAATCTAGCGATCAACATCACCATGGCACCACCGCCAGCCTCACCAAACTGCCCCCAGCCGCACCATCGCCATCCCTGCGTCACCTCCATCGCAGCACACCGCTGCCACCAACCCTGGACCTCCCTCACGCCAGATCCGAGCCAAAACCACTATCACCAAAATTGGTTTTCGCCATCCATTCTCCCCACACGACTTGACTAGCCTCCGGCCGAACCCCTCCCTTTTTCCCCCTTCGCTCCGACCATCTTCCTCACCAAACCCCCAAGCCATAATCACCCAAAATAAAATCGATCCTCAACCCACCTACCTCCGCTGAGATCCGCTGGGCACCGCCCCTCTCTGAGCCGCCGACGTTCGACATCGTGCCACCACCCTCCGCCGCGTCCACACGTCGCTGCGGCACATCCCCAGTTCGGCATGCACCTCTGGTCGAACGCCTCTGCGCGACCTTCCAGCGGCGAGCGGCTGATCTTCCGCGAGCGCCCGAACCGCCGCTCTCCCCTTCTTCTCGAACTCTCCCTCTCCGTTCCCACTCTCTCTCGAGAGAGAGAAAATTTTTGGAAAAAAGAAAGGTTTAGCACATTATAACCATGTATATATTTATCTACATTAATACTTATGTAAATATATGATTTTATTATTATTTTATTTATGGTATTTATTAAGTAATGTTATTAAAATTATATGTATAATTTCTTTAAAAAGCTGTTTTGTAACAAATACTAGACTTGGGAAACTAAATTATCTTCAAAATTTAGAAGCCCTAAAAAGATTTTCTATATTATTTTTACTTTAATTTTTTATAGTTTTTACCTAGAAATCGTATTTTTTTAAAATCGTAGAGTTTTTAGCCCAAAGGCAATTTTCGAGCTTCACGTATTTATCTAAAGATAAATTTTGACTAATAAAATATAATTTCAAATTATCATATATATTCAAGAAGAATATTTTACTAAGTAAATTAATCGTTCGACCTAAAATGATTTTACTATTTTTAAATATTTTAGGATAATAAAATGTAGTTTTCAAGTATTATAGATAGTTTTATAAAATAATACCTATATTATTTATCAAACTCCCTTCGATTCTCATCTAGTACATGGCGAGTCCCACAACTCATATTCCATTACCAATTCTGAACTTCATATTATCGACCCAAATTAATATGACCGTCTTGGACTCGATGGACCAGTCCGTGCCATCATCGGAGGCTGTCTTGCGTGGATGTAACATCGAAGTCAAACATCGTGCCAACATGATCATTGTACCACACCGGGCGTCACATCAGGCAAGATACCTTGCCATAATTTACTGTTTATAATTTGTCTGTATTTTATTTATTGCATATCACTGTGTATTTATTTTCAGTTCTTTTAGCTGTACCATTATTACAGTTTCTGATTTACTGCCTGTTATGTGATATTGGCTGTATTTTGTTATTATCCTTTGATTGCATATGGACTTAGAGTTAAGTGACTACCGTTTGTAGTGTATCGCATATGCCTCGACACAGTTGTACCACGAGTATGTGTGAGATGAGTAGCATGTAGAGGTCCTTGCGTGTTAGCTGATCACCCATGCGCATGCGTTAGGTCTAACTGCTAATAGAGGCATGTTAGGAAACTTAGCGGTTAGTAGAGGTACATGATCGCGGATGCGACCTAGATAGGTGCATCGGGTGGGGAGAACCTTCCTTGTCTTATGGGCTTCTATTACACATTTCCTTGTAACCCGGAAGCTCCGCTGGAGATACGGGTATGATGACCCCCTCAGGTTGGCCACTGTCATTTTTGAATGTCATGCGCTTAGGTCACTGGTGTCCAAGTGGGAACTATACCAGATCCCATTTACAGCCAGGGCTCATGCGACGAAAGGTCTATTCTTAACTGCATGTTCACTTTAGTATGGTTAGATTACCTTATTGGCGTCTTGTCACTTACTTTATTAGTGGCGTATTTTATATTCAGTATTTTTGGCATGTTCATTATGTATCTTGTTACATCTCTCTGAGGACCTGGTGATCTCTCCTGGTGTGTGCCTTTTGTGATGTTTTCGCAGGTGTTCTAGCCAAGGCCATGATCTACTTTTTCTTCAAGGATGATTACACTTGGATTGTCTTCGCATCACTCGACAAAATTTCTTTATTATATATTTCTCTCTTTCTTGTTGGTAGTGGATTTGTCTCCGCCCAATAACTTGTAAATGATAATTCATGAGTTATTATAAATTCTTTATTCTTTATTTGTGGATGAGATTAGTATCGTGGTGTAATGCATTTTACAGCTTATGTATACATACGATGGTCCATATACTTCGTATGTTTACAGCTGACATGTCTACGTACTTAGTCCTTGTATTTTGGGACTAGGGCGTTACATAATAAGTTGGAGTAATTCGACGGAGAACACTTTCAGATCTGGAAAAGGAAGATAACCCTTAATCTTCAACTCGTGGACATCGACCATATGTTGATTGAGGATGAACCGATGATTCCAGAAGGTGGTACTGCAGATGCCATTGCTGCAGCACACGTCAAGCTGAGCAAATGGAAGAGAGAAAACAGCATATGCAAGCTGCTGATTCTCAATTCTATGAAAGATTCTCTGGCAGAGTCATATTCCAAGAAAGTAAAGGCCAAAGAAATCTAGGAGTCATTGGGAAAGCTTTATGAAGATGATGAGAACATATCCAAAATATTCATCATCGAGAAGTACCACAAGTGGCTCTTCGAAGACGAGAAGTCTATGCTGCCTCAGGTGAAGGAATTCTTGAAGTTGCGCCAGAAGCTGAATGACGAGAAAATATCCCTCGTCGACAAGTTTGTCGGTGGAGAGATTGTCTCAAAATTTTCTGCTGGATGGAGCAATTTCTATGCAAGAATGCATTGGAAGAAGATGGACATTATCTTGGAAGATCTCTTACAAGAGATCCACGTTGAGGACGAGATGCGATATCAACAGAAGATGGACTTTGTCCAAACAACTGGCTAAGGCCAACTTGGTGCAGACAAGAGAGTTCATAGGGAAGCAGACAGCTTCTCATCATAAAAAAAGGACTCCACTAATCTGAAAGTGAAGGGTCCTTCGTTCAAGCAACAGAATTCCAAGTCCCACATAACTTGCTTCAACTGTGGCAAGAAGGACTACTAAAAGAGTGAATGCAAATCCAAGCCCAAACAATCAGAGCAAGATGAGCCTAGTAAGGTTTCCATGATTTCTAACATTGTTGCTATGATCGCTTAGATCACATCTGTGGGGGCTGACTCTGATTGGTGGATAGACACCGGTACGATATGTCATGTCTGTTCTAGCAAGGAATGGTTTGTCACGTACCAGCCAACTTCTGAGAAAGTTATCATGGCGTATCAGGCCCAAGCTAAAGTTCTGGGGATCGGAACTGTGGAGCTGAAACTCACTTCCGGGAACACTCTGACGCTTCAAGGTGTAAAGCATGTTCCGGTAATTACCAAGAACCTGATCTCTGGGAGCCTGCTTAGCAACACAGGCTTGAGGATGGACATCAATGCTGGCCAGATGGTGATGTCCAAAAAGGGAAAATACTTCAGAAAGGCTTTTCAATCGTAGGGATGTTTAAAATTCAGCTTGTAAACCAGTCAAATGAAATAAATGTAGTCGCTCTTTATTATTATTCTCTTGAGTAGTGGCATAATTGTAGAAGCATAAAAATTGTAGCATCCACAGGCGCAGGTGGGTACTCTTATTACCCTCCAGCTTCACACAGGCACAGGCGATCCGAAGCACAGACCAGCCAAAGACAGAGACATTCTCATAATGAAGTTCAAAAAAGACTCATTTTTTATTAATCATGGCTACAAGGGTCTATCACAGACTTGTCGCAATTACATAAGAGAGAAACTTCCTGAATCATAATGACAGGGATCAATTATAAAGTCTTTGCTACATAAGTGAGAATAGAAACTCCTATAGATCCACGAGAAGGTTCGTTTTCATCGGACAGCCTCCGCAGTGTGATCATTATGGGAAAAAAGAACAGAGGAGATGTATACAGTCTCCATCAAAGTCTCCTTTCCGCTAACTCATAACATCATCAGAGCAAATTATCTCGCCGCCGAGAGAAACTGGGGCTCCAATATATACAGAAGCAGTTGAAGACCCAGGCCACAACACGGCGAAGCCCTGCAACCCTCAATGAGTAGGGCAGAGAACGGTCAGCTGCTCATCGGATGAGCAACCAATCCTAACACCATAGTTAGGACCTTCAGGACCTCCAAGGCATCGTCCAGGTTCGAACTCCTTATGAGAAGCGTTCCAGCACGTTCCAAGGTTCGTCAACTGTTCTTCTACGGAGGCATATCCCCTTTGAACGAAGGAATCCTCAACCAACAGCCGATTATGCATGGCCAACCGCCGCTCGAATCTAAGTCTGGATCCAGCATGGTGGTGAAGGATGCCAGGAAGAAGACGTGACTCTTCAAAAGAAACTTCCCCTTTATATAGGGCGAGAGTGGTCCAAAATGCAGGACACATGGCCGACGGTCAAAATTCTCACAATAATGGGATGAACCTAAGACTCAGCACGATGAACCTCATTAAATAAAGTTCATTCGACTAAGTTCTAGACTATCCTAAGACCCCTTGAAAATTCCCAAATAACGGTGGCAATTAAGAGAGAGTTGTTCACTAAGTAGCAGTCATTCATTGCTTTTTAAAAGAAGACGTCAAAGCCAATGCCTTCAATCCAGAGACGCAGCTACATTCCTGTGCCAACCTTAGGCGCAAACTGGTGATATTTTCATACCACCTCAACTCCAACGGTGCAGCACTCTGCTCCGACCCGGCCCGTTCAACGGCCCCTTTTTCTCAGCAAAGACTTGGAAGACACCGTTTGCCTCCAGCACAAGCCCGACTGCTACTCTAAAGCACAATAAAATGGTATATTTGAAGGTGTAGCCTACTCGTCGCCCTAAAGTACAGTGACTTTACCCGAAACACAGCCTAATCGTTGTCTCTAAAAGCACAAAGGCCCTATTATCTTCGAAACATAGACCACTTGTAGCCCTAAAGCACAGAGGTTTCGTCGTCTCCAGAAGCATAGTCTACTCGTCGCCCCAGAAGCGCAGCCAGCCTTGCCTGAAGCACAGACGACGTGGTCCTACCCAATTGGTTTGCTTAAACTGCCTCTCTAAAAGATAGGATTGGGATTGATCAAGTTGATAAATGCAGATTGATTTAAATCTCGGACGAAGATTACACAGAATCTAAAATCTGAGATGATATCCCAAGATTTGCTCGGCTACATCCGAACAAGCAAATCGGTACATGCCATGTGTCACCTCCTTCGGTCATTTTGATAACCACCAGAGATCTCATTTGAGGGGATCTCAGTACCGGCCACGTCTCAGCGCCACAGAAGTTCGCACCGTACAAGGATGCCAGATTCCTTCATATCTCAAAACCCTAAGGCATATCGTATTGTGCCCCACTCCCCTATAAATATGAGGGGTTTTCCCCCAATAACAGGATCGACAAGGAGAAGAAGATCCACAGTATTATCAAAATCTTCAACATCGGCGTCCTTCCAATCGGCAATACTAGAGTTCCATCGACGGCACTAGAAAGTCAGAGCAAGTCTCATATCATCATCAGATCGTCAACGGAGTAAAGGAGCCGCTGTAGTGCTCGATCTCCACCGTCACATTTTTTCAGAAACTTTTTACTTATATTTATTCGCATAAGAATCAATTGTACACTTTTTTATGTTCATAATACAAAAAGTTTGTTCAACCTTTTGTCATTTCGAACAAGATGGCGATTCTGCTAGGGACTACCTTCTCCTCCAACGAGAAGGTGGTGACGCAATCCGATGATGCCTTGCTGGGATCTTCTCAGAAGATGTTGGTCGTATGCTTTGACCAGAAAGCTTTTGAAGATCCCCTTTATGAAGATAAGTTGAGCCCTCCAAAGCGGTTCGTAAAATCGAAGAAGAATCGACGGACCTGGGTGCCTAAGGCGGCTGCGACGAGCAGCACGACAGAGGGGACTTCGTCTTAGACCCTTTCATCGATGAAGCCCCGAAGATTCCTTCGACCGCTGATGCCAGGCCATCTCTCTCTCATCCCATTCTCGGGAAATGCAGAGAAGATCACGGCTATCCTATGGCAAGCGTGACAAAGGCGTAACGCCAAAAGGAGCAGATGACGGCTCGCCCGCTCGTGAAAGATGCTGTACAGGTGAGAACTTCTGTCTTCGACAGAATAACCGGTCCATCAGGTATGGCCATGTTGGATTCCGAAAACTACGCATCATCTAATCATGGTAGGAGGAGATCCAAGACAATACTCCCCCCATGCGATCAAAGTGTTACGCCTATGGCAGACCGGAGGCCCGCATTGACAGTAATGCGCGCAGTCGATGGAAAGCTATACAAGACCATCCCAGACTCTCCGAAGCCTTGTTCGACGGAACCCCGTCATCCCTTGAGCACCCACTCGCACTACTCAAGGCCAGGGGTACGTCATCAGCGATTCTCTGATCGAGACATACTCGGACCTCACCCACATGAATTCGAAAGAAGAATGCCTTCTCTATATCTTTTCGGCTACGTACAACGCTCATGTGTACACGAAGAATGTGGAGGCATGAAGACTTATTCTGCTCCCTGTGAGCGTAGGATGAGAGAAGAATCTGAGACGCATTTGGTGTCTAAATCAAGACCCAACTATACTCAGATTAGCATCAACTGCTACTGTTGTCAAGCAAATCCATCACCACTTCAAAGGCTGTAATTGAGAACTTGTGAAAAAGAAGAAGAGCTCTGCGTTGCTTTTTGCAATGTTGTTCGGGACTCTCTGTTCCAGAAGAAGCTATCCAAGAAACCCCTTTCCTCCGTTGGCAAGTCCAAATACCAGCCTGGGGGTAGCAAGAAGCCTGTACCCAAGGAAGGCGTGTTCCAACACGTGATCCAAGGACGGATGATCATCGCAAGAAGACGGTTCATCGACCGCTACACCTGCTGGGGGTAGCCAGCCTGCTACGGTGTATAACAACCCTTCGTTTTAGCATGACGAAGAGACGTATGACACCGACACTTCTGCGGGCACAAGCAGTCAGAAGACTGGGGGTAGGAACAATGTCGAATCGGAGGATGATTGTAACTTGCCAGTCTTCCCACAAGACGATGAGCACCAGGACTCCAAACCAAAAAGCAAAAGTTCTACAACCCCTTCTACTTACACGCACATAGCATCTGTGCACATGATGGCTGATGACAACGAAGAATCAAGCGGAAGTGCTGATCAGCAGAAATGCATTGAGGCTCTCGAAGGAAGTCTTAATGCGTTGAACATATCCATGAAGACTCTAGCCTCTGTCGTTCTAGAGATCAAGGACAGATTGGTTCCCACTACCTCCACACATGCGGCTCTGACGGTTCATAATTGGTCTAGTACCCTGCTCGTCATAAACCAAGTCGCACAGTCGTCGGCCACTCTGTCGACCATCAATCCAGCAGTATCCAACGAAATACAGCAAGCACTCGAGGAGCTATACGCTCGCTATGATGCCAAAGAAAAGCGAGCCACACTCCGAAAGATGGGCATCCGACAGCCTCATCCTGCTGAGTGGGACAGTGTGGTTTGTCCTCCCAAATATAAACCACAGACTATTACCCTTTATGATACTAAAGAGTCGCCCAGACGATACTTGAAGTACTTTGCCTCAGTTACTGGTCACCTGCCAAAAGACGACGCCCTTTTCACCAACATCTTCATTGGAGCTCTATAGGGGGTGGCCTATGAATGGTTCTGTAGTTTGGCCGACAACTGCATTAAATCATTTGAAGACCTGAAGAATATATTCTTGGAACGGTTCTACGAAGGAGGGCTGGACATGACGATGTCTACTCTCATGGACATCGTTCAGAAAGAAAAGGAGCCCTACGAGCGTACATTGAATGCCTCCTCCAGGCCGCCCTAAGGCTACCACCAGGCATGCCTGAGCCCATGCTCATAGATTCATGCCGCAAGAATATGCTTTCTGCCATCAAACTGTGGCATAGTGCTCCCTGCACCGAGTGGATGCCCTTCATTACTGAAGCAGACGTAGCTCAGAATAAGGCACAGGACACACAACTCCTGGATCTGAACTTCCCCACTATTGAAGATAAAGAGAAGGGAGTAAGAGACGATAAAGGCTGTAGAAGCATGAAAAAGGAGGGATCTTTCTTTTAATCCCACATCGGAAAGGAGAAGAAGGGAGGCCTCATTCCACTCTATATATAGAGACCTCTTGCCTCCTTTGAAAAGGCACCAAAAATAAATAAAGAAAAGGGAGCCCGTTATCCAGGGAGCCCGTTCGAGCCACAAGTTGTAGTTGTTCTTCTCTTCTTCTGGGTCGGCTGCAAGCTCTTCACTCGCTGTCATGGCGAGGATAATTTGGACTCTGAGTACTATGCGCCCCACGGGCTGGTACGAAGAAGTCTAAGGCGGCACGGGCCATGCGCCGCAAACGTGCTATGCCAATGGCAAACCAGAAGCATGCGCTCACAATCATGCGCGCTGCTGATGGTAAGCTGTATAAGGTCGACTCGGGTGCTGCGGCGCCAGAAACGAGCCGACCTTCAAAGTCCTTGTCTCACTTGGGTGCATCTATTGCGTTCACAACCAAGTCGAGCAAGGCAAACCCAGTGGTCTTGAACTCCCGCGCCTCCTCTGGTTGTGCGTCTGAGGTCCGTTCAAGTCACTTCAAATGCTGTGGTTCCTCCACTACTGATCGTGATGCCTGCTTGGTATTAGATCAGGGGGCGCAGCACTCACTTGACCACCCCGACGCTTGGCCTTGCCATGCGCCTGATGGGGATGTAAAGGTGGCACTCTCACTTGACCACCCCGACGCTTGGCCTTGCCATGCGCCTGAAGGGGGTGTGAAGGTGGCACTCTCCTCCAACGATCTGCGCAACGTGATCACTCACAAACGTCGATCAGGAGAGCCGACCAACAAGCATAATGCGCCCCTCACAGGGCACACTTGTGCTACGGTCGCCATCAACTGCTGCTACCGCAAGACAGTGGCTCCACTACCAAGACAGTCTGTGTTCAAACAGTTGCAACATGCTGTACCTATCTTCCAGCGCATCACTCCGCCCCGTCAGAGTGAATCACTTCCTGGGGCTCTTCTATCATAATGAGGCTTAGGCACATCTATGTCCATTCCAACTCGGCGAATCTCAGTCTTCTGAAGGAGTTCACCGTCAAAGCTTCTTCGAACAAAGAGAATCATCATCCACAGTACAACGTCTTGCCAAGGAGGAGGATCAATCGAATCCATCTTCGTCGAGAAGTCAAAGGGAGAGACAACAAAACTCTCTCAAACTGTTGCTATTCATAGGCCAGGGCAAATCAAACCCATGCGCCAAGTGGCAACCTTCCCGAAGTCGGTGCAATGAACTTGTATTTATGATGAATGAACTCGCTAAGTCGGAGAGCCATCAAAGCTCCGAAGAACTCAATAGCCGGACCAATGGAGATGCGCCATGCAACAGACACGCCGGTCAGACAGCGCATCACACAGACGCGCCCTTCAGTACTCAGCGCATTACAGAGGGTGCGCCCCCACACATCTCCATACCGAGTGGAACGCCAACCGACGCGCCCACTCAGCTGTCCATCGAACGTCACCAATATTAAATGCTGAACTGACAGAGTTGGCAGCACGCCTCCCAAAGTCTGAACAGTTGACAGCTTTTTCAGAAAACGAAGCGTCGACAACGTCAGCATCATCATGACTTTATTTCGACGGCTACTGCCACGTGGCCACTCCACCATCAGCATGCGCCTCTACGGCCATACGTCCAAATCAGCATGCGCCTCAAAAGCCATGCGCCTCAGACTACTCTCTGATCCCGAAAGACAGAAGGAAAGTCGCCTGCATGCGCCTCAAAAGCCATGCGCCCCAAATGGTTTGTAACTCCTAAAGGTTATGAGCCGCAGCCTCCTCCTGCGCCCAATCCAAGGTGCAGCCCACCAGATCACTCCTCTCCACCAAATCCGAGATCTTCAAACCATGAGTCGACGACACGTGTCCTTTGACTCAACTCATCCAAGATTTCAGCAACGGAAAGATCTTCTCTCTGCTACGTGCCGGCTCACAACAGCAGTATGAAGAGTTCTCCCCCTCGATCAGGACGCAGCATCCATGCGCCTCCATCAGCAACCTCCACGTGGCGTCCCCACACCGGCGCATCCTGCATGCGCGCATGAGCAGCCAGCCTGCAAAACTATAAATAGAAGGATCATCTCCTTCACACACACACAGAGACTCAGAACATAAGACTCACAAAGAATCCACAACAGAGAATCACCAGAGAGGCAGTTCTAGACACTCAACGTCTTACTCCTCTCAGCAAGCTCCAGCACCCAGAGCAATCAACACCTTCAGAGAACCGATAACCGCCGTCAGTCGGTCAACGGAGTCAACGCATTACCACTCGTTCCATTGGCACTAAGGACCCAGCTTAAACAAAAGTGTACTCCTAGGACTACATCTAAGTCCTATATTGTATCACTGTTCTGTTTGTATTAAGATTTCAATCAAAACAATTTTAATGGCAAACAAAGGCAAGCAAGCTATGGCCGTCAATATTATAAAGGGTCCAGCGCTCATGTGCTCCAAGCCAGCCGAAGCACAGAAGCCAAAGGAAACCTACTCCTTCAATGACGAAGACACGCTCGAATTATTCGAGATGCTGACCAACGGCGGCAGGCTGCAGCTTCCACCACCCAAGCGGCCTGATAAAGTAAAAAAAGATGGATAATCCTAAGTACTGTCATTACCACCAGTACATCCACCACTCAACACGTTACTGCTACGTACTAAAAAGACAGATTCAACGTCTTATCGACGCCAAAGTCATCTCCCTTGATTATGAGGAAAAGATCGTGACGGCCAACTTGGTCACGATACAGTTCGGGAGCTTCCCGATAGCCGAAACTCAAGACGGATTGTCTCCATCGCAAAGACAATGATGGAAGTCATCAACCTTCCGCCCTACAGGGACAACGCTTAGGGCCTCATCCCCTTCACAACACCGTAAAGTGAAGTGATGTGGGTTCTTCCAGATCTCACTCCGGACATGACTGTGCCAGCAGCACGCCCGGCTAAAGGGAGGAAGGTCAGGACATGTTTCATGGTATCCTCCTCGACAGAAGACACCAGGGTGACCACTCGTTTGGCTCTCTAGCGAGAGAAAAACCAGGCTCCTGTAGAAGAGACGCCCCCACCAGCGACCCATTCTACTCCCGATACACACAAGCCAGACCTTCTCAACCTTCTGGCGTAGATAAGCAGAAACAGAAGGAGGTCTGCTTTCATAAGCCTCTATGAAAGGACTCGGCCGTTGTAAAACCCCTAATTTTAAAAAAATTATTATATTTAAAAAGGCTTAAAAATAAATTTATGCAATTTATGTGTTATTAAATATTAAAGATGACCTTAGCCATTGTTGAGTTTTGGAGCACAAAACAACCATGAATTTTGGCACGGAAGATGTAGCAATGTGCCTTGACTAGTGTACTAGCCATGCTAGGGGAAGCCTAGCCATAGTGACGACTGAACTAGAAAAACCAGGCCGAGTTGTGGAATGACTCATTTAAAATATTTTATGTAGATATTATTTTATATATTGATTTTTAGATGACCCGGTTTGTCCAATTCAGCCCAAACTGGGCCCGGACCAAACCCAGGCCCAAGTAGGCATGCGGTGCGACCAAGACGACCATGTAGGCACATTTTATGTGTGAGCAAATATTTCTTAGATTATTTTAGGAATTGTTATATATTTTCAAAATATTTTATTAATTGTACAAAATTGGTGTTTTATTATTAAATAATATTTTATAATTTTTTTGTACAAATTTTTGGACTCGAAAAAGGTGTGTGGTATAAGTTCACCAAAACCACCATTAGACTATTTTTGTTATTTTATTATTAAAGTTATTTTTATGGTGATTAAATAAACATATTCATTACTTTTAGATATTATTATTATTTGTTGTCCTATTTATGGTCAATTGAATTTGTATATATATATATATATTTTTTTTAAATACATTATATATCTGGATGGATAATATTAACTTTTTATTTTAAAATTGTGAAGATTTTATGGTGAATATATGGATATATATATTTGTATAGATATATACATATAATTCTTTAAGATTTAGATTTCAAAAGATTTTAAACAAAAAAGGAATCATATAGTGGTCGGCCCCACAAAGGGGGAACTGACCACCAAGAAGTTAAAAGAGCAGCAGCAGCTGCAATCCCATTTGGTCGCCCCCCTTAAATTCTAGCAAGCAACAACCATATTAGGCCGACCCCCCCTTTTATACTTGGTTTTGCTTAAAAACCTAAAACTAAACCCTAATCTCTCCAACTCTCTCCTAATCTCCTCCACCTTCCTTCCGCTCCTTTCTCTCCTTCCTCCTCCCCTCACCCCGACGAGCGCGCCCAGCCACAGTAGCCCAAGTGTCGTAGCATACAGCGACAACAACAATGACAACTACAACAACACAGCAGGATCAACATTGAGCATTCGGAGGCGTTTACGGGAGTTCAGGTTTGAGGCTATTTGATTGTAGGACTTTTTGCTACACCAAGCAAGTATACCTTACCATATTATACAGTATCTTTCTTTATGCATGTTCTTTACTTCCTTAGTGTTATTTATCTCATCATATCCATGATTTATTTTATCTTGAGTTAAGTTTACTTACCTCGTTTCAGTTTCAGTTATTTTTTTAGCGATCATTTATATTCTTGATATACATCTATTGTGTGTTATATTGCCTTCGTGATATCTCGTGTTTTGTGATAGAGTCGTCTAGTCCTACACCAGTTATTCTCATGATTTGACTTTACCTGACTTGACATGACTTGAGTAGGACTTGACTTTGACATTCTATAGATTGGGAGTGTTTACCTTGACTACGGTCTACAGGATTATTTTACTAGGAATGGCTACCGTCTCGATTGGAGTGCTTTCCTTGACTACGATTGAGATACTATAGATTGGGAGTGCTTGCCTTGACTACAGTCTATAGATTTGACCTATTAGCCACGACTAGTATGGCCTGCCAGTGTCTTAGGATCCTTGTGTCTTAGATCTTGGTATATTAGTTATTCTGACTCGGTTGATTCTTTCGTTATTTCTTACTTCTCTGCATACTTATATTATTACTTTTTGGCTTGTATATTATGTATCTTGCTAGTCCTCTGAGGACCTGGTGATCTCTTCAGGCTTAGTTGGAGACGAAGAGTATCCGGAGGTATATGGTTCTGGAGTCGAGGCAGATGGCATACTTTCGTAGGAGGACGAGGTTGAGATCGAGGATTTCTTTTGATCCATGGAGTTCCATATTTAGCTCTATTTTATTTCCTTTCTTTTTAGTGGACATGTAGTTGATACTTTGTTTCTTTTTACTGTGGTTTCGGGATGTCTTACCCGCACAGTTATATTTCATATTTCATGTTGGACAGATTTCTTTATTAGCATTATTTATTTTGGACTTGATATCTTGTGTCATATTTTTTACGTGGATGAGATTAGATTTGTGACTGTGACTTGTATTATACTCTAGGATGAAATCATGATTTACAGCTTAAGCATTTCGCTAATGGGCTTATTATCGGTTTTGGCCCATTGGTAAAGTGTTGCTGGCATGTAGCATATCCTGGCCCAATACATATTTTTGGACTGGGGCGTTACAGTCGTAGGCCCGATCAAGCCCTACAACTTTGATAAACTAGCACAGGTGGCCAACACGTCGGCTCGGTTATCACTCTTCGAGCTTCTCCGGCTTTCTAAAGCAACTCGGGACGCCCTCAACAAAGTGCTACAGAATGCAGAGGCTTACCTCGCACAGGTGAAGCAGCCCAAGGAAGACCCTATGGCATGTCCGCATTGCCATAGCGTGGTCGAGGTGATACCTAACATCACCTTCGTGCAGCATGATATGCTGCTAAAGAACAACTGGCACAACCGACCCCTGTACTACACAGGATACGTGGGTGCCATCAATGTCGATCACATTTACATCGACTCGGGCTCATCATTCAACATCATCCTTCGAAGTCTGCTCCAAGCTCTAGGGATCCCGATGTGCCGTCTTACGGCATCAAACACCACCATCAACGGCTTCAATACAGGAAAGAGTGAGGCTCTGGGCAAGATCCGATTGAAGTACCAAATAGGTGATCTTCACACTGAGGTTACCTGGTACGTTATCGATGCGTACATAAACTACAATATGTTGCTTGGGTGGTCATGGATCCATGAGTACATGATCGTCCCCTCCACCCTTCACAATGCATGAAATACGTGGCCAGTGATACGACCGTCAAGACAGAGTTTGCTGATATCGACCCGTTCCAAGGTCTCGAAGCATACTGTACGGATGCCGATCTGTAAAAACCACTCCCCTGGGACGACGAGTCCAACGATACCGATGACGAAGCAGAGGGTTCGACTGAAAGGGAAGCCGCCTAAGACTCCAGTCCTCCTGGTCATCAAACTTCGGGGCAAGGCTCCAGCACGATCGCCTCCGATGGCATCAAGCCAGGAGCCCCTGCAATAAAACTCTTCGAAAGGCCCCGACACCTGCTTTAGAGCTGCAGGAAACTCTGGCTCCGCCTTCCGTGGTGATCAAGATGAAGCGAAAATCTCCTCCACCTCCTTCTGTAGCAGCTCTTGCCCACGAGGAATTATAAGATGACGTCTGCACCAATACCAAGGCACAGTCTTTAGATGATGTAATCCCTCGAGATAAAATTTTGCATTTTATTAATAGAAAGTTGTCTTCGAATTACGCATGTGCGTATTGGAACACTAAGTACTTCTTAGACAATGCTCTATGTACTCTACAAACGCAAGTGACAATTGCCAACCTTGTAAACCGAGTTGTTCCCTCCAAAGGCTCCTACTTTCTAGTCCTGCCAAGGAACCCAAAGGAGCAACCTACTGTCTTCGGTCGACTGGAACATCCGTAGTGGCCAACCCCAGGAGAACCGGAACCCGATGACGGCAAGATGCAGCTCTACTGCTATGCTACTCAAGAAAAATATCTCATTAAGAAAATAGGATACGACCTGAACAGTAACAAAGGGCTGAACTACGGCAAAGGTCGACGGCTTTCCTTACTTGTTCATACTCCGAAGAAGAAGCCTCAGAACTACTACCAACGTACTCGCCGGGTTTGGGGTATATTACTCCCATGACCACTTCAGATAGTTCATAATCGGAGGCTCCACTACACTCATATTCTTCTGACTTTTCAACCTGGGATTCTGATACCAGTATAGGCCGGGACCTCCAGAAGGTACTATCCTCAAACATGGTTTCCACAGACAATCCCTCAGAGGAAGAAGACCAGGCACTCAATTTTTTCGAAGAAGAGCCCTGAGCTCAACACCTTGGCTCTCAGATCGGATATATTCATTAAAAAGAATCGATTCGATACATTTCTTATGTACCCATAGGTGCTATATTGGATTTGAATCAGATTTCGGATCAATCTATATTGATTGACTGTCTCCATTATGTTGTTGCTAGCAAATACTGCTGTTTTTATCTTTGGAACTTCTAAATCATTCTCGCAGTAGATCCGGACCAATTTTTTTCTGATCCTTCGATAAAAAGATTCACACAAATGTGTAACTCCCCAGGAATTTCAATTGCGCTTATATCCATTACTGTAGGAATTGGGTTCAAGCTTTCCCCAGCCCCTTTTCATCAATGGACTCCTGACGAATACGAAGGAGTGCGGTTCGCCCGACAAATTCCTACCTCTATATGTATCTGGAAAAATGAAACATCCATGGAAGAGAGACAAATGAAACGCTTTCATAAAAATTCTCGTAGAATCGAGAATGAAAACATCATTTTGTACATGCCAAATCATGAATTAGTAACTGCATCTAATCTCCAAAAAAGTCCCAATTGTTTCGAACTTTCTATTTTTGGAATGTGATATTTATCGAGATAGGAATGGAATTTCGAATAACAAGAGCCTCCTACCGAGGATGAGGTCGTCCAGATCGACTTAGGGGATGAAACTTCCCCTAAACCCATCTTCATCAGCAACACCAACAGGAGCTCATGTACCCTCATGAGTGCTTGCAGATCCTGGTGAAAACTTGTTCAACCCTCCTACACTAAATCTCAGTAAGTAAATCCCTCCACGTCCATATTACCTCTGGATCGCTTTCTCACACCCTGATGTGTATCTACCATGTCCACATCATCTCTGAGTAGTTGCATCTCCCGTGAAGACTCTGTATCATCATGACTACATAGAAAATATTTCACGTCCATATCACCTCTGAAGTGTCCTTCTATAACTGTATCTACCATGTCCATATTACCTCTGAGTAGTCACCCCCGTTACAATAACCCCAAAGTTGTCATAACTTCCCAAAATACAGCCATATCCATATTACCTCTGAACTGTTATTCTAGTAGAAGGATGATTGCCATGTCCATATTACCTCTGCGTAAAGCACCCTTTCCATGACAATCCTCCACAGTTGTCATTTATAGAACCCTTCACATCCATATGACCTCTGAGTCGTTCTATACTCCCATAGGTTCTACCCTTACTATGTCCATATCACTCCTGAGTAAGGAAAGTTTCTCCATAAAGATTCGGTGTTTGCAATATCCATATTACCTCTGAGTAAACACCCTGTCCCCAATAAAGTCGTTCCCTTATGGGAATTCCTATCCTTGTACAGATTTCACAAGAATGAATATAAACAGAGAAAGGGAAGCAAAGAAATTTTCATATGTGATTCAAATATATTTGCTATTACAAAAGATCTCATACAGAGAGAGACAAAAAAAGGAAGAAGAAAATCAGAACGGAGAAAATTGAGTTCGAAGCTCCTCCAAGCGGCCTCTCAAGTGGTCTTTTCGGCCATCGACTGATGCCTGGACCCTTCGGTCAACCTCCTGACGTTGGGCATCTTCATCTCTACCAGAAGATATGGCTTGATTCGCAAGGACCAATTCGGCCTGGCGATTGCCAATGTCTTTCTTCTCCCGGGCCAAAGTATCAGAACGCTGGCGCAGAAGTTCCTCCTAACCCTTTAACTTTTCCAAGTCATAGACGACAAAAGGCAGTGTCGTCTCTAACTTGCGGATCTGCTCTTGGAGAACCTCACACTGCATCTCCATGGCTGCATGGCGACTGATGTGAACTTTTTTAGCATCTGCCATCTTTTCATTCTCAGAGTCAACCTCGACAAGTCGAGCGGCCAGAACTTGGCGACTATGTTCATATTGTGATTCCTAAGAAATTATCCTTTCCAACTCTGCCGCAGCCAGGGTTGGGAGGCCATCTTCCAAGTTCTGGAGTTCCCGAGCGATGGCCTCCAAACCGACCAGCAAGTCTCTCGCCACGGTAGCCTTTGTTTCATGCTCCGGGTACTCGCGCAGGAGCACTAACATGCCTTCCACTATACGCTGGACCTGGTTAAGTGACGGGTTATCTTACAAAGCACCCTCTATACCATGCCTCAGGCATTTCGAATGGTATCCAGCAGGAGCCCTACATAGTACTCCCTATCCACCTGACTCGTCGAAGTCATTGGGAGAGGCGCAGTAGATGGCTCATCAGCAGAACTAATAATATGCGGATGTTCGAGAGGTGCGACCGAAAACGGAGGTACCATCGTCCTTAATGGAGCAGACGATGAGACGCGAATGGGATTTGATATCGACTAATGATCGGTTAACACCTCCGCAAACTCCGAAGCTGCAGTGACCGGAGCCGGTGCCACCACGACAGTCGTCGCCTCATCAACCCTCGTAACCAACCCCTCGATTGGAGCCCCAACGGTCGACTTACTAAGGGTCTCCTCAATAAGGAGCCCACAGGTGGTCTTGCCGGGCAACTTAGGCGAAGCCTCACAGGACGACTCCCCTACCAAGACATGAGTCATCCTTTCAGCTGACTCTACCTCTTTGTTCGAAATCAGAGGGTCTTTATCAACAGGTCCATCAGTATCACTATCAGTAAACATCGCTGGAATCTGAGTTCTGAATTTCTTCTTAACATCCATGCGAGGACGCGGAAGGGTGAACGCCACCGGCAGTTCGTCCAAAATCAAGCCTTCAGGAAACTGAGCCTCCTCCGACTCGACATCAGGATCCCCTTCCTGGACTGGAGGCCCCTCCAAATACGCAGGGGTTCTCTGGGCATATGCCAACAAAACAAAGGAGAATAAGAGAAAAATATATACCACAGACGATGACTCAAAATGCAGTCAAGAACCAGAATAAACCTGGAAATCTGAGGCAACGGGAGGTACGCTATGCAGTAGAGAACTGCCTCAAGAAGCCACTCGCTTCACCTTCTTACTAACAGGACCAGTCGTGGCTATTGAAGTCGGGCGTTTCATCAGAAGGCTCAAGGGTGTTTTATCATCCTTTCGCTCTTGGGAGTCATCTGAGATGACAAAAGACTCGTAGCTGATCCCCTATGCTACCTGAAGCTCCGGTTGGAGCTTGTCAAACTTTGTACCCACAAAGAAGCTTCACTCCTGATCATAACCTGGCGAGAAGTGGTTTGGCAATAAAGCCTTATGGCAGAGAACAAAATACAGGGCTCTTTGTTCACATCAGGGAAGGCAAACGTTACCCCGGTGAAGATGACGACATAGTACTTCCAGGTGCAGGCACCATCCAACAAACTCCCCTCGTATCCTAGACAGGGGGTAGGATTACCCATCATGGTTTGGTCGTAGCTAAACTATCGCGCAAAGCGATTTGGCAGATAAGGCTCCAAGTATACCTTATTCTGGCTCCGATAGACTATGTGCGAAGGGCGGATAAATAACAGCCAACAAAAAGCACTAGCCGCTAGTCCACATTCCGCTTCGACTTGATCGCTCAGTTCGTTGCCGACTCTGTGGCCACCATAAGAAGGTGAGACCGGGTTAAAACTGTAACTATCTAGGCAGCCCAACACTCGTCTATGTAGGTGTTCAAAATATTTGTCACTCTTAGGCGCCTAACGTTCTGAGGTGACCATTAGCTCTTAGGCGCCTAACACTCTTAGGTGCCCATTGTTTCTTAAGAGTTCCGTTCTCCTAGGCTCCTTATGCATTCATGTACCCATCTCTCTTAGGTGCCCTGACCCATTTAGGCGCCTACTACTACTAGGCGCTCAACTTTTCTAGGCGCCTACTTCCTTGGGCGCCTTTCTCAAAGTATTCAGTTCCCTGCTGACGTATTAATCTGCCATGCATACTGAACGTGGTGCACTACTCCAGATTTTTTGAAGGATGTGCTCATCAATTGGCCACGACCACGTGCCTATTTTGTATAGGTGCCACATATGAAAGGTGCCCCTGCTTAAAAATGGTGCCCAGTGGCTTAGGCGCCTGTCGAGAAAAAGGTGCCTACTTTTGATAACTGTCAGGTGTTTATCTTTTGGCTCTAAATAGAGCTCTACTCCCCTAACGTACAGACACTGAGAGGAGGGGCATAGTTTGAGCACTCATCGCACTTCCATCTTCTGTAATCATCAATTTTCACGAGGATGTTCTTCCATCATTAATCGAAGCCGAAGTTCTGTCGATACTTCTACACGGCCGAGCCATACAGAAGATTCATCGTCAACAGAAGCTCCGAGACACAGTGCCAAGCTTGCTTCCATCCACAATCACCTCGTCAAAGGGACAAAGCGGTCGTCAATCAGATTGAACTCCTACAGTTGTACTTTTTCCGAATTTATTGTACTCGCATACGATTCTTTAAAGTTTATAGTAAAAATACTTTTTTTAGTTTTTGCAAACAAAATTGCGACTCTGCTGGGGATGACCTTCTCCTCCAACGAGAAGGTGACAACTCAAGGCAATTCATCATTGATTGGCTCTAAAAAAGGAACGTTGGTCGTTAAATTCGACCAAACGGCGTTCGAAAAGATGCTAAGTGCTCCTGGTGCTAAGCGCGCCCCTATTTCTGCAAACAGGGCATGTACAGACACCGTGACCAAAGTTAGACGCACAGTCTTGCTGGTGCATCACAAGGAGATAGGCGTCCACTTGAGGGCACTCATTCTCTCAAGACCACTTATCCCACCTCTGCTGTGATGCCCAAATCTTTGGGCACATCATCTGGAGATAGGCGTCCGCTTGAGGGTGCCCATTCTCTCAAATCATCCTCTGTAGTGATGCCAAAATTTGTGGGCACATCATCTGTAGATAGAAGTCCACTTGAGGGCGCCCATTCTCTCAAATCTACCATCCCTAGTTTTTTTGTAGGAGATATGCCACAGAGGGATAGGCACTCACTTAAAGGTGCCTATTCTTTTCCATCTATTTTGCCAAACCCTGAATCTTTCAGCAAAGGCACTATAGCTGCTCAAAGGCGCCATTTCAGACGCACTAAGAGATTGTGCGCACAACAAAAGGGGATACTTCCTATCCCTCATTTTAATGAAAAACTTTCTAACATGTGCATAAATCGTATGCATGAGAAAAACTCCAAGTACAACAGACTGAAATGGTGGTTGATACTAATATGCGCACCCATCTTAATAGGCGCCAAGCCCAACTTAACCAGAATATGCACCCCATTGCTGAGCAAGCAATAGCGCCTATAAGTTTTGGGCACCAAAATTATCCTCTGCCAATGTGAATCTTGTTCAAAGGGTGACACCTACTACTTCGAATCGCCCAAGGATAAGTGCTAAAAATTCTCTCACTTATGCCGCTAAATTAGGCGCTTCTTTATACCTTCAAGGAACTAATGAGGTCAGGAATAGGCTACATCTTCCCTCTTCTTCTACTAAGAAAATTGACCTCTGTGATCTAATTTCTCCAAAACAGAAGGTCGTATCCCCATCTCCACCAATAGTGCATCATTGCAGCTCACATGAGATTACAATCAGGTGCTGTTGCAAAGTAGCCAAACGGTCAGTTTTTGATCGTCTTACTTTGACCCATCCTGTTGAGGTATCTTCAGAGGATGAGTCAGTATATGCCTCTGTTAACATGACAACTCATTGCTCTCACGAGGCTGGGGGTAGCCCAAGACGTACTTCGTCTCGGACCCGTACTCATAGACCCTCGGTTTGTACACATCGTACATTTGATGGGGTCTATCGACACACTAGTTCAAGGGGTCGAGCTATAATCGGTCAAAAGAATCTTCCCATTTCTTATCTTGGAGGTAGCTCTTTACACGATTTTGATGCAGCTAGCGAGAGTTCTGAGCAAAATATCTCTTCTTCAATAGCCAGAGAGGTGACTGCCATCACAGAAGTTCATGATGCTTCCAGTTCTGCTAGCCAGGAGTAACGAGTTGTCGTGCTAGAAGATAAATTGAAAACGATGGCCGAAATGGTGGCAAGCATGCACACCATAATTGTGGCTCAACACATGGTTCCATCGGTTGTGAATATAACCCAAGAACCTATATCGGTATCTGTCCATGTCAATGTTAGTTTAGGGGTACAGTCTCCTGATATCGCCTTCATACCAGTAAATGTTACTCCAAGCCAGTCTGGGGCTGGGGGTGGTACTTATCATGCAGTCCCTCCTCCTAACACATCCAATGAATCCACTACTCCGTAACTGTTAGGAGACATTGACGAGGCTGTAAAACTCTTACGTTCTCAATTCGAAGCCTTCAAGCAAAAAGATGGCCTACAAACTTGGTATCAAACAACCATACCCTATTGAGTGGAAAGAGGTGCAGTTTCCACCCAAGTATAAGCCTCCTACTATAATGTTGTTCGATGGCAGTACATCTCCAAATCAATATCTCGATCACTTTGAGATAATGACCGACCAGCTTCAACCAAATGATGCTCTCCTCACAAGAGTCTTTGTTGGGTGTTTGAAAGGAGTAGCCTACGACTGGTATCGCAGCCTGCCAGATGGGTGCATTACTTCTTTTTGTAGTTCTGAAGCAGATGTTCTTGGAGCACTTCTACGAAGGAATAAATGACATGACTATGTCGGCTTTGATCAAGATCAAGCAAAGGCCCAACGAAACCGTGGATCATTTCATTGAGCTTTACCATCGCAAAGCACTCAAAATACCTTTGGAAACTCCGAAAGCATTAAATATAGATACATGCAAATTAAACTTGTTACCTATAGTTAACATGTGGATGGGTTCTACTCAATTTCAAGATTAGCCTTCCTTCATAATAAGCGCCAGAGCAGCTGAGAAAAGTGCTGACAAATTCAAACAGTTAGGCATCCAGATGCCTAATCTCGACAAAGATGAACAACAAACAACCAACAACGAAGGTTGCCAGAACAACCGCAAAGGCAAAGAGACTTTGCCTATCAATCTCAAAGGCAAAGAAGCTCTGGCCGTCAACATAAGTCAGCCAATGCCTACCCCAACAATACCACCACCGAGGGTACCACGTCCGAAAGAAGAATATTCCTTCAACGAGGATGATATCATGAGCATCTTCGATTGCCTAATCCAAAGCAATAAAATTCAGTTGCTGGATATAAAACGGCCAAAAGAAGTCGGTAAGACTGACCATCCTAAATATTATATCTATTACAGGTTTATTGGACATCCGACTCGAGCATGCTATATGCTCAAAGGAAAGATCCAATATATGGTTAATTCTGTTACAATCACTCTCTAACAGAACGAAATAATTGTGACGACTAACGTCGTCTCTCTACAATTTGGCGATGTCCCGGCTTAATTTGTACAGGATGGTGTTGTCCCTATTCCGAGAACTACTATGGAGATTGTAAATCTCCCACCTGCACGAACTGATGGTCTGGTTCCTCTTTCTACTGAAAAAGGGAAAATCATGTGGATCCATCCAGACTTGGTGTCGGACTTTGAAGCACCATCTTCCACCACAAAGTCCAAGAAAGTAACCAAGTACAAGTCATATCATGTGATTTCATTAGGTGAATATTGCCTTCCATCCTTAACTGCTATCTTCATCTCGACGGCAGATTCTTCTTCTCCTTCCTCCCCTTCTAAGATAGCACTGTCAAAGCCAGAAGCCAAATATTAACCAGCTTTCCATCTGTATAGTCCACAGTCTCGTGAACTAATGACAAAAATGGGATATGATTTACAAAAGGCCCCTGGCTTAAATAATGGAAAGGGATATCCAGTACCCCTTTTTCTGTCTTTCACATAACCAATATTGTGTCGGTTAGGTTTTTGGACGAACTCTTCATCCTCCCAGAAGAAACGTTCTAAAACCAAATTCTGTACGAAGAATTGTAACATGGTGTCCTTTGAACCTTTCTCCGAAGAAGAAGATTTAACCGTTACCAGGTCTGGGAGAATCTACATGTGGGATTATTCAAAAGGTCAAGAGAACTCTGCTCCAATTCCGGAGGCTATTCTAGCATCATATTCTTCCCCTGTCGCGAATGTTCTGTCTGCTTCATCACCTTCATTGGAACATAATCTTTCCAAACCAACAGAACCAGACAAGTGAAAACAGCCAGTCCACTTCAATAAGGTATTGAAGAAGACTCCATCCATTGGGCTTGAAATGCCATATAACTTTGATATATTGGCTCAACTAGCTAATACTCCAGTAAGACTGTCAATTTTTGAACTCTTACGTCTCTCAAAGGAAACTCGAAAAATATTGAGTGAAGCTTTGATACAAGCAAATACTTGTCTGGCTCTTCTTAAAAAGCCAGAAAAAGAGCCTGCCACATGTTTGCATTGTCATAGCGTATTAGAGCTGATTCCTAACATCACCTTTATGCAAGTTGATATGCTGTTAGAAGACAATTGTCATGATCGTCCTCTCTATTTTACAGGATATGTCGATACTATGAAGGTTAATCGCATCTTGATCGACCCAGGGTCTACACTCAGTATCATGTCAAAGACTCTATTGGTTGCTCTGAAGATCCCTGTGCATAATCTATCCACAACTATCACAACAATCGTGGGATTTAATTCCGGCAGAAGCGAATTCTTGGGAAAGATTCGCCTGAGACTTCAAATAGGTAATCTTCGCACAAAGGTGACCTTCTACGTGATTGATAATCATGGCTCCTACAATGCTTTGCTCGGAAGATCATTCATGCACGAGCATAACATTGTACTATCCACTCTCCACCAATGTTTTAAGTACGTGGATGTCAATGGTGAAGTCCAGAAGGAAGTGGCAGATCTAAACCCTTTCAGAGACGTCGAGGCGTACTACAATGATTTTCGGATGTATAAGGAAGAATTTATGAAAGTGGTGCTGGCCATGGATACTGATGAAGATCAGAAGGATACCTCAAATGACGTCCTTGTGATTCCAGTCAAAGGACATACTTCTCGTCTTTATTCTTTCCAGACGTTAACCATTCATCTTCCTCTCATAAAAAGTAGCCTCCTACTGGAAACATGGAACAAAGGGAGCTCACCTCTTCTGAGCCACTTGTTATTGACCTTCGTCGTAACAAATCTCCTCCTCCTTCTGGTTCTTCTTTTCCTCCTCTTGTTATGAATCTGACTAAGCCTTCTAAGACTAAAAGTCATATTGTAAATATTGATATATAAATCAATAAAGTAGCATCTCCTTTGTAGTATACTGATGTTTGTTACTATACTCGATGTTAATTGGATATGCTAGATAATTTTAAACCACTTATAATAGGAGCAGTTCAACCTCTTCAAAGTGAAGTACCACTTGAACCAGTACAAGATTCTTTCTTCCTAGTTCCTTCTATAAAGAGGGGAAAACTCCTATACTTTTTAGTAAAGGAATAGAACAAGAAACTATGCCCGACAGTGAGGATGAAAAAGACGATAATGGACGACTATAACTACGTCGTAATCTAAAGAAATCATTTGAAAGATGGGCTATGATTTTAAAACTGATCTTAATGGCGGTAGAGAAAGACGAACTCCCATTCGTACCCCTGCTTCAAAAGGGAAATCATTGCCATATTACAGCATAATAAAGTGTGGGTTGGGTTATACTTCACCGGTTATAACTCCAGAGGCCTCTGAGTCTGACACTAAAGAACGGTCTAATTCTTCTAACTCCATATCGTGGGACTCTGACACTAGTGTCGGACATGTCCATCGAGTGACACTATCTTCTACTATGGTGTCTGCCAAGTTCTCGGAAGATGACGATGATGACTTTGAGGAAGCTCCTAAAGTAAATCCTTGGGCACAAAGGATAGGCACTCAGTGGAAACTTCGTTTCAAACAACGAGAACCACCTATAGAAGATCAATTAATTCAGGTCGATGTTGGAGAATAAGGTTCGCCTAGGCCAATCTTCATCAGCAAAAGCCTACCAGAGGTGGATAAACAAGAACTAATTCAGCTTATTCGAGAATATATTAATGTCTTTGCTTGGAGTTATGAAGATATGCCAGGATTGGATCCTCAGGTCGCTATCCATAGACTCCACATTCGGCCTAATGCAAAGCCAGTCAAACAACAACAACGTCGATTCAAACCTGACATGATTAATGCCATAGAGACTGAAGTTAGAAAACTTATCGCTTGTGGCTTTCTTAGAGAAGAACAACATCCCGACTGGGTTGCCAATATTGTCCCAGTTATGAAGAAAATAGAGAAGGTCAGAGTCTGCATTGACTTTAGTGACCTGAACGATGCTTGTCCCAAGGATGAGTTTCCTCTACCGATCACTGATGTCATGATCGACAATACTTGCGAATTCGAATAAATGTATTTTATGGATGGATTCTCAGGATACAATCAAATCAATATGCATCCAGAAGATGAGAAACATACATCTTTTCATACTCCTTTGGGAGCCTATTGCTACACTGTCATGCCATTCGGTCTTAAAAATGCTAGTTCAACTTATCAGCGGGCTATGAGTACTATCTTCCGTGATTATTTACATAAGACAGTTGAATGCTATGTCGATGATATTTCTATTAAAAGTCATCTAAAGGAAGACCACATGGAAGACTTGAGAACTATCTTCGATCTAAGGCGCCAACATCAACTTACGATGAATCCCACCAAATTATTCCTGGAAATCTCTAGTGGCAAATTTCTCGGATTCGTTATTACATCTAAAGGTATACACGTTGACCCTAAAAAAATCAAAGCCATTCAAGAGATGCATCCTCCACGCAACTTAAAAGAGCTACGAGGATTCCAGGGACGGCTTGGGTACATTAGGAGATTCATCTCAAATTTGGACGATGTAGACCGTTCACTCAACTCATGAAAAAAGGTGTGTCTTTCATTTGGACTAAAGAATGCCAGCAAGCATTTGAAGACATAAAGAAGTACTTGACAAACCCTTCATCCAGTCTCAGGAATACCCTTTCTGATGTATGTTCGAGCAATAGATCATTTATTGGGTGCATTACTAGCCCAGAATAATAAAGAGGACCATGAGCAGGATATCTATTATATCAGCCGCACGATGATCAGAGCTAAACATCGTTATAGTCCGGTAGAAAAAGAATATTTAGCCTTGATATTCGCTGTTCAAAAGACACGAAATTATATCACAGGCCAAACCATTCATGTCATCTCCCGAGTCAACCCTCTCCGAGTTTTGTTGAGGAAGCCCAGTAAGCTCAATTCCAGGCTCACTACATGGGCCATATTATTAGCACAATACGATATGTGTATGTTCTCCAAAGGTCTGTTAAGGGTTAAGCCCTAGCTGATTTTCTAGCGGTTCATCTAATTCCTGAGACGTCTGAACTCTATGATGAAATTCCTGACGAAATCCTGGAATATAACTATAATTTCTGAAGAATTTCCTACTTGGCGTCTATTCTTTGATGGAGCATCCAGAATCAGACCCAAAGGCACCATCGTCGCTGGAGTTAGAATTGTCCTCGTATCACCCGATGGATTGGCTATTCAAAGAGCTTATTCTCTGAACAAATTATGCTCCAAGAACATAGCAGAGTATACTGCTTTGCTCATTGGTCTCCAACTAGCTAAACAGCTAGATATTGAATATCTTAAGGTTTATGGACACTCTAAACTGATCGTCAATCTGGTCAAAAAAACATATGAAGTTCGACATTAGGATCTTGTCCCATATCACGAGGCTGCAGCTAGAATGGCTACATCATTCGAAGGTTTCTTCATTAAGCATATACGACGAGCATGCAATATAGAAGCTGATGCACTAGCGAATCTTGCTGCAGTATTAGCAATTCCAGTCGAAAGACAGCAGATGGTTATTTTTACTAATAGAGAATTATTTTGTATCGAGAATAATTCCAACATTGAATTCAGCAATTCAACAAAAATTAATGCCATCAGTAAATACTGGAGAGCTTCTTTCATTGACTTCATGGTACATGACATCTTACATGAAGATCCTAAAGAAGCTACAACTATCCATCGACGATCGCTCTGATTCTATTACAATCATATCACCAAGACTCTCTATCGGTAAATGTTTGATGGTCTACTCCTACGTTGTCTGGCGGGAGACAAAGCAAAACAAATACTATGTAAGGCTCACAATGGTGTTTATAGAGCACATCAGTGTGGTCCTAAGCTACAGGATCGTATCCGACGTATGGGTTACTACTGGCCCACTAAGGTATCATATGCCATTGAATATGTAAGGAAATGCTGAACTTGTGAAATTCATACAGACTTCATTCATCAACTATCAGAATTTCTCCATCCGACTGTCGCATTATAGTCCTTTGAAGCTTGGGGCATGGATGTTATTGGTCCTATTAACCCACCATCATCTAAAGGATATCGGTTTATATTGGCTATAACCGATCACTTCTCGAAGTGGGATGAAGCTATACCTTTGGCCGAAGTTAAGACCAGCAGCATCATCAACTTCATCAAACATCATGTAATATACAGATTCGGTGTACCTCGGTGAATCATTTATGATAATGACCATAGTTCATCAGCCAGAAGTATACTCGGTTTTACGATGACAACAGAATCGATAACGTTACTTCCATGGCCTATAATCCTGCAGCTAATAGCTTGGCTGAGGCATTCAACAAGACTGTCATTTAACTTCTCAAAAAGTTTATTTCTATTAACAAACGTAACTGGAGTGAGAAGCCCGGAGAATGTATATGGGCTTATCACACTACCGTGTGCAATCCTACGGTTGTACATATTTTTCCTTGGTGTATGAGTGTGAAGCTGTGTTACCATTGAAAATTCAAATTATATCCTTGATAATTACAATTGCCAATGAACTCACGATCAAGAATAATGATCGCCTTCAGCTTCAGGATCTTGAAGCTCTGGATGAGAAACGGTTACTAGCTCAATAGCATATTTGTAATGCCCCAGTCCCAAGTACTTGAGACTAGATACGTATCATGCCAGCTGTATACATACGAAGTCTACTCCTAATATATGAAGACTCGTATGTATACATAAGCTGTATAATGTAGTAATCCAAGACAACTAAATCTCATCCATAAGGATAAATAATAATATAAAAGCAACCTTAAGTTTATCATGTATACAATCGTTGGGCGGAGACAAATCTACTACCAACTAATTTAAATAGGGAAGAAATATACAGAGAAAGTGATTGGTCGAGCGAAGCAATGACGAGTCTAAAAGCAATCATCATGAAGGAATGAATGGCCTTAGCTAGAGCATCTGCAAGAAATTATGAAACACACACCTGGAGAGATCACCAGGTCCTCAGAGGGACGTAACAAGACACATAATATCATTCTGATAAACTGAATAATAAAGCTCAACAGAAAAGTATGCATGAGTAAAGGTTCCTAACCATTCTATGTGATATGCACTTTGAGGATAACGTTCTATCCAGGGGCTATAGGATCAGCAGAGTAAATAAAGAGTGATCGTAAGTAGCACTCATCCGAGTCACTATCGGCCCTGGGCAGAAGGTAGTGCTCATAAGAGTCACCCTCGGCCCAAAATGTCTGTAAAAATAAATGTAGCCCCTACGCTAATAACTGTCCCCTTCCCCAATGATACTATACATGTGTCGACTCCACGACATTGTTTAATCCTTAATAACTGCCAAGTCTTCTACACAAATCTATTAGCAGTTGTATCCTAACGTACGGCATGTACGCACCAATGATCGGTCAGCATGCAAGTCCACATCTATATGTGACTCACAACTCACACACAATCTGTAGCACATCGTGACAGTTTATGAGATGCAGTAAACATACGGTGGCCCCTTAACTCTAAGCCAATTGCATAAAGTATAAGAATTTGCATCTATATATAGTTTTGAAAGAACAACATAAAGAAAAAGCATGCATGATACTGAACAAAAAATTAAACAGTAAAGGCAAGGTGTCTTGCCTGGTAGTGGGCCTGGTATGGGGCGATGATCAGACAAGTCCTGTCGTATATACTAGCTAAAGTCGGGGTGGAAGTCCAGTTCACGAAAATCTAGTAACAATGGGTTTTTAGTATGGATTGCAGATAGAGATACCTATACTAATTTTTGAAGATACTTTCATGTAAATACTTAAAAATACTTTATATAAGTATATATAATTAGCAAATTACAATTTCTCTAGCATGTAAAAGCTTTTTAGATCAAAACTTATAATTTTGAGAAAATATCTATAATAGGGAAACTACAATTTTACCAATCAAAATATTTTTAAATAAATATTTTGAAATCATAAAAATTTAATTATAATAGTTTAAAATAATATTCTATAAATCATTTTTTTAAAAATTTTAGACAAATAAATAGAGTCTTGAAATATCAGTATTTAAATTAAAATAATAAGCATTTTAGGAATATATATAAATTTTATAATATACTTGTTATGAAAACTAATTAATATTGATGGCCAAAATCTAATTTGAAAATCAGTGTTGGGCCCAAGCCCAAACCATATATTTTTGTTACTAATACCATTTTGAAACTATTAATATAAAATATTTAATGTAAATATAGCAATATTTAATAACAAATGAACATAACAAGAATAATGTTTAATATTAATACTGCGTTATTATTACTAACAATAATTATTATAACTTTAATTAAATAACAACTGATTAATAAATAACCCAATTCTATCATAGTTAATAATAATAATATATAATAACAATACTCTTATTCTGTTCCCAATTAAATTTTTTAGTGTGAGAGAGAGAGAAGAAGAATAAAGGGGAACGGAGGGTTTTTACCGAGGCTCGGCCGGCGGCGGCTGCTCCGGCACGGTTGCACGAGTAAGGAGGAAGGGGGCGCGGCTGGCGCGATGGATCTCTGGCAGAGGCGCGGGAGTGGAAGCTCCGGTGGTCAGTCGGAGGCGCGCAAGCTCCGGTGGTCAGTCGGAGAGGAAGTGAGCGGCGACGAAGATCGACGCGGGCGTTAGGGAACTCCGGTACGGCGGCCGGATCCGTGGCGGTGAGCGCCGCAGCAAAGGCGCCGGCGCTGGGCCTGGACGTGGACCCTTGTGGCACGCCGATCCAGCTGACGGCGGCTCCACATACGGAGGGCGTGCCCCGTGGGCGGCCGCGGCGAGGATCCTTGGACGGGATGGCCGTGGACGAAAGTGGGAGGCGCGGAGGGTGGCTGGCACGGAAAGGCTGCAAGCGCTGTGGAGGAGTCGGCCAAGGCGGAGGAGCCTCGGTGTCGGTGGCGGTGAGGCGCTGACGTGCCACCGGTCGACGAGGGTCGTGGCCGAAGGAGGCTACAGCGGGTGATTCGGCGCTCGGTCAGGAGTCAGGCGTAGTCTCGTCGTGGGTGTGGCGAGGTGCTCGGGGCTGTCGCTCCCAGGCGGGCTTCGGCGGCCAGAGGCGAGGTAAGGGTTTCAAATTTTCTTTTGGGTGTGATGGTTTTGGTGGTGTGGGCGGGTTTTCGGCAATGGTGCCGATGATGGAGATGGGGTTGCTGATGGTAATGGTAGTCGGACCGGAGATGACGGAGATGAGGGTTGGAAGTGGCGGTGGTGGAGATGATTTTTGGGAGTTTTCGGAGAGGAGATGGGAAACTGCAGGTGGCCACCGGCCTAACTTGGCCGGAGACGGCAAGGACGGTGGTGGTGATGATGGCGTGGCAGTGAAGGGGAGGTGACAGATTCGGAAGATCGTAGCGACGGTTGTCCGAAACGACAAGGAGGAGGAGGCGGAGTTGGAGGAATGTTGCAGGCTGGGAGGAGGACACCGGAGACGGGATTAGGTTAGAGAATTCTATCGTGTCGGGGGGTGTGTCCGACACAATATGGATGGACGTCCGGGATTGTCGGACGGGATAAAATATTGTATTTGTAATGGAGGAAAATTTAGTAGATGAGAGGCACAGACACGATGCACAAGTTTTGACTTGTGGTAGAGAATTATGGAGGAGTACCTCTCCTTTTATAGGAGGTGGAAATTTCCATTAGGATAAGCATTGGGATGTTTAAATTCCCCAATTAGATAATTCAAAAAAGTCAAATCTAAATTAAATTCCAATTTAAACTTAGATAATCTAAGCTCAAATTAAATATAGATTCTACCTTTAAACTTTTAAATTAAAACCATAAAATCAAATTAAGATTTAAAATGGCCACAATAATTTTCAAATATATTTTCCAAAAATGTCGATAATAATAATTTCAAAAATAATAAATATTTTTAAATATCTTTTTGAATAATAAAATATTAATATCAATAATTTTGAAAAGTAGAATTATATATATAAATTTTAAATTTATGTACCTCATATGAAATAAATATTTGCATAATACCTCGTTTTCAAAATTACTATTTATAAAACCTTTTATAATGTAAAATAAAGAGTTGGAAATTCCAATATGACTTATTTTACCACTTTAAATAATCGAAAATATTTATTATTTATTATTTGAAAAACAAAGCTTCTAAAAAATGTTTTACAAAAATATATACCTCGTACATATTCGCACTCGACGAGCAAAATACGCTGTTTGTGCACAACGTACAATACGGCTAAGCGACGTACAAAAAAAATTAAATCAGTACCAAAATTGATAAAAATATAGTAAAAAAATTTTGGGGTTTTACATCCTACCCAACTTAAAAGAATTTCATCCTCGAAATTTAGGAATAGTTAGGATAGGTAGGGTTGTGGTAATACAAGAGTTGATTCGAATAATCGTACGAGATTTATCTTAGGCGAGAAGGCAATCAAAATGTTTGACGAGAAGGTGAACGTGATTTCAGCAAAAATGTCACTTGAGTGACTAAAAATAACTTTTGATGGTTCTAGTTTAGAATATGATCATGTGTACGACAACTGATCAATGACAAGGCTCGATCAACCCTAACATTAACCTTATACAAGGCAACCTCATGGTTAGATAACTTCCTCAATCATATCTCATCATCATTCTTTTTTTTATTTATCAAAACTCATATTTACCCAAATCGTCCTTTTAAAACCTTTTTCATTTTATGTTCCCTCCAAAGTTTAACTTATAGATATTTGATCTACAAGTGTACTCTAAATTTTTATATCTCATCATTGAACTTCCTCTTGTTGAATGAAATGATAAAAGAATACCCGAAGACACGTATACAAAAGCTTCATATAGAAATACACAAGGAAATGATACAATTGGTCAAAACACACAATGAATATCATCTCCATATAATTTTGTATTTCTCGACAAATAGTTCGAACTTTGAATTCTTAATATACTAACCACACATATATATATTTATCCCCAAGCTCGAAAATTAAGATTTCATACTTTCAATCAATTTAGGTCCATGTAAACGTAAAAATTCTCTTACTACACATTTGTACTTATTTATCATATATCCAATAGTACCGAAATAAGAGTACGTCTCCAATGTTCGATAATCTTGAAAGCTAAATTGTCAATCAAAAGTGTACCTTCGTAACTCAATCTTTCGTCATCATAATGTAAGCTCTCCAAAATTTATTTATTGATGTCTTTCTCGAAATTTGAATTCAACCATCTATAATCCATTATGGTTGTATGGAACTCGTCTTAGCTTCATATTCATAATCCTCCTAAAAATTTTCATCTCCTCAATCAATTTCTAAAGTTAAGTAAATTCTCTTACCAAGGATGTTGTACTCCTATTTTATTGTAAAATTTATTCATGAGCATCACGATTGTTTATGAAATATCGAACTCTTTATAAATAGCAAATACGCTATCCTTTGAACATCTCATCTCGTCAAACGATAATATCACCACTAATTTTTTTTACAATTATTTTATTTAACTATAACACAAATCTCCTCTATGGGCCTTCTAATTAAATCCTCATTTTTTAATCGAAGAGTGTCATGATAAGTTTTCTTCACACATAAGAAATAAGGTTTGCATGAATAACAAAGTAGTAAAAATAAGATCCTTGAAGAGAAGAAAACAATCGGAAGGAGAGTGTAGTTAGGTCCATCGGTCATGATAAGGGCTTGGAATATAAATACGAATTATTGCACGAAGGTAAAAATAAAAATGCATAGGTCTAAGCAAATTAAGATAAGACACGAAAATAAAAGGCACGAGTAGCAATCAACATAAAGCACAAGCTGAGCATTTAAGGAATTAGGTGGACCATAATTATTTATTGGGTTGAAGGAATTGAGTCGAGATCCATGGTCGATAAATATATCGATTATCATGGTAAAGGTTACAGTTTAGTCTTTTTGACCCAAAAGTTATATCATGAAAGTAGAGTACAAGAAGACGTGTTTTAGTGGTACGTGATATACCTATATGAAGGTGGGCTCGTCTAGGTCTTGTATGTGTAATCTGTTGGGATGAAACAGCGGGTCTCGTGCTCCGAATTCACCAAGGTGATATTTACGCACGAATAAATTGGATCAAATTAAGGCACTGGCAAAAGTAAAATAAGTTAGGGACATGGTTTCTAGAGAAAATGTACCCTTATAGGTTGGGGTTAGTCAAGGAATAGTTCTAATCGTTTTCAAATGTCCAACGATTAGAAGGTCAAGATAAAAGTTTTAGAATTGAGGGATGGTCGAGCGAGTCAAGCTTGAAATATAATCACATGGTTGGTAGATAACTAACTCCACTTGTGTATGTGCAACTATCATGGTCGTAGATGATATGGCAATTAATGAGTAATACTAGTATCCCATTAGGGTGACTTGCTTGCTTCTTGGTTCTCTACCAATATATGATCAAATTTCCAATTTCAAGTTCCTCAACAGTTTCGAAATAAAATCTCATGATACTCCATCAAGTATTTAATCATAACTTAAAGTTTAATTTCCTTTAAATAAATTTCAAATAACCTTCATTATATCTAATGTGGCACAACTAAATTTTCATAATAAGCCATCACTTTTTAAAAAAATTCAATTCTCAAATGTACCTCGAGATAAACTCGTAGCCCGTTTCATCAATCGCAAATCATGTAACTCAAATTAAATCTTTTTTTTTCCAAAATTTAAATATCCATAATCAAGGCTTTAAACTTAAAATCTAATTAACTTTTTAAATCATAGATCATATGACACGATTTAAAATTTGAATTTTTCCTTCAAAATTGCTTTCATTTTACCATCATTTCTTCAACTCAAAATTTAAATAAAATTATAAATTGTACGACTCAATTTAAAACCTCAAGCTTACTCAAACTAAACTTTCATCTTCTCTAGTTGTCTAAAATCATAATTAAAACTCCTTAAGTAATCTCGAGATAAACTTTATAATATTACAATCCAACCGTAAATCATACGTCACAATATAAAAACTTAAGTTATTTCTCAATCGATTTCATATCCCTAATAAATCATAACTATTTCAACATTCAAAAAAAATTTGTAAATCAAAAATTTGTTTTCTCGATCTAGCTATCCTCTTGTGTATACCACCTTGTAATAATAAAATTCTAACTTATCCTTTGAAGGCGGTAATATGCTACTACCCAACTTGAAATTAACTAATCTTTAAGATCATATTTCTATAAATGCCTTTATACTCAAATATAACCTCAATGGATATTATTTGTCAATATAATCCTTCTAGTCATAGGGTTGACTAATAAGTATATAGTAGTGTAGTCATTTTTCTAACCATGTTTAAGCACGAGATGATAGGGTGATGGTAGAAAGAGTTCAAGCAAAATGCGAAAACGAAGGAAAACCACGGGATTCGGAATATAAGAATCAAGGAAGGTTAAGGAAGGTGATCAAGTATGTGGATGAGATTCCTAGATTCTAATCCTATATTGCAGACCCGCTCGGTACAGTCATGTAACCGAAACGGCAAACTTGACCTGCATGGGCCACCACAAAAACATGTAACGCCCCAGTCCCAAATACTTGAGACTAGATACGCATCATGCCAGCTGTATACATACGAAGTCTACTCCCAATATATGAAGACTCGTATGTATACATAAGATGTATAATGTAGTAATCCAAGACAACTAAATCTCATCCACAAGGATAAATAATAATATAAAAGCAACCTTGAGTTTGTCATGTATACAATCATTGGGCGGAGACAAATCCATTACCAACTGTGAAACCCTAATTTTCAATTTATTGGATTTTGCCAGTTGATGATAATTAATTAGTTGTTATTATTTATTATTATTATTATTATTATTATTATTATTAATTATTAGTTGGAATTAGGAAAAGATATTTTTAAAAAAAATAATTGTTGATTTTTTATTGTGGCCCTGCCCCGATCCCGTGACCGGAGTCTGACCCGAGTTCGAACCCGGTTTCCCGAAACCCAATTTCGTTCTGAAACAATTCTTTTTACCTTTTTTAAAATCCTGAATATTTATTATATTAGTTAAAAAAAAATTAAAACCAACTAGCTTGGTCTCCCACGACCAAGCTAGCACCCCCATTATTTTCCCTATTCTCCTCTCCTCTCCTCCACAACTCTCCAACCCCTTCCTTAATTCCCTCACTCACGAACACACCTCACAGCAACACTTCTCCCACGTTCCCATTTTAAACCACCTCCACCACCCCGACCATTCACTCCCAAAACCCCTCCTTCACTCTCATTTCTTCACCAAAACCTCCCCCTCTCACACTCCTCTTCCCCTCCAGAACATCCCCAACCCGACCCCGAGCCCAGCCGCGCCCCTCCGGCGACCTCGCCACCAACTCGTGCTACCTCCAGCGACCTCGCCACCAACCCGCGCCACCTCCGGACACCCTCTCGCACGCGCCCAGCCGGCCGATTCTGCGCACCCCAACCCGCACGCCGCCTCCCGAGGCCCGTACGCCACCCCCGCTGGCCAGATCCGCCTGCGGCTCGCCACCAGCGCCTCCTGGCCGTCTCGTGCCGGTCGACTTCCTGTCCCGGTACTGTCTCCCGGCGCCCAACTCTGGCCAAGCCCAGGCCGCGCACCCCAGCCGCTCCGTGCCCGGCCAGCGCCCTTTCGGCCGTTTCCGACGTGCCCTAGCCCGGTGCCCGCCGATTTTCACCGGTGTTTTCGGCCAGACCTCGCCCTGTTCTCCGCGCACCTTCCGCGTGCGCCCCGCTGCTTCAACAGCGTTGTCCAGCGTTGTTCCGGTGGTTTCCCGCTGCTGTCCACGAGTTGGGACTTTCCCGAGTTCGCGGGAACGTGGTTTTCTATCTCTATTATTGCATCTGAGAGCTCTAGCCGAGCACCCGAGGTATATTTTCGTATTCCCGTGTCCCTTTCCAGTATGTCGATGATGATTTTGGTCTCCTATCCCGTTACGGGATTCGGTTTAGACGATTTCAATTTTGAAAATTTTCGAAGTTTATTTCGGTAGAAATTATGCTGTGATTGGTTTTGGTTTTAAGCTTTGTGACTTCTCGAAAATTCTGAGTTAGTTCGGCAATGCTCTGTGACTTTCGAATTTAGTTCTGTGGTTTTGAGATCTTCGGTTAGTTTCGAAATTTCTGAACTATTATGTGGGTTCGGTGATATTTTCGGGTTTTCTAAATTTCTTTTGGAAATGTTCTGTGTTGGGTTTATATATTTATTTTGTGGTGGAAATGAATTCATGGGTTATTTCTCTGGTTTGGGATATTATTTGTGTGGTTGGCACAACTTTCCAGTATTTGGTTATTCCAGATATAGAGGAAATGCTGCCCAATTTTCGTAAAAATTATATATATGTATGATTTTCAAAACTGGTTTTCCAAAAAGGTTTATTAAATGGATTTTTTCGGACGACGACCGTACCGGTCAATGGGCTCTAGTAAAATGCAAACGAAACAAGTCATTCTGGACGTTGAGGAATTAGCTAAGAATGATAATTGGACCAATCTGAGACTCTTTAATATTATATTTATATTTATAATTATTTTCAGAACGGGTACTGCTGTTAGTATTTTTGGTTCGGGGCTTCGTCCTGCTGAATGGACCGCTTTCCGGCGTTCAGGATTCACCTGAGTTTTACTATTATTCTTAATTTTGATTTATGTAAAGGTTGTAAGGGCATAAGCCCAGTTTTTTATTTTCTTTGCTGTGACCATGTATTGCGTAGAACAGATTTTATTTATTTTCTGGGATGTTGGTCTATCGATAGACTCGTAAAATATTAAAAAGATATTATTTTGGATATAGAAAATTATAACACTTTTCTTACATTAAATAATTAGTAAAATTACAAGTTTGTATTGTTTAAACAAATTCACATCTTCTCATTTAAGAAAAATCTAGTTTTATATATATTATGAAAAATACAAAGTTTTGCCAAATTAACCGGTAATTGTCATTTTTTCCAATTAATCAACAACAGACTTATTTTAATTAAATAATAACGAACGTAGAATTGTAACGTTAGAAGATTTCTGGTAGAATAATTAATAAACTTAAAATCTGACAAGGGTCTACTTCTAGATATTGTAACTAGCACACCTAGAATGGTTTCATATTGGTTCTAAGCCAAGGTTCTCAACTGTAGGATCTCGGAGATGAAGCTGACATCCTCCTCGGAACCGACTTTACCGATCCAGTCAACTAAACGGAGGCAAGTTACGGTTATGTTTTTCTTGTATTTTATTTAGTAATTGTCTAACTGCATGCTTAAACCACATTGCTACACGGAACCCTCTCCTAGGGTTCAGATATTGATTGATTGATTATGGGGATTGGGGAAATAGTGTAACATTTATGGCCAATATCCCTCATATTGTATATTGTGCAAGCTTACCCTTCTTACACACGGGGATAAGCCGTATCGCATCGCTAGGACGCTATTGTATAACCCAAGCCGATTATAGATGATTACACATTCAAATCACATTGTTTTCAATTTTAGAATGCTGGAAAATATTGTTTAAACTGTTTAGCCTGCACTTTTCTATTATTACTTGAAATATGAGATACATATTCGTACTTGCTCCCTCCTGACTGGAGACAATATTTTTAGGTGATATTGAGGATGTTGAGCTATTGTACAATAGCTATTATGACCCGGTTTTATACTCTGTGGTGTTGTCGGAGTCCCCCTTGGAGGACGTAGGACCTGAGGCCGACGAGCCGACCACTTAGCTAGTTATTTCCAGTTTCCAGTTTTATTGTTTGGGAAGTTTGTTAATTTGAATTCAGCATTTTATTTCAGTTCTTTCATTCCAGTTGTACTTTTCAGATGTTGAATAAAAGTTTTAAAATTTCCGTATATTGAGTTGTGACAAATGTATAGATATTGTTGTAAATTCCTGCATATAGAACAGCTTACTGCCGCCGTCTCACAACGGTGGAGGCTGGGCATGATCCGGTTCGACCTAATTAGTTGGGATCGGGTCGTGACACCAACTAATTTAAATAGGGAAGAAATATACAGAAAAAGTGATTGGTCGAGCGAAGCAATGACGAGTCCAAAAGCAATCATCACGAAGGAAGGAATGGCCTTAGCTAGAGCATCTTTAAGAAATCACGAAACACACACCTGGAGAGATCACCAGGTCCTCAGAGGGACGTAATAAGACACATAATATCCTGCCGATAAACTGAATAATAAAGCTCAACAGAAAAGTATGCATGAGTAAAGGTTCCTAACCATTCTATGTGATATGCACTTTAAGGACAACGTTCTACGTAGGGTCTGTAGGATCAGCAGAGTAAATAAAGAATGGCAGTAAGTAGCGCTCATCCGAGTCACTATCGACCCTGGACAGAAGGTAGTGCTCATAAGAGTCACCCTCGGCCCAAAATGTGTGTAAAAATAAATGTAGCCCCTATGCTAATAATTGTCCCCTCCCCTCAATGATACTATACATGTGTCGACTCCACGACACTGTTTAATCCTTAATAACTGCCAAGTCTTCTACACAAATCTATTAGCAGTTATATCCTAACGCACGGCCTGTACGCACCAATGATCAGTCAGCACGCAAGTCCGCATCTATATGTGACTCACAACTCACACACAATCCGTGGCACATCGTGACAGTTTATGAGATGCACTAAACATACGGTGGTCCCTTAACTCTAAGCCAATTGTATAAAGTATAATAATTTGCATCTATATATAGTTTTGAAAGAACAACATAAAGAAAAAGCATGCATGATATTGAGCATGAAATTAAACAGTAAAGGCAAGGTGTCTTGCCCGGTAGTGGGCCTGGTGTGGTGGGATGATCAGACAAGTCCTGTCGTATGAACTAGCTAAAGTCGGGTTAGAAGTCCAGTTCACAAAAATCTAGTAACAATGGGTTTTTTGTATGGATTGGAGATAGAGATACATATACTAATTTTTGAAGATACTTTCATGTAAATACTTGAAAATACTTTATATAAGTATATATATAATTAGCAAAGTACATTTTCTCTAGCATGTAAAAATCTTTTTAGATCAAAACTTATAATTTTGAGAAAATATCTATAATAGGGAAACTACGATTTTACCAATCAAAATATTTTTAAATAAATATTTTGAAATCATAAAAATTTAATTATAATAGTTTAAAATAATATTCTATAAATCCTTTTTTTAAAAAAATTATACAAATAATTAGAGTCTTGAAATATCTGTATTTAAATTAAAATAATAAGCATTTTAGGAATATATATAGATTTTATAATATACTTATTATGAAAACTAATTAATATTGCTGGCCAAAATCTAATTTGAAAATCAGTGTTGGGCCCAAGCCCAAACCATATATTTTTGTTACTAATACCATTTAGAAACTATTAATATAAAATATTTAATATAAATATAGAAATATTTAATAACAAATGAACATAACAAGAATAATGTTTAATATTAATACTAAATTATTATTACTAATAATAATTATTATAACCTTAATTAAATAACAACTGATTAATAAATAACCCAATTCTATCATAGTTAATACTAATAATAATATAATAACAATACTCTTATTCTGTTCCCAATCAAATTTTTCAGTGAGAGAGAGAGAGAAAGGAAGAAGAAAGGGGAACGGAGGGTTTTTACTGAGGCTCGGCCGGTGGCGGCTGCTCCGGCGCGGCTGCACGAGCAAGGAGGAAGGGGGCACGGCTGGCGCGATGGATCTCTGGCGGAGGCGCGGGAGTGGATGCTCCGGCGGTCAGTCGGAGAGGAATTGAGCGGCAGCAGAGATCGGCGCGGGCGTTGGGGAACTTCGGCACGACGGTCGGATCCACGGCGGTGAGCGCCGCAGCAGAGGCACGGGCGCTGGGCCTGGGCGTGGACCCTGGTGGCACGCCAATCCGGTCGACGGCGGCTCCACGTACGGAGGGCGTGCTCCTGTGGGCGGCCGCGGTAAGGATCCTTGGACGGGATGGCCGTGGACGAAAGAGGGAGGCGCGCAGGGTGGGTGGCGCGGGAAGGCTGCAAGCGCTGTGGAGGAGTCGGCCTAGGCGGAGGAGCCTCGGTGTCGGTGGCGGTGAGGCGCTGACCTGCCGTCGGTCGGCTAGGGTCGTGGCCGAAGGAGGCTACAGCAGGTGATTCGGCGCTCGGCCAGGAGTCAGGCGCAGTCTCGCCGTGGGTGTGGGGAAGTGCTCGGGGCTGTCGTGCCGAGGCGGGCTTCGGCGGCCGGAGGCGAGGTAAGGGTTTCAAATTTTCTTTTGGGTGTGATGGTTTCGACGGTGTGGGCGGGTTTTCGGCGATGGTGCCGATGATGGTGATGGGGTTG
Source organism: Iris pallida (assembly GCA_029216955.1). NCBI lineage: Eukaryota > Viridiplantae > Streptophyta > Magnoliopsida > Asparagales > Iridaceae > Iris > Iris pallida. The sequence continues at coordinate 22,980,170 of JANAVB010011800.1, forward strand.
CTGATGGTAATGGTGGTCGGACCGGAGATGACGGAGATGGGGGTTGGAAGTGGCAGTGGTGGAGATGATTTTTGGGAGTTTTTTGGAGAGGAGATGGGAAACTGCAGGTGGCCACCGGCCTAACTTGGCCGGAGACGGCAAGGACGGTGGTGGTGTTGATGGCGTGGCAGTGAATGGGAAGTGACGGATTCAGGGGATCTTAGCGACGGTTGTCCGAAACGACAAGGAGGAGGAGGCAAAGTTGGAGGAATGTTGCAGGCTGGAAGGAGGACACCGGAGACGGGATTAGGTTAGAGAATTTTATCGTGTCGGGGGGTGTGTCCGACACAATATGGATGGACGTCCGGGATTGTCGGACGGGATAAAAAATTGTATTTGTATTGGGGGAAAATTTAGTAGATGGGAGGCACAGACACGATGCTCAAGTTTTGGGTTGTGGTAGAGAATTATGGAGGAGTACATCTCCTTTTATAGGAGGTGGGAATTCCCATTAGGATAAGTATTGGGATGTTTAAATTCCCCAATTAGATAATTCAAAAAAATCAAATCTAAATTAACTTCCAATTTAAACTTAGATATTCTAAGCACAAATTAAATATAGATTCTACCTTTAAACTTTTTAAATTAATACCACAAAATCAAATCAAGATTTAGAATGGCCACAATAATTTTGAAATATATTTTCCAAAAATGCCAATAATAATAATTTCGAAAATAATAAATATTTTTCAATATCTTTTTGAATAATAAAATATTAATATCAATAATTTTGAAAAATGGAATTATATATATAAATTTTAAATTTATGTACCACGTATGAAATGAATATTTGTATAATACCTCGTTTTCAAAATTACTATTTATAAAACCTTTTATAATGTAAAATAAAGTGTTGGAAATTCCAATATGACGTATTTTACCACTTAAAAAAATCAAAAATATTTATTATTTATTATTTGAAAATTCAAGCTTCTAAAAGATGTTTTACAAAAATATGTACTTCGCACATATTCGCACTCGACGAGCAAAATACGCCGTTTGTGCATAACGTATAATACGACTAAGCGACATACAACACAAAAATTTTAAATCAGTACCAAAATTGATAAAAATATAGTAAACAATTTTAGGGGTTTTACAATATTGAGTTATATCAAGCCCGTATCTTTCAAGCATTCAATCGAAAGGTCAAAGTATGAGCATTCCAAAAAGGCGAATTAGTCCTTACTGTCAGAGGTTCTATGACTATGACACATATGAGCAAAGGCAAATTCGAGGCAAAGTGGGAATGTCCCTATGTTGTAAGCAAAGTTTTCTCAAACGGAGCTTATCAATTGACCGGGATGGATGGCCGAGTGGCTATGATGCCTATCAATGGCAATTTCTAAAAAAAAAACTATGTTTGAAAAATGAATGAGATGTCAATATTGTACATGATTCAAATCTTTGAATTATTATCTTTATTTACTCTTCTGTAAAAAAATCATAGATAATAATTTCTTAAATTCAGTGTTTGTCATGTCCTTATCACCTCTGAACAGACCTGGTTTCTTGTAATATTTCATGTCCACTTACCTCTGATATATTCTCATATCTTGTTCTTGAGCCTCAATGGATCAAGGATCATTTGTGAATGAATAATCATGTCCTCTGAATTTTATCATTCATCCATATCTATTTGCCACGTATATATATATATATATATATATATATATATATATATATATATATATATATATATATATATATAGAGAGAGAGAGAGAGAGAGAGGAAGGATCAAGATCCCCACACTTTTTGCATCCCCATGCATCCCCCCTATTTGCACCGTTGGATGGTGCTTTAAGTCATCTAATCTTAACCGTTGATTTACCAATGGTTAAGATTAGATGACTTAAAGCACATCCAACGGATGTGAACATGGGGATGCATGGGGATACAAAAATTGTGGGGATGCCTATCCTTCCTCATATATATATATATATATATATATATATATATATATATATATATATATATATATATATATATATATATATATATATATATATATATATATATATATATATATATATACCTGAATATATATATATATATATATATATATATATATATATATTCAGGTATATATATATATATTATATATATATATATATATATATATATATATATATATATATATATATAAAAAAAATATATATATATATATATATATATATATATATATATATATATATATATATATATATATATATATATATATATATACCTGAATATATATATATATATATATATATATATATATATATATAATATATATATATATATATATATATATATATATATATATATATATAGGGGAAAACGGGATATGAGCCATAGGCTCATACTCTTATATGAGCCATTCCATGTGGCTTCCATGTGGACCAATAAAAATATAGTGAATTGGAAAAAAAATTAATTACATAGAAATAAAAGATCCCATAAAGATTTGATAAATAATAACTTATCATATCTTTACCTAGGAACTTACCAAATATGTTTACCTAGAAATTTAAATCGAAAGAAATAAAAGATCCCATAATGTTAATGTTAAGATTAATGTTAATATTAATTTTAATGTTAATATTATTATTAATTTTAATTTTAATGTTAATATTAATGTTAATATTATTGTTAATATTAATTTTAATTTAAATGTTAATGTTAATGTTAATGTTAATAATAATGTTAATATTAATGTTAATATTAATTTTAATTTTAATTTTAATATTAATGTTAATATTAATTTTAATATTATTGTTAATATTAATTTTAATGTTAATATTAATTTTAATTTAATGTTAATTTAATTTGGAGGGACAAATGGTATTATTCCTATTTAAATTCCTAAGCAACTTTTTTGGTAAGTTTCTAAGCAAAAATATGGTAAGTTATTATTTATCAAATATTTTATGAGATCTTTTATTTCCATCTATTTAAATTTTCTGTTCCAAGTCACTATATTTTTATTGGTCCACATGGAAGCCACGTGGGATGGCTCATTTAAGAGTATGAGCCTATGGCTCATATCCCGTTTTCCCTATATATATATATATATATATATATATATATATATATATATATATATATATATATATATATATATATATATATATATATATATATATAAGCCACGTGGGATGGCTCATTTAAGAGTATGAGCCTATGGCTCATATCCCGTTTTCCCTATATATATATATATATATATATATATATATATATATATATATATATATATATATATATATATATATATATATATATATATATATTTTCAGGTATATATAATATATATATATATATTATATATACCTGAAAATATATATATATATATATATATATATATATATATATATATATATATATATATATATATATATATATATATATATATATATATATTTATATATATATATATATATATATATATATATATATATATATATATATATTAAAATATATATATATATATATATATATATATATATATATATATATATATATATATATATATATATATACCTCTGGCAAAATAGTCACAACAAAGACAATATCATCATTATCTGTTGTGTCCTTACAACCTTTGAAAAGATATGATAGTTGATGTTGTTCTTCGAAAGAATGTGTTATGTGTACACTAATACCCAATGCATTCTCGAACAAAATAAAATCAGTGTTTATTTACAAATTCATGGAATTTTTAAGTTTATTACATTTCATGGGATAAACAAAAAGGGAAGAAAAAGCAAAAAACAGATACAAGGCATCATGGTGGGGTACTAAGGGCCAGGATGCGTGCCTTTAATTCTGCAATATATTTCTCTCGATTATCCTGGCCAGCAATAATGTTCTCTATCACCGCAGACCTTCTCTCATGCTCTGACATGAGCCTCAGAATAGGGGCACAGCGATGCACCTCGACTTCTCGAGATACGTTCAAAGCTTGCAATTACTGCTCCAGTTCCCTCAGCTTCTGACGTTTCTCTTCCAAATGCGTCTCATAATCAGCTCGTTTGGCTATAAGGGACTCCAGCTCTGCACGAAGCCTATCTTCTTCTTACTTCAGAGCAATCACTAGGTCATCATTAAAGATAATTGTTGTCTCTGTTTGCTCCTTTAACTAAGTCAAATGACTCTCTTATGTGGCCATATCCTCTAGTTTTTGCTGGACAAAAAAGCATTTGTTTGAATAACTTCATGGGTTTGGTGCCGATACTCGACTGCAACAAGGGAGTCAAAATCACCCTTCTTCAAAGCTTGGAGAGTAGTTATGGGCTCTTATAAGCTAGCAACTAACTGATCTAATGCGTCTACTCTTACGTTGTCGCCTATCTCGCGGATGGCAATTATCAAATCTGAAGCTGTGTTCCGCAGAGTAATAAAAGATAAATCTGTGGCTAGGGCTACTCTTACTAAGCTCTACAGGAAAGTATAGAAAGATGCTATAAGCCCATCTGCCACCGCACATACCAAGTCACGGCCATTTGGAGTTGCAGCTATATCTTTAAGGCCAACTCCTACAGGAGCTACAATGCTCGAAACTCTAAGAGCGACGGTTGAAGGAGATAGAACTAGAAGTTGCAGGAGTGTTCTCATAGAGGAAGAAACAAGATAAGTAGAGGTAGCTGAAGTAGGTCTACTCTTGTTGCCCCCCGCATCTGAGCCACCTGTAACGCTCCAGCCCCAAAATATATAGGATCAAGTACGCGAGCATGCCAGCTGCACATATACGAAGAATACCCTAATATATGGAATCCTCATATACGTACATAAGCTGTATAATAAATTATCACAGGCCAGAATAATATAATCTAATCTCATCACAGCTCAACACAGAAGATAATAAAGTCTAGATAATAAATGAGTGTATCAAAAGATAGCCGGATGAACATACTCACTCCAAACAGCTATAAAATACTCTCATAAGATCGGAGTCCAACCTCCGCAAATAGAAAGTAAAGAGATGTAAAAAATATCTACAAAATGTCTCAGTAAGTAATAGACTAGAAGTCAACAGGAGATGCATTGTCATCGATGTAAGATAGCTCCAACGTCACTCCGTACTCCTGTAGGAAAGTTTCTAGCCCTGGAGAGATAACCAAGTCCTCAGAGGGATGTAACAAGATACAAGAAAATACCATGCTATATAAACTGTGATAATATAATAGAAAAAAAAAGGATGCATGCAATAGGGTTCCTGACCGATCTACTGTGAATATGAAGTTTGAGAAACAATCCTTCGACGCATGAGCCCTAGCTATAAATAGGATCCGGTATAGTCTCCTCTTGGGCACCAGTGACCAAGCGCATAATGTTCAAAAACGTCAGTGGCCAACCGGAGAGGATAATCATACCCGTATCTCCAGCAGAGCTTCTGGGTTACAAGGGAAGTGTAATCGAAGCCCATACATCATGTATTGTTCTTCCCACCTAATGCCTAGTATCATCATCTCCATGACTGACATGTACCTCTAGTAACCCCCAAGTCTTCTAGCATGCAATTCTATTGACATTTACTCCTATCCGTCGTACGCTCCATACGTATCGGTGGCCAGTCGACTACTCGAATACGTGTCCTACATGTGACTCACATTACGTGGTAAAGCAAGTGCCAATGCCATATGAGATATACCAATACCTCAACAACAATGGGTGGTCACTAGGCTAAGTCAATGTACGAGAATATAAATAAAGCAAGAAAATGACTGATAAAGTCGCTTGCACCCAAGTGTGACTTGGACGCACAGTTTTATAATATCAACAAATAAGAAATGCTGAAAATAACAACTAAAAATAAGAATATCATAATCACAGAGTAAGTGTCAAGGTATCTTGCCCGGTGGTACGAAGATGGCAAATCCAAGAATCACAATGTCAGCAAAAGAAATATCACAATCTCCAAACAACTCTGGATGCTGAAACAAACATCAAGAACGTAATCGGAATAAGTGATATACCTTGGAAACGCCTGTCTAAAAGTCTAATTCTGGAACAGGGGCAAAAATTATAATTTTGGGTCAAAACGATGTCCGCCGTTGGACCTATTTTGCACCGAAATGTGTGCCAGTATCTACAGTATCTAAAGTCATCAAACTATATGTCTACGGATCCGGTTTGAGGAGATGAACCCAACGGTATGTCCAATTTTGGATTTCGAAGAGCCGTGCACAAAATTGTCCGCTGAATCGGGTTGTTGCCCCACTAATTTTGGCGTCCCGATTAACCTTCTCAGAATCAGACCAACTTGTCATACAAGACCAGAATTTTGATTCGGACTAGTTGGCATAAGTTTTATCTCGATTTTACGAGCGTGTACAAAGTAATTGTAAAATTTACAAAAAGGTCGATATTGTGAATTTCGACGGATACTCATCAAATTCGTCGCGCACACATGACCAATTTGAATTCCATCAAAGCCCACACGTCCGCGAAGTCGATACGCATCTTGCGATGCCTTCGGCTCGCAACCACATCGCCCGGTTTGTCGGGACGTACGTCGTATCGAAGAGATTTTCTAAAATATGAAAACAGGATTTATAATTTTTCACACGCGTTTAACATCACGTAACTTTTTGTATACTAAACGAAATAAGATTTTACGAAGAGTGTTTTACTCTTGGTTAGGTTGTCTTTGACTGTTACAACTAAGTGTTTGAAAATCTTTACTGTTTGAGTCGTAAATTGCCTTCCAAGTCGAGGGGTTGAACTGCCCCAAGACTCTGTTTTCGAGCAGTGAAAGCCCCTACTTTGCGACGATTTTTCTGTCAACCTAGATGGTTATATTCGAATCCCATTGAAAGGACTCGGAGAGGATTACCTCGTATTAGTAACAACTTATGGATCGCAAAATAGTTGAACGAGCGAAAAGATTTTCAGGGTTGAAGGAGTGCACCTGACGGTCGGCCACACAGGGCTGTATTGTGTTCATGGTCGGGTTTGGCCACTTCGGTGGCGGTTCAGTCGACGACGGTAGCTCGCAGGTGGTCGAGGGGGTCGCTTGTGCGTGGGTGACGCTCTGGAGTTGAAGCTCGGGGTTGGGGCACGCACAGTTGGAAGAATTTCTTAGGGTTCTTGGTGGATTCTATCGGGTGAATTTTTAAGTTTTTATATAACCGTATTTAAACTCGATTTCTAATAGGATTCGGATTAAAATCTATGATTATTCGGAAGAGAATCTGAATAGGATTGGTATGGAGAAGATTTGAAAGACTTTGGTTAAATATTTTGGGAGTTCTCGGTTTCCTTCACGCTACTACTCGCGCGCAAGCGCGGATCGGGTTGTGCTGGCTACTTTAGTAATGCTACAGTGGCGGTCAGCTTTTTTTTTGTTTTTTTGTAAATATATATATATACTTATGTATATATATATATATGAGTAATGACTATTATATTGCAAAAAAGCATAAAATTTTATATAAAAAATATATAAAAACATGTTTAAAATTTCCAAGCTTTATAAAATATTGTACCTTGATAATGTACAAAAATATATCTAAAATCCTTTCTTAAGGAATAATATTAATAATAATGATATCTTACTTAATATATCTTAGTATATAAAATATACACATACTCACATAGAAAATCCAAAAGAATTACTTAACAATATTACAATTTATCAAAATTAGATATTGAGAATAAATTAAAAATATCTACAAAATATTTAGCAAGAAAATTTTTAGGGGGTTTACATCCTACCCAACTTAAAGAAAATTTTGTCCTCGAAATTAACTAAGGTAGGGGGTCAAATGCAATGCAAAAATTGGAAGGTTCTAAACATGTAAGACATACCTTGTTCTTCGAACAAATACGGGTAGCGATTCCGAATGTCGTCCTCGCGCTCCCAAGTAGACTCCCCTAGCGAGTGATGCTTCCATGCCACGCGAACCAACGATATAGATTTATTTCGCAACACCTTCACTCGGCGATCGAGAATACCTACCGGCTGCTCTTCATACGACAAACTTGGCTCAACCATGATTTCGGAGTGATCGAGCATATGATTGCTGTCTGCCACGTACCTCCTCAGCTGGGATACGTGGAATACGTCATGTACTCCCTCTAGCGACGGTGGTAAGGCCAATCTATAAGCTACCTACCCAATCGTCCCACAGAGCCTAAGCCTCCGGGGACCACAGCTTTCCGCAACCACATCATCAAAAAGGCTGCCAATGCTGTCTTGTGGCTGACAGGAGCCGAGTTCTGGTGGGAAGCAGCTAAAGAACGTAGGATCAGGGGTCCCATCGGCATTCGTCGGATGAGGCTGCGTCGCGGACTTTACCTGCATCTCTGTTATCTCAGCAAGACCTCATGTCCCACAAATAGAAGGTTGGATAGCCCGACCCTTTGGTGGGTCAATACTGAAGAAATATTGCCTCCAAGCGTTAGAATGAGGTGGGGCATGCATGGAGTCCAGGCGCACACAAGCCTGGTGATGAAAAAGTAACTCCTTATACACCGCCGCCATCTCAGGGTGCTGAATCTCTAGCCCCTAAAGCTCTTCTGAGGTAGGGCAATACACCTCATATGGGTCCTCACCCCGAGGAAGCTTCAATACGGCGAACATCTCATGGAGGGTCAATCCCCTAGTCAGGTGGGTCTAGTCTCGGGCCAAATACAGGCGGGTAAAGGTTCTAAGGGTCAGAGTACCCCTGTGCCTATTCGGGGCAGTCTATCGTCCTTTCTGCGAGTGTTGATCCGTGGGCGCAGGTTCACCGATGTCCCTGCCAATTTTTATCTGTCCCGTGCTTCCATCTTTGCAAACAGACTCCTGGCGTCTGGCCATGCTTATTAGACGGGTCTCTTTCATGTCGAAGGATGGATACAATTTGACAACAAGTGGAGCAACTTGACCCGATGGGCGTTAGATACTTTCAAGGAGGATATTGCACGTGCTAACCTTCATCGTGCCATCAGGGGTACTGAATACGACATCCCCTCCAATCGACCCTTGTTCCTGGCTCTGCTGGAGTTATTTAATTGTGATACCGGGACCTTCTTCCTAAACTGGGGTCAGACCCCATTCCAAACGTCGCTCCTTGGTAAAGCAGAAGAAGACCGACAAAGGCAGGTGACGCTCGGTTATAGGGATGAACAGAGGAAAGTCGTTACTCGTAATAAACCTGGCCGATTTTATAGAGAGGAGGTCTGACTCTTTTGGGACTAACCGATCACCAAAAAGAAACTGGGGCTTCAACTGCCCTACATCAGCATCATGAGAGGGGGTCAACCGTCCTTGGTCCTGCATATGACAAAAATAGGCCGAGATCTGTGCCTGTATTACCGCCCTTCCGATTGAGCTGCCGCAATTGACCTCCGAAAAGGAGTGACGAGTTTCTGTTCGAGATCGATCCCCAATGAGCAGGAAGGGATGTCTTAAAGGATCTCACTCAACGGGGCGGTCACAGAAACTGCACAAAAAATAAATATAAGAGTAAGAATGTAAAACGTTTGCGCAGACACTCTCAGAAGTGAAGAGATCGAAATATATACCTACTACGGGCGGGCGCACGTCATGGTAGACCACTGCGCCAGCAGCCGAAGGCTTGTCGAGATTACCAACATTAGAGACAGGCCTCTTTCCTTTCGCCTTCTTGGAGTTAGCCGCAGGCATTTTCAGAGTGCTTGATTTTTTGGGGGCCATGTCTGGAAAATCTAGGGTTCAAAAGAAGAAGGAACTCTAACACAAACTTCTAAGGAGTAGGTGAAGATAGAAAGATTTCTTCTTCCCCCAATATTCTTACTTATAGGAATAGCCACGTCGACAAGAGAAGACAAAATGCTTCGGACGTCGTAGGTTCAAAAAAGGGTCATGATGAATGTTCACTAGAAATGAGGAGTCATGATCACGCTTAAGGAGGAGACGGCTCAATGCATTTAATACAGGAGCCTAGGCATGAAGCCACCCTGGCAACATATGTGATGTGCAGCACGCCTACAAAGGAACACATGTCATGCTTCTGTTTAAAGTATCCCGAGCTTGACTCAAGTTCGGAACACTTTGAAGGGTGTCTTGGGGAGCTTGACTCAACGGTTATTTTACTTTCTCTGTTTTGGTTGTATGATATCTACGTTTTTCTCCACTCTCTACTTTGGTTGGGATTACTAGTAATTTTTTACTTGCTTTTGCTTTTGGTGGATTAGAGTTTTACTGATACTTGTTTGTTGATACAAATTTTTACTTGGTTGTTGCTTTTGGTGGCTTGTTGGTAGCTTGTTGGGTCTTCTTTGATTTGTCATATACAAAGGTTGGGTGTGGATGATATTGTACTCCTGGACTTGTTGTTTTTTTGTAGTTTAGACGTTGTTGATACTATAATATTGGACTTTTTGGTGGCTTGGTTGATTCAACTGATATCACATTTTGTTGGTCATCCTAATTTTATTGTTTGAAGGAAACTCTATAGGCTAGTCAATTCTTGATAGATGTAAATATGTAACTATATTAGCCTCTGATTTTGAGTGAATTTCATTATACTATGATTTACTGAATGTAACCAAGGAGCGAGTGCACCTAAGCTAACATTAGTATGTTTTATTAATTTTGTGCTCAGAAGAAAATGTGCCAACTTATTCTCTGCAAATTAATTTTTCTTGAATAGTTTGAGACTAGAATTTGACTACTGTATTGACTTGTAGGCCTCATGGTTATTTCATTTTGTTCTCAGTTATCAATTTATACAAACATGTGCACATAAATGATTAAATATATTTCTCTTCTTCTCTCAGGAACTACATGGAAAATGGAGGTGCTGTGAATATGGGAGGGAAGTGCTTAGGCTTGGTTTGCTACCTATTTTGGTTTTATTTGTATAATTTTCAGTTTTGGATGTTTAAGTGTATGGAAACCACATACTTTGGTTGGATATGTTTGTGGTTGGACAAGTGTTGGATGTTTGTGGTTGGACGTGTTGGATGTGTTGGAAGTTTGTGGTGTATGAACAATATACAGTTTATTAATATAAAATTGGATTTTATAGTTATTTGATGTATGTATATCTTCTGGATCGTTGATATTATGTGTGTGTTCGATTCATAATATATAATTATAAATGGAATTTTTGCTATACAAAATTTAGCTTCTCTTAACGGTTATAAAACGTCAATAATTAACTCAAACCTGCTGCAGGAGGACCTTTCATTGATGATTTTTAAATGTCATCTAGGCCGGAGTCAAGAAACGTTTTCACCTACACTAACGATTTTTCAAAACTGGTTTCTTGACCACTAAAAACGGTAAAGAAAACTATTTCATATGACGGCAAAAAACCGTCAAGAAAAGTCCTGCAACGACCGTCAAGAAAAGGGGAAAACTTTTCTTGACTCTGGCCTAGTTGACGGATCTGCAACCGTCAAGATATCCCTTTCTTGATGGAAAAAAACGTCAAGAAAAGCCTTTTTTCTTGTAGTGAAGCAAGTTTGGTGATGAGGGCGACATTGGTAAACTATGGATCTCTAATACCCTGACTCGCCTTGTTCTTGGTTTAGTGAGGTTACACCATGAATTGAAATGAAGTTTCCTTTGCACTACTTGTCCTCCCCACCAAAAGCGGTTTTTTTGGATTTGAGATAGGGTTTTGAATACTTTTTTAGTCAAGATTTAAGATAAGTAGTAATTTGGAATAGAAGACAAAGTAGATTTGATCAATATAGTTCGGCCCGCATGTGATAGGCAATTATTGTTCCATCCAGAAAGTTTTGTTTGGACTAGAATCTATAAGCTGTTAATGGGTTGCAATCCGAGATTTGGAAAGGAGCAGGTAATGACCATTATATTTATCTTTAGTCCCCATATGTTTAACTTGAAGGGTATCCAAAAATATTTGTCACATATAAATATCAAGCTTGCAAAAAAATTGATGATTTCTCATAGCTTATTTGTTGTTCTGACCAATCTTCAAAATGGGAGAGGATATTCTTGAGTTTGAGAACATTTTTGATGAAACACAAAAATCAGAATATCATCAGCAAATAACATACGAAAGTATTATTGGGAAAGCGGTATGATCCGAATTGGAGTTGACCCATTAGGTGTGATATTGAATTGAGCTCATATGCCTTAAAAGAGAATTCTCATGTAAGGCCTGAACCAATTTCAATTATCTATACCATATGGTCCTACCTCCTAACCGATGTGGGACTAAATTACCAACTCCATTGTCACCCCCATTTTAGTGCTCAAATGAAAATGAGATACAATCCAACAATCTTCACCTTAGCTCGTTTTCGCTGACCAAGCAACCTAGCGCACTCGGCTACCATTTGTTCATTCCCGCTAGCCGAACACCCTTAGCACACTCCGGCTACCTTTTCTCGTTCCTACTAAACGAACAACCTTAGCACACTCTGGCTATCTTTGCTCGTTTTCGCCAGCCGAGCACGTAGGAGATCTAACATATTGTCATCTCGATCTGTTCGACCACAGAACCATAGCATGTTCATCAACACCACAATTGTGTGCCAACCACAAAGCCTTGCTCCACCTTGGGCTCGTCAAACCCACCTTTGAAGCAAATTCTTGTAGTTGATGCTCCTACTCTACCTTGAGAAGAGCCCTATGTCATGACCCTCACCCGCTTTTCGGGATACGAGTGCGTGTCCAAGCCAGCCTACGTCGCAGAGTCGGCAGTAGAACGCTGTCAAGCTCGCAATAAATAAATGCTCAAAATAGACTTTTATTGCGCATTCATATTTGCTAAATTTAATACCACATTTACAAGAATTTGTATTTGAAAGAAGGTACAAAATCTTACAAATTATATTACAACCATTTAACTAACTAACTTCTAGGTTTTGGCCTGCAAGTACACCCGAATCTTCCAATACTAATAATTTATTTAGAAAACATATATCATACCTAAAATATTTTAGGAAAAGTAATTCTCTAATATACATGTATATATACTTTACCTATACACGTAGACATACATTGTCTGTATATAGTAAGATTTACTAAACACTAATACAATTTCTATATTAATAAAAATATACAAGAACTAATGTTAATAACATTAGCTGTAAAAAAATTATATTTCATAAAAACATTATAAACATATACTATAATAAAATACGATATACTACACTGACAAATACTCTGCTAGGCACCCTCAGCTAATACAAATTAATACTTCATTCCAGTACTAAGGTCCAATATATTACTAAAACAAAAATGATGATCATAGCCGAAGTCCATAAACAAAACAAAAGAAAAAGACAAAAGTAAACTAAAGACAAACAAACAACCAACCTGCAGCTTCCCCCTATTATATGCAAAGGAGAGAGAAAGACAAAAGAGTTGAAAGGAAAAGAAAGGTGAGGAAAGAGGGGTATCGAAGCTCACATAATCGTCTCCGGTGGGTACTCGCCACGACGGTGGGCCCGGAGCGGAGTGGCCGCGGCGTGGAAGGAGGTTTCGCTGGTGAGGCCGCAGCGATCAGATGGGAAGGGACGGTGTAGCTCCGGCGCCGCGAAAGTCGGGACTCTCGGTGCGGTGGTCTCGACCAGGAAGGGTAGCGGACTTCGGCGACCAAAGGCGGCGTCGGCAGATCTGGGAAGCGGGGAGATCGTCGGCGTGGTCTGAGGTGCGGAACGTCGATCGTTTGGTTATGGCGGCTTCGTGCGGTCATCTCGCGGCGAGCCAGGGCGGTTTGGGGGTTTGCTGGAGATAGCGGAGGCTGGCCGTGGCGAGTGGCTGCTCAGTTCCTCACGGCGGCAACGACGGCAGGGTTCGACCCCCGGTGGCGCCGCTCGGGTGTCTCGGCCGCGGATGCTCGTGCCTGTGGCCGGTGTTAGCCGCTGGCTGCTGCGGTACTCGCGGAAAGAGGGGCTTGGGGTCGACCAACGCGGCCGAACGAGGAAATAGAATCGTAGCCCGGAGCGGCGCGGATTGGGGGCAGCCCGTCCTCGGCATCGATGGTAAGTGGCGACTGTGCGAGGAATTTCTTGTGTAGTTGATGGTTTTGCCGACTTGCTTGGACACAGAGGAGTCGATCGTGTTCCGGTTATCGGACACGAGGAATTCGTGTATTGTAATATTGTAACTGGAATGGACGAATGTGGTGGGCACGGACACGATGACCCGATGATGATAGTGGTAGTAGCATGGTTTGCTGAAGATGGTGATTGTGGTGGTTTCGTTGGGGCTCATGGATTTCTATTCTCTATGTGTATATGCTATCGATCAGATGTAAAAGGATAGGTTAGGTTGATTTAAAATCGGATTTGGGTCGACCAATATGGAGATTAGGAGTAACCCCTTATTTGAATGTCTACGTTTAAATGTAGGCAAGCAAATGGAGTTGGCCTGGAAATAGGATCTGGATTGGAAAAATTCTTTCTAAGTCCTTTGATGATGGGTTTTTGCAGAATCCTTTCTTATCCAAACTAACAAATCAATAACCAATAATCATAACAATAGTAGTAATACTAGTGGTAACAATAAAAGCAACAATGATAAGGTCATAATTTAGGTTCAAGGTTTTTCAACGATTTAGGCCATATTCGTTTGGATTTCTTAATCGAACAATCGATTAATAATAATCGATTAATATGTTAAAATAATATCTGATGATATTTAAAATAAATTCATAAAATCAACCTTTTAAAATAAGGGATAGTGATATACCAACAAACATTTTTAAAACTGAGTATGTCAAATCAAATAAATTAATACCAAAACCAAGTAAGTTGATTATCATAATAATAAAGGATAATAGAATGAATAAAATAAATAATAATTTTTTTGTGTAAAATCGAAAAATAGAGTCACAAATCTACCCACCTTAGAGATAAATTCATCCTCAAATTTAAGGACTACTAAGATAGACAGGCTTGATTGGAATAAGAATAAAATTTATGGAATGTCAAGGAAAAATAGGCTCGGCTAAGCTTGGCTGGTCAGGAAAAAGGTTAGAAAATTTTTGTAAAAAGATAGGTGGTCTTAAATAGAAAAATATAGATAAAAAGTTTATTAGGAAGGGTATGGGGGGATGAAAAGATCAAAAATTTCTTGGTAAACAAATTGATCATAATGCTGGGATGGTAGAATACGAGAGATGGGTATGGTTAGGAGGAACCTTCTATTCATGACATTCAACTTATATTCTCAATGACTTATCCTTATCGTTTTGGTCAATATTCAAATTTCATCAATCTTATAAAATTTTAACCTCGCGGATCTTTTAAAACCCTTTTTTCTATTTCTTATCATTATCCAAGCTCGAAACTTACCATATTAATCTTTTAAGATTTTGACTCAAAATTTTGACAAAATCATAACTACTGCCATCCAATTTCAACCCGTAATCCATATTGGTATTCAACCTTAAATTTTGTATTTCATAAAGATTTAAATCTTTCACGATAATTCAAATTTATTAATTTTTTTCAAATCAACCATCCTAACTTTCTAAAATTTAAACCTTATCGACAAATATTAAATTGTCTTTATTCGCAAGTATCACAATTTCTTTGGGTTTCTACCCACCTTGGTCACACATACTTTCCAAAATACCAAGTTAAACTAGCCAAAATTATCTCATAATGTTTATTCTCAAATACATGAACATTTATTTTTTCGTCCGGACTTCAAAATCAAAATATCCTTTAAGCACAATTTCAAACTTATCGTAGATAGATATCCAACTAATTGAATTCAAACCTCGAAGGAGCACAATACTTATCAATTCTCGTCTCCCAATAGCACTTTCAAGTCCATTATCATACTATCAAGGAAGTTTTATTAATTTAGTCTCGCAAGTTTATGTTTATCAATCCAAATAAACTCAACAATATTAAAAATTTAAGCACATTAATGTCCCTTTGCAATAATAGCCATGATTCTCCTTTAGTACAGTATCTCAAACCATTATCCTCGAATTTGGTTTTTATTTTTGAGATCACAAGGTCGTCGTTTCAAAAGTCACCTCTATATTAATTCAGTTGGTAACCATCTAGAATTATATCTGTCTTAATCCTTTCTTTCAATAATTTTGTAATTCTATTTCTCGTAAAATAATGACAATGAATTTCTCGTTGATTCACTATATCATAAGTCTATAATGCTCCTTCCTAGAAATTTTAAGGGATGTCTAGAATAACTATGCTTGATTGACCAAATGAAAAAGATAAACAATTTTAGTAGGAAGGAACTGTCAAAAGGAATGATCAATGTGATTCAGTAGGTAATAAAATCCCCTCAATGAAAAAAATAAAAATAAAAAATTCTTAAGATGAAAATTGATAAAGAATGGTGGAAAGAAAAGAAATGAATACATAGATATACCTATAGAACAGCTAACCTATCATCCTATCCTCAAAATATTTCCAAATTTCTTCAATCAAATAAATAAATAAAATAAATCACTACTCAATACTTATAAACTTTATCCTCAAGAAAAATCCCTTTAATTTTCATTACTAAAACTTAAATCCATAACTCAAATTCTTAAAAATTCTACTATTAAATTTTAATCAATAATTCAAACCTTATCATGATCTTCAAGGTTGTGACCTAATGAATGGTCAATATCGACTTTATCGAATATCCTTCAAAATTTAAACTTAACCAAAAAAAACAAAAGGTATTTTAAATCCACTCCTTCATATTCCTTCCGAATTTTAAATTCAAAATCACAATCCAACAATCTTTAGACTTCAAAACTTAATTCTATTTTGTCATGATCTCCTCAAAATAAAATTTCAAATGCTTCCAAATATTTAATCCACCATTTCATGACCCTTCTAATTTAAAAATCAAAATCCAAAACACATCAAAATATAAATACGTAAAATTTAAGTGTAAATTTTTTAGGTAATAATCTCATCGAATTTCAAATTTAGTAGTCTTCAATTTAGTTGAAGACCATTTCCTTTAAAGATAAAATCTACCTCTGCATACTTCCTCCAAATTTCAAATCCAAAAATTACAATCCAAAATTTTAAAAATTTTAAAATTTGAACACTTAAAGATTTAAATTTTAAATCTATTCTCTCGCAATCTCCTCAAAAATTCCACTTCAGCAAAACTAAGAGGATTTTCTATAATCTTATTTTTCGTTAATTAAATCAAAATCATTTCCTTGAAAAAAAAATTTAAAAAAAATTTCAACCTTAGCAAAAATCATCAAACCATTTAAACCTCAAAGACATCAAAAGCTAACAACGTTAAAACTCAATTTATCAGTTGAAGACTCTAGCCACCTTTCGTTAGAGTCATTTATCAAATAGTAATATCATCATAAAATATTTCAAAATCATCAAATAGAGTATCTCAAAATTCTAATCATAAAGGGTTATATTTACGTATATTACTACCTTAATATGTAGCCTATATAAAAACCTCAATTACCTAAGTAATCAATCCGAAATAAATATAAGGGTTGTCCACGGGGTACTTAGTCCTAAGCCTAGTCATCAATTTGACCTAATTGTGAATGAGCAATTCCTAATCGCAGGCTCGCAGCAGTACGGCTAATATGGTACTTCCACGAGTTCGCATGACTTATGAAAACTGACCTGCATGGGCCACCACAAAACTTGTCACGACCCATACCCACTTTTCGGGATACGAGTGCGTGTCCAAGCCAGCCTACGCCGCGGAGTCGGCGGTAGAACGCTGTCAAGCCTACAATAAACAAATGCTCAAAATAGAATTTTATTGCTCATTCATATTTTCTAAATTTAATACCATATTTACAAGAATTTGTATTTGAAAGAAGGTACAAAATCTTACAAATTATATTACAACCGTTTAACTAACTAACTTCTAGGTTTTGGCCTACAAGTACACCCGAATCTCCCAATGCTAAAGAGGTCACGGCTAATCTGAAAAATATTGGTTTCTAGTCAGGAATAGAACAAGCACACAAACCGATAAGCTATTCACAACATAATAGATTTGACAATACATGAAAATATCATATGTGGAAGAAAACTAGAAAGCAAACTAACATCATGGTATAACTGAAATGAAAGCAAGAAATATAGAACAGGGTAAGTCAACTAGAAAGAACATGGTGACACGGCAATTGGTGAGAAAAGAGACAACTATCTATGTGTGTTGAAATATCAGTTTCGACGTGTGAACCGCTAGGGGATAAATCAGGCACCCCGCACGTGAAATGTGCTACTGCTATTCTCTATGAAAGACACGGGGGATAGAAAGGGTAGTTCACACGTCTACTAAGATATTTTTCCTTCCGACTAGTACACATGGACCCAAACAAGTAACAAAACACGAAAACATGATAAAACGATATTATAATAAGTAGGGCGCATGATACCATCTCGTGTGTACAATGTGTCAACAAGCAGGAGAGCATATGTATCATATGTACTGAATAAAACTTTCAGAATTGAAAGCAGCCAGAAAGTGCACTTGCCTGTGGTCCTAAGCTGAAGGTACGGTCTAGCACTGAGTCAAGTCTAAAGAACCTATATTATAAAATTAACATGTTAATAAATGATCTTAACAAAGAGTAGCACACATGTTTGTCCATGGGCTTCTAGGTCAATTCTACTCTATTTGATTCAAGAAAGGTTAATCCTTTATCTATAAAATGTGTATACATATTTATAACTTATTTTAGAAATTATTTACAATGTTTTGAAAACTATATTATTATTAACAAAATACTTTAGATTAATTATATGGAAAAATCTAGTAAATCATTTTGTACAAATCCTTAATTAAGAAAATATATGTTCATATACATGTAAATACTTATAATCTATTTAGAAAGCATATATCATACCTAAATATTTTAGGAAAAGTAATTCTCTAATATACATGTATATATACTTTACCTATACTCGTAGACATACATTGTTTGTATATAGTAAGATTTACTAAATACTAACTAAACACTAATACAATTTCTATATTAATAAAAATATACAACAACTAATGTTAATAATATTAGCAGTAAAAAACTGTATTTCATAAAAACATTATAAACACATACTATAATAAAATACGATATACTACACTAACAAATACTCGGCTAGGCAGCCTCAGCTAATACAAATTAATACTTCATTCCAGTACTAAGGTCTAATAAATTATTAAAACTAAAATGATGATCAGAGCCGAAGTCCATAAACAAAACAAAAGAAAAAGACAAAAGTAAAGAAAAAACAAACAAACAGCCAACCTGCAGCTCCCCTCTATTATATGCAAATGAGAGAGAAAGAGAAAAGAGTTGAAAGAAAAAGAAAGGTGAGGAAAGAGGGGTATGAAGCTCACCTAATCGTCTCCGGTGGGTACTCGGCCATGATGGTGGGCCCGGAGCAGAGTGGCGGCGGCGTAGAAGGCGACATCGCTGGTGATGCCACAGCGATCAGATAGGAAGGGACGGTGGAGCTTCGGCGCCACGGAAGTCGGGGCTCTCGGTGCTGTGGTCTCGGTCAGGAAGGGTAACGGACTTCGACGACCAAGGGCGGCGTCGGCAGATCTGGGAAGCGGGGAGGTCGTCGGCGTGGTCTGGAGTTGCGAAATGTCGGTCGTTTGGTGATGACGGCTTCGTGAGGTCGTCTCGCGACAAGCCAGGGCAGTTTGGGGGTTTGCCGGAGATAGCGAAGGCTGGCCGTGGCGAGCGGCTGCTCAGTTCCTCGCGACGGCGATGACGGCAGGGGTCGACCCCCAGTGGCGCCGCTCGGGAGTCTCGGCCACGGATGCTCGTGCCTGTGGCCGGTATTGGCCACTGGCTGCTGCGGTACTCACAAAAGGAGGGGCTTGGGGTCGGCCGGCGCGGCCAAGCGAGGAAATGGAAACGCCAGCCTGGAGCGACACGAATTGGGGCAGCCCGTCCTCGGCATCGATGGTAAATAGCGACTATGCGTGGAATTTCTTGTATAGTTGATGGTTTTGCCGACTTGCTTGGACACAGAGGAGTCGATCGTGTTCTGGTCATCGGACACGAGGAATTTGTGTACTGTAATATTGTAACTGGAATGGACGAATGTGGTGAGCACGGACACGTACACGACGACACGATGATGATAGTGGTAGTAGCATGGTTTGCTGATGATGGTGATTGTGGTGGTTTCGTCGGGGCTCAGGGATTTCTAATCTCTATGTGTATATGTTATCGATCAGATGTAAAGGGATAGGTAGGTTGATTTAAAATCGGATTTGGGTCGACCAATATGGAGATTAGGAGTAACCCCTTATTTGGATGTCCATGTTTAAATGTAGGCAAGCAAATAGAGTTGGCCAGGAAATAGGATCTGGATTGGAAAAATCCTTTCTAAGTCCTTTGATGATAGGTTTTTGCAGAATCCTTTCTTATCCAGACTAACAAATCAGTAACCAATAATCATAATAATAGTAGTAATACTAGTGGTAACAATAAAAGCAACAATAATAAGGTCATAATTTAGGTTCAGGGTTTTTCAACAATTTAGGCCATATTCGTTTGGATTTCTTAGTCGAACAATCGATTAATAATAATCGATTAATATGTTAAAATAATATCTGATGATATTTAAAATAAATTCATAAAATCAACCTTTTAAAATAAGGGATAGTGATATACCAATAAATATTTTTAAAATTGAGTATGTCAAATCAAATAAATTAAAACCAAAATCAAGTAAGTTGATTCTCATAATAATAAAGGATAATAGAAAAAATAAAATAATTTTTTTTTTGAAAAACCGGAAAGCGGAGTCACACCCTATAATTAAATTATACACATGAACGTTCAGCACCATCTGTCTCGAACAAATTAGAGCTGCCCAAACTAGCCCTTTAACCATTTGCTCTTCTACCATTTATTGGGCGCACGGAAGCGTTTGCTAACCCACCTAATCAAACCAATCCCATCCAATGGACACCAAGCATAGATAAAGACAAGTATATGACGATAACTATAACATCTAGACAAATTCCAATCTCTATAACTCAGATAAAATTACAAGACTGACAAAACTCACGTTGAACCCTTTGTCCTAATAGGTTCAACTCCCTCACCACTCTCAAAAAGAAAAACAGAAGATTACAATTGAGATCACTCACCAACCCGAGCAATCTTCCTAACCGAAGTTGACGATCCCTCGATTAGATCTTCTTCTTTCTGTCTTGGATAGCGAAGTCCTAAGACCAAAGTATGAACTTTATCATAGATTTTCTTGTGGATGCGCATCCTGAATCTCTACTTTGTGCTATGCTTTATGCCTCCACCCTCACCCCATATATATAGGATAAAAAAATCATATTCTAGTCATAATAGGATTTCCTAAATAAGAATAAAATGGAAATCCTATTATGCCTAAAATATTCCATCAACATCATATTTTATATCATAAATAGGATTTCCTAAAATAAGAATCACAGTACATCTAAAATAGCACATCATTAATTATGGACATCCAAATCTAATCAAATCAAATATTTAACCAGATTTGAATTCCACAAATATGTTGTTACCAAATTCATACTGGACTCCAACAATCTCCCCCTCCAGTATGATGAGAGGGTGTTAACCCTATGGCTCCTCAACTGGACTCCATGCATGTCATCCAACGACAGAATACATGCTCCCATATGCCAGTGATCTTCGATCCCCCGAGTTTCTTTGCATCTTCCTTTGTCTGTAGCTCCTCGACAATCACGTCGATGCTAGCTGCAATGCATAGCACTTCATGCACCACCGGGATCCTATCAATATTAATGACAGGACCAAGACCGAAGCCCCTGACGATCAGCCTCACCGTAAGTCTCGGCTACCTATCCCTAACTTTCGTCTTCTACTGGAAAGTGTTAACGTACCGACGAGCTTCTTACCTTTGGCTGACCTAACAAAGCGGACAGTACAGTTTTTACGAGATTCGAGCACCTAAACATGCCCACCTTCGTGTTCGAACTTGAAGCTCTGCTATATACACGCGTCCTCAAGCAGAACATTACGCACTGTGCATGCCATTAATGACCCATAGCTCCCCCTAAACTATGTGAATGATGATATTTTTGCCTCAGATTGAGTTTGCTGCAAACCTTGATCTCCTCTCTGGCTTCGAACTGTTGAAACCAATGTCGCTCCGAGAAGCTTTGGCAAGCTACCTGTCGCCAAAATTGGATCCGTAGAGAAACTCCACCTGGAGATCGACTAGTTCTTATGTGACCGACAGACTGACCCTCAATCTTTAACTCATCACTATCTGTCTTTTTGTTTCGACGAACCGAATCCTCTGTATCCCTCAAAACTTTTCGAAGACCCTCCTCAGAAAGTTCTAGACCATCCACCTCCTGTTAAACACCTCTTGAGCCTCTATCTGATGTCTGTGGCCTGCCTGTACAGCTCAGCGGCTTGAGCCTGTACATGCCATAACACAAATCTCCTCGAGCCAGCTGTTAGGAACCCTTCACAAGCATCCAATCTTTGTGCCCAAACAGACTGTGACAGCCATCATATGCCAACCTCTCTACCGAAACCAAGTTATAGCACAAACTCGGTACATGTCACATACCCCTGAGGACGAGCTTCTCACCAAACTCTGCCGTCAAGTGCATATCACCGATGCATACAATTGCAGTCGTTTCCTTGTCGTCCATCTTCACACGTCCAAATATGTCACCGCAGTATGACGTGAAGATCCTCTTATATAGAGTGGCGTGATATGACGCCCCCATGTCTATGACCCAATCGCCATCATGACACATGCCACAAGGTTCCTTTGCATCGATCGCTGCGATAATGATATCTCCAAACACCATAAAATCCTCCTGATCGTTCTTGTCCTTGGCCTTCTCAGCTTTAAACTTCATGTAGTTCCTCTTGATATGGCCCCTTTTGTTACAGTGATAGCAGCCCTCCTTGCGGTCCACAATCGCAAGATCCCGAGAACTCTTCCATGTCCTAGCCTGTGACTTAGGTCTTTCCTTCCCGTAAGAAGCCACTAGAGCGAACTCCTACGACGATTCCACTTTCTTGTGCCGGACCTCCTCATTCAACAAGCTACTTTTGACTACATCCATCATGACAACTCCATCGGGCGCGGAGTTGCTCACCGACATCACCATCATCTCCCAGCTTTCCGACAGAGAACTCAAAAGCAATAGGGCCTGAAGCTCATCATCAATCATCGTCTTCATCACAGACAGCTGATTGATGATATCCTGAACCTCGTTCATATGTTGTGCCACTGAGGCACCCTCCGTGTACTTCGAGTTGATGAGTTGGCAAATAAGAAATGCCTTGTTGCCAGCCGTCTTTATTTCATACAGCGAATGCAGCTTCTCCCATGATATTTTTTCTGAACTCTCCATGGATACGTAGTGAAACACCGAGTCGTTCAGCCATTGGTGGATGAATCCAACGGCCTTCCGATCTAGTCATTTCCAGTCTTCATCTGTTTTGTTCGATGGCTTTGTACTGTCGCCCTCCAACGGACCATGCAAATCATTACACCAGAGTAGATCTTCCATCCTTGGCTTCCAAATTGGCTAGCTCTCCCCTGTGAAGGTGATCATACGAGTGTTCATCTTCTCCATAGACATGGTTGCCAGAACCTCCAAAGCTCTGATACCAATTGTTGGGAAAGCAGTGTAACCCGAAACGGAGTTGGCCCATGAGATGCGATATTGAATTGGGCTATATACCTTAAAAGATAATTCTCATGTTAGGCATGATCCAATCCCAATTATCTACCGCACATGGTCCCACCTCCTAAACGATGTGGGAATAAATTACCAACTCCATTGCCACCCCCCATTTAAGTGCTCAACCGGAAACACGATACAATCCAACAAGTAAATCTCCTTATACCTTCTATTGAGTTTAATCCCTTCAAATAAACAGTTCTTTTCCATGGTGATAATAAATTTGGGTAAAAGCTCACCACGCATAATGAAAATAAATGGAGAGAGTAGGCAACCTTTTCAGATACCATAGTTGGGAGAGAACTTGGATGATGGTGAGCCATACAAAATTTCAAATGAAACAGTGATAGTACACAGCATTATAAGATGATGGTGTTTTTGCCTTTGGACTAGAAAAGATAGTCCCACATCGGCTACACCAAATGGTGAGTATCTCAATATAATGCATTGCTTGTGTTGAGGTATGCACATGAGGTGTAGTGGGGCACAAGTTTGTGCCATGTGGGAGTATTTTTCTAGAAGGAAAAAGGATTAACTCCAATAAGGATGCAAGTTGATTTTTGTTGTGTGGACTCGGACTCGGACGCGGACTCCAGGATTGTCTCGTGCATGCACGGGAGTGTTCGGGGGGTAGGCGTGGACTGGCACACTTCTATGCTGATTGTGGGATGATCTAAAATATTAAACTCTATTATTGAGTATTGGTATTTTAGTCCCACATCGGATAGGAGAAGAGGTGAAGTCTCAACTCCACTCGATAAATAGAGCCCCTTGACCTCCTTTGAAAGATGCACAAAGAAGAGAGTTGAGGGAGTCTGTTAAGTCCAGGAAGCCCGTTCAAGTCGCAAATATTGACTTACGAGCGTTCCAGAAGTTCTTCGTGAACTTGCTGGTTCCTGGAAGCTGTTCGTGCTCGTGTGGGGTGTAACACCCACTTTTCCAAAATAAGAATAAATTTGAACTTTTGTATTTTAATCATTAAAATAATTGATTTTAGTCATGGTATAATTTTTGGTGATTTTTAGTTATTTTAAAACTATTTAATTGAGTGAAATGTGAATTGGTGTTTTGCTAGTGTAACATTAGTCATACATGACCTAGAAGACTAATCATGACCAATGAGACCCAATCATGTATTTAGGATTTCAAATTTCTACTTTTAAGCCTAGGGGTATTTTGGTCATTTTGACACTTTGGTGAAATTGTGAATTATATTAATTAAATATGTGTTAGTTAAATTGTTGAGTCTTGACCTAGAAGTTAGCCTAATCTAGATTGTTAATCATGACCCTAGAGACTAAGTTAGAGGGTTTCATTAAGTAATTACATTAGTGAAATATCTAGATATTTGTTAAGGAGATATTTTAGGCTAAAGGTTAAAGGATGTTACTTTAATTGTGAGCCCTTAGATTAGCTAGAAATTGTTGGAGAAACCTTAGCCCCTCATCCTAAACCCTAACCCTAACTTAATGGCAGCCAACACACAACCCCACCCCCTATAAATACATCTCATTAATCATTTGCACCAATTTTAATTCATTTTATTTGCCTCTTTTGTGTTCTTCCCTAAACTTCTCCCAAAATATCCAAATCACCTCCAATTTGAGCCAAACTTCTTGCATTGGGATCCCCTACCATTGAGGTTGCTAAGGGGAGCTAGCTAGCAAGGTTGCACAAGCATTTGGCATCATCATTTGAAGAGGACACCCCCCTATCTTTGGTTTTCATTGAGTTTTCACTCAATAGGTAAAATGCCTCAAAACCTATTAATATTGTGA
Source organism: Iris pallida (assembly GCA_029216955.1). NCBI lineage: Eukaryota > Viridiplantae > Streptophyta > Magnoliopsida > Asparagales > Iridaceae > Iris > Iris pallida. Next base: position 23,005,587 of record JANAVB010011800.1, read on the forward strand.
TTTCTCTTCATGAATGCATGCATCTAGGTACCAGGGATATATAGGCTAAGTTTTGTAGGAATTAGATTGGGTTTGGTGTCCGTATCGGACACGTATCTAGGTTAATATTCAAGTGTTTGATGATTTGTCTCTGAGAATTAAATGTTATTGTTTTCGAAAACAAATTGCATCATCTTCTAACCCTATAGGTGTAGATCTTGGAACCCTAGCTCTGAGCACGAATCCGTGCTATTTTCGTGTCGAAAATCGACACGGACACGCTGCACGACGCTGTCGTGCAGTGCCCTGCTACCCGATCTCTTTTTCTCCCCACACAGGACACGTGGACACTTCAAACTTGACATGGGGGAGGGGGCAATGTCTGTCATGCCTCCCCCGAAGTTTGGTGTCGAATCGTGTCGTGTCGAGGGAGCACGGACACGTGCATTGGTTTTACACTGCACAGTGCGCGCAGTAGATCGCGTTCTGATACGCGTCTCGTGTCCTTTCTACACGACACGTGGACACGTATCAGGGTGTGGAACACGTAGCCTGACCCTAGGTGAACCTGTACACGTGATCATGAGATACAAGGACACGCGTGTCGTGTCCTACACTCGTGTGCACCTTTGCACGACACTGTGTTGTTTTGTGTCTGTGCGTGTGCCTAGAACGTGATTGTTTGTGTGCAGACACGTTGTGTCTTGCTGTGATGGACACGAATTGCTATGAGAGACACGAACACATGTGACACAGTTATTACCAACCATTTAAGTGTAATATTAGCATGAATTTATATGTCAATTAGCATTCTTTTCATTGTTCACTGACACAGCGCACTATTTTCACTTTTCTGATTTGGATATGTTCGTGTCCATTCTTGTGGACACGAATACCCTCCCTCTGACATATAAACATATGGACAACACCACTGTCCACCTGTCTTTGGGTTCACATGAGAATTGGTCCATTTTAGGTTCAAATGATAAAATTGATACATGGTTTCCATTTTTATTTTTACTGTTATTAACACTCAAACCTGAGATTACTGAAACAGTAATGTAAAACCTGAGTTTTGAACCTTGAAATGAAATGGTGGATTTGAATTTATGGAACTTAGTTAGGATTCCACTGATCTAAATCTATGGTCGTAAGTTAACTGTCATTGATAACTAATACTGTTTTACCTATAACCTGAGAACCCTTAACCAATGAACCTGAGTTTAATGGAATGTGGAAACTAAAATTTAGTCCTGTTTTGAATGATTAAAACACTAAACTGAGATTTTCCAAATGGTTAACCTGTGTTCTTTTCGAATTTTGATGACAAAAACCTGAGTTCACCCTTCCTTTGATCTGAAATCGATTAGGAGTTTGTATTGAATACCTGAGATAATGTATGTATATACAAAACTGAGATTTAACTGAGATTTACATTGAACCTGAAATTGGTTCACACTAAGTATGGATGAACTATCCTCATTTCTTTTTAACTGTTTGATGCATGAAAACTGAGATTCCTTATGTCTACAAAACTGATAACTGTGAGATTTCCTTGTGTGCTGAAAACTGAGACTTCCCATAAACACAAAAACCTGAGACACACCCTATTTTCCCTTCCCTTTTCCTGTTTTGTTTTCCTGAGAATTGGTTTTCTTTACAAAACTGAGAATTTCCTATGTTGTGATAACTGTATGTTCAACATGTAAAACCAGGGTAACCTGTTAACTGTTAGGAAGTCTGAAATATGTAGGATACATGACTTGATTTCCTTTTTCCTTTGAACTGAACATTGCAACTGTTGTGAAATGATTTTTGAGTCTATTATGAGTTGTTTTCTTTGGGTTGTTTTGAAGCCATGATGATTTTCCATTATTGCAAATGATCTGAGATGTGGTTTGGGATGTTTCCTAAGGGATATGCTAAGGGTAGGGGCTGAACCAAGGGACTGAAACCTGGGACTGAGTTCAGTCCCCTGGAACAGTGCCTTAGGATTTCATTCCCAGTTTTGGCAACCTGTTTTTTTCCCCTTTACATTACATGCCCTGTTCTTCACATCTGAGAAGTTATAATTGACACACATGAATGCACTGTTTTCCTAATGCCCTCAACTGTTTTCAGGATGCCATGATCCACACACAAGTGTCTTCACACACTACCTTGACCCCTTAACCCCCTCTATATGCATGCCTATTCACTACACACATGGACACCCCATGTTCACACACCACAGCTACTACACACTTTTTCCTTCCTTCTACTATTTTGTGTTTTCCTGCACCTTGTTTACACACCCACAGTTACATATGCTCCTCCTTATGCCTATCTATGTATGTATATATATATAATGTATACTCTAATATGGATGTATTTATATATATATGTAAAGTGGGGTTAATATATAAGTTATGAAGGTATTGTGGGTATGTAGATTGTGATAATCTATTGATGTATGGCTATCACATAGACATGTATTGTATTAGGTAGGGGGCACAGATCTTTGGGTTGACTTGTGTATGTGTAGAGTGCTAACTAGGCTTGATTGGGCTAAGGTAGGTTAGTACAGACTTGTTAGGCCTAGTTAGTTGAGTTTAGACTTGATTAGACTTGGTTGACCTAGTTTGACTTCTAGGGTTGACCAGAGTTGACCAAGAGTTGACTTTGGCCTAGATTGACCTAGAATCATGTAGAATGCATAGTAGGACTTCATTATACTATTCTGTACTTGTTGTGACTTGTGCTGTTCTGATTAGGAGCCAGACACCCCTCCTCGGGCAGTACTTTTCATATTGGACACTCAGATACAGGCGAGTACATTCTCTGATCGTTTCATACTTGTCACGATTTATATTCTCGCTCTAGATTACTTTTACTTGATGCTGTCACGTTATCATCACGGATTGGTACTCTATGGATCTCTTCTTGGGATGTTATCCCCCTTAGCGGGCGCATCGGATACTTTATGACATGTGTTTCATGTACATCATGTATTCCTTGTTTCTGCGTTATTCATGTACACTCATGTTCTCTCATGTTTTTTCATGTACGTTCATGTACTTTCATGTTCTTTCATGTACGCTCATGTTTCCTCATGTGTTTCCTGTGTAACCAAAACATCATGTACGTAACGTAACTTGAATAGATCTTTGTATATTGATTGTGGGTAGGGGTGAGTATAAATGGTCATGTGATTTACCCATCATGTTCACTCTGTTACTTTTTATGTTTTATCATGTACACATCAGCCTTATTGGCTGATATCCCACATGTTTACTCATATACATCATGTACAACCTAAGCCAATTACATGCCATCTCGTACTCTACATCACTAGTCACTTACAGTTCTTACTTATCATGTATATATTTCCAGTTATCAAATATCTCTCCTGTTTTATGTACATCTTCTTACAGCGTTTCATGTATCTTACTCTATTGCCTGCTTTATATTTCCTGCCTTGATATGAACTGCATGAGATGTACTGTGCTCGCTCCTGTCCTGACTGGACCTGTTGAAAATATTACAGAGGATGAGGATGAGGCCCTTTGTACCACCTATTACGGAGCAGGCTTAGACGACACCTGCGACCTGGCTCCTCTGGAGGACCTAGCTGCAGTTCAGGATACTACTCCCATAGTCTAGGCTAGTCAGCTAGGCTTTATCTTTCTTTTCAGCATTGTTTTTGGCTTTCAGTTGTTGTTTTGAGATGTATATATTCTTTCATATTCTGTAGTTGAGACTTGTACTTGGAATATTTTCTGAGATGTTATCTTAGACACTAGACTCTTCTGATTATCTGTACTTTATTTTTAGTTCTATATCATATCGTACTTTTCTTCCTTAGTTGTGATTGAGTTTACATTCTGCTATGTCACCCCCATTCGGGGAGTATAAATTGCCTGGCATTATATATTGTTAGATGTTGTGACCTAGGACAGCGTTCTACCGCCGACACTGCGGCGTAGGCTGGACGTACCCACTTCTCGTGCCCTTACTCTAGGGTGCGGGTCGTGACACGTTTTTAGTGGTGGCCCATGCAGGTCGAGTTTATGTAGTGGTATTCGAACTAGAGTATCACTACAGCCTGCAGTAGGAGTAGAATATTTTGGGGTACTCAATCACCTTAGGAAAAGCTCTTAACTTGATTCTTGTTATCAAATTCTTGCTACTTGAATACTTTCTTTTGAAAATAAACTGTCCTCCCTTGATTAATCGCTTCTTTCTCAGCAATTGATATCCTTGTTTGATCTGTCTTCAGGATGGTAGAGACGCGGTTACAGCGTGCCATTCAGGGAGATACTGTAGAGGGGACTGCTACCTCTCAGCCAGTTCGGCAGGGTCGGGAGGCTACAGCTCCTGCCACCTCTGCTCATATTGGGACTTCAGCAGCAGCTGAGGGTATGCCTTCACGAGATCGGAGGCAGGACCCAGTCACTCCAGAGATGTCTTTCCGGCAGCCGCCGCCTACAGGACACGTGGACGCGGCGCAGATGTTTGCCTACTTCCAGCAGTTCATGGACAGACAGCAGGCTCGACAGGATAGAGGCATGGAGTTGGCCGTCACGACAGCCGCGGCTCGACCAGTGGTGCAGCAGCCGAAGACACCTGGGATCGAGCAGTTCCAGAAGATGAGCCCCAGAGACTTCTTGGGGACAGAGGGGATTATATATGCTGACGAGTGGATCGAGCATATAGAGGAGATCTTCAGCCTGGCCCGGATACCAGCAGATCTCCAGATAGAGGCTGCAGCTAGCCGGATGCGAGATCTTGCTCGCACCTGGTATCAGTCGGACCCCAGGGTGGGGGTACCAGGGCAGACTTGGGAGCAGTTCAGGGGTTTCTTCAAGAAGAAGTTCTTTCCAGATTCAGCAGTCAGAGCCTTGGAGACGCAGTTTGAGAGCTTGGTCCAGGGGAGCCTCTCAGTAGAGGAGTATATGGGAGAATTTGGCCGTCTCGGCAGGTTCGTAGAGGGATTGAGCGAGACGGCGAAGGCCCAGAGGTTCCGGAAGGGTCTGGTCAGGGAGGTCAAGTCCTTGACCAAGGGCAACAGGGATGCCACGTTCGAGGAGATTCTGACAGGAGCCTTATTGGCAGAGGATGATCTTGAGCTTAGGCTCAAGAGGGGACGAGACCCAGTTGGGGGCAGCAGTAGCGGAGGCCAGGCCAAGAGGCCTCACTTTCAGCACCAGCAGCCGAGGCAGTTCCAGCCGCAGCCGTTCCAGCAGAGACAGCAACAGCAGAGACAGCAGCAGGCTCCTAGACAGCAGCATGTTATTTTTTGCCCTTTCTGTAAGAAACCAGGGCACGATTGGAGTGAGTGTCGGATGAGGCTAGGCAAGTGCCTACTCTGTGGATCATCAGATCATCAGTTGAGAGAGTGTCCCAAGTCTGCGGAACGGACAGCTCAGGGAGCTGGAGCCAGGGCTCCAGTAGGCCAGCAGCAGGCTAGAGGAGGCCAGCAGGGGCGAGCTTACGCCATGACGTTTGAGGATGCTCAGGCAGTAGGAGAGGCACTTGCAGGTTCTGTTCTTTTCGATTCCATTCCTACCTTTCCTCGTTGTTTCCATCTTGAAATTCAATTCCATCTGTTCCTATCTTTCCTATTTGTTGATAATTTAGAATCTGTATGTTTTGTTGTTGATTTAACCTTTTACCGAATCATATGGGCTAGGTCGCCTCAATTATGGAATCTAGAGTCTCCGATAGTTATATTAGTTGGTACGGCGAGGGCATAGTCTGTGTTGCAGACTCCATGGGTGTCGTAGCCTTACTTACTAATATGGCGAGGAAATTCTGATTATCATGATTCTGGATAGACGCATATGATTATCTAATTATACTAGAATAATTTCAAAAACCTACTATTTCCATCTTTCGTTTCAGTCTTTCAAAATATATATATATATATATATATATATATATAAATAGATTGGTAAAATGTTTGATACTATTCTAAGACTTTGAATTGATTAGGGGTGTTTAACCTAGGAGGAGTACGACCATCTTAATTTCGAGGACGAAATTCTTTTAAGGGGGGTAGACTTGTAACACCCACTTTTCCAAAATAAGGGTAAATTTGAACTTTTGTATTTTAATCATTAAAATAATTAATTTTAGTCATGGTATGATTTTTGGTGATTTTTAGTTATTTTAAAACTATTTAATTGAGTGAAATGTGAATTGGTGTTTTGCTAGTGTAACATTAGTCATACATGACCTAGAAGACTAATCATGACCAATGAGACCCAATCATGTATTTAGGATTTCAAATTTCTACTTTTAAGCCTAGGGGTATTTTGGTCATTTTGACACTTTGGTGAAATTGTGAATTATATTAATTAAATATGTGTTAGTTAAATTGTTGAGTCTTGACCTAGAAGTTAGCCTAATCTAGATTGTTAATCATAACCCTAGAGACTAAGTTAGAGGGTTTCATTAAGTAATTACATTAGTGAAATATCTAGATATTTGTTAAGGAGATATTTTAGGCTAAAGGTTAAAGGATGTTACTTTAATTGTGAGCCCTTAGATTAGCTAGAAATTGTTGCAGAAACCTTAGCCCCTCATCCTAAACCCTAACCCTAACTTAATGGCAGCCAACACACATCCCCACCCCCTATAAATACATCCCATTAATTATTTGCACCAATTTTAATTCATTTTATTTGCCTCTTTTGTGTTCTTCCCTAAACTTCTCCCAAAATATCCAAATCACCTCCAATTTGAGCCAAACTTCTTGCATTGGGATCCTCTACCATTGAGGATGCTAAGGGGAGCTAGCTAGCAAGGTTGCACAAGCATTTGGCATCATCATTTGAAGAGGACACCCCCCCCCATCATTGGTTTTCATTGCGTTTTCACTCAATAGGTAAAATACCTCAAAACCTATTAATATTGTGATTTCTCTTCATGAATGCATGCATCTAGGTACCAGGGATCTATAGGCTAAGTTTTGTAGGAATTAGATTGGGTTTGGTGTCCGTATCTGACACGTATCTAGGTTAATATTCAAGTGTTTGATGATTTGTCTCTGAGAATTAAATGTTATTATTTTCGAAAAACAAATTGCATCATCTTCTAGCCCTATAGGTGTAGATCTTGGAACCCTAGCTCTGAGCACGAATCCGTGCTATTTTCGTGTCGAAAATCGACACGGACACGCTGCACGACGCTGTCGTGCAGTGCCCTGCTACCCGATCTCTTTTTCTCCCCACACAGGACACGTGGACACTTCAAACTTGACATGGGGGAGGGGGCAATGTCTGTCATGCCTCCCCCGAAGTTTGGTGTCGAATCGTATCGTGTCGAGGGAGCACGGACACGTGCACTGGTTTTACACTGCACAGTGCGCGCAGTAGATCGCGTTCTGATACGCGTCTCGTGTCCTTTCTACACGACACGTGGACACGTATCAGGGTGTGGAACACGTAGCCTGACCCTAGGTGAACCTGTACACGTGATTACGAGATACAAGGACACGCGTGTCGTGTCCTACACTCGTGTGCACCTCTGCACGACACTGTGTTGTTTTGTGTCTGTGTGTGTGCCTAGAACGTGATTGTTTGTGTGCAGACACGTTGTGTCTTGCTGTGATGGACACGAATTGCTATGAGAGACACGAACACATGTGACACAGTTATTACCAACCATTTAAGTGTAATATTAGCATGAATTTATATGTCAATTAGCATTCTTTTCATTGTTCACTGACACTGTGCACTATTTTCACTTTTCTGATTTGGACACGTTCGTGTCCATTCTTGTGGACACGAATACCCTCCCTCTGACATATAAACATATGGACAACACCACTGTCCACCTGTCTTTGGGTTCACATGAGAATTGGTCCATTTTAGGTTCAAATGATAAAATTGATACATGGTTTCCATTTTTATTTTTACTGTTATTAACACTCAAACCTGAGATTACTGAAACAGTAATGTAAAACCTGAGTTTTGAACCTTGAAATGAAATGGTGGATTTGAATTTATGGAACTTAGTTAGGATTCCACTGATCTAAATCTATGGTTGTAAGTTAACTGTCATTGATAACTAATACTGTTTTACCTATAACCTGAGAACCCTTAACCAATGAACCTGAGTTTAATGGAATGTGGAAACTAAAATTTAGTCCTGTTTTGAATGATCGAAACACTAAACTGAGATTTCCCAAATGGTTAACCTGTGTTCTTTTCGAATTTTGATGACAAAAACCTGAGTTCACCCTTCCTTTGATCTGAAATCGATTAGGAGTTTGTATTGAATACCTGAGATAATGTATGTATATACAAAACTGAGATTTAACTGAGATTTACATTGAACCTGAAATTGGTTCACACTAAGTATGGATGAACTATCCTCATTTTTTTACCTGTTTGATGCATGAAAACTGAGATTCCTTATGTCTACAAAACTGATAACTGTGAGATTTCCTTGTGTGCTGAAAACTGAGACTTCCCATAAACACAAAAACCTGAGACACACCCTATTTTCCCTTCCCTTTTCCTGTTTTGTTTTCCTGAGAATTGGTTTTCTTTACAAAACTGAGAATTTCCTATGTTGTGATAACTGTATGTTCAACATGTAAAACCAGGGTAACCTATTAACTGTTAGGAAGTCTGAAATATGTAGGATACATGACTTGATTTCCTTTTTCCTTTGAACTGAACATTGCAACTGTTGTGAAATGATTTTTGAGTCTATTACGAGTTGTTTTCTTTGGGTTGTTTTGAAGCCATGATGATTTTCCATTATTGCAAATGATCTGAGATGTGGTTTGGGATGTTTCCTAAGGGATATGCTAAGGGTAGGGGCTGAACCAAGGGACTGAAACCTGGGACTGAGTTCAGTCCCCAGGAACAGTGCCTTAGGATTTCATTCCCAGTTTTGGCAACCTGTTTTTTTTCCCTTTACATTACATGCCATGTTCTTCACATCTTAGAAGTTATAATTGACACACATGAATGCACTGTTTTCCTAATGCCCTCAAATGTTTTCAGGATGCCATGATCCACACACAAGTGTCTTCACACACTACCTTGACCCCTTAACCCCCTCTATATGCATGCCTATTCACTACACACATGGACACCCCATGTTCACACACCACTGCTACCACACACTTTTTCCTTTCTTCTACTATTTTGTGTTTTCCTGCACCTTGTTTACACACCCACAGTTACATTTGCTCCTCCTTATGCCTATCTATGTATGTATATATATATAATGTATACTCTAATATGGATGTATTTATATATATATGTAAAGTGGGGTTAATATATAAGTTATGAAGGTATTGTGGGTATGTAGATTGTGATAATCTATTGATGTATGGCTATCACATAGACATGTATTGTATTAGGTAGGGGGCACAGATCTTTGGGTTGACTTGTGTATGTGTAGAGTGCTAACTAGGCTTGATTGGACTAAGGTAGGTTAGTACAGACTTGTTAGGCCTAGTTAGTTGAGTTTAGACTTGATTAGACTTGGTTGACCTAGTTTGACTTCTAGGGTTGACCAGAGTTGACCAAGAGTTGACTTTGGCCTAGATTGACCTAGAATCATGTAGAATGCATAGTAGGACTTCATTATACTATTCTGGACTTGTTGTGACTTGTGTTGTTCTGATTAGGAGCCAGACACCCCTCCTCGGGCAGTACTTTTCATATTGGACACTCAGATACAGGCGAGTACATTCTCTGATCGTTTCATACTTGTCACGATTTATATTCTCGCTCTAGATTACTTTTACTTGATGCTGTCACGTTATCATCACGGATTGGTACTATATGGATCTCTTCTTGGGATGTTATCCCCCTTAGCGGGCGCATCGGATACTTTATGACATGTGTTTCATGTACATCATGTATTCCTTGTTTCTGCGTTATTCATGTACACTCATGTTCTCTCATGTTCTTTCATGTACGTTCATGTACTTTCATGTTCTTTCATGTACGCTCATGTTTCCTCATGTGTTTCCTGTGTAACCAAAACATCATGTACGTAACGTAACTTGAATAGATCCTTGTGTATTAATTGTGGGTAGGGGTGAGTATAAATGGTCATATGATTTACCCATCATGTTCACTCTGTTACTTTTCATGTTTTATCATGTACACATCAGCATTATTGGCTGATGTCCCATATGTTTACTCATGTACATCATGTACAACCTAAGCCAATTACATGCCATCTCGTACTCTACATCACTAGTCACTTACAGTTCTTACTTATCATGTATATATTTCCAGTTATCAAATATCTCTCCTGTTTCATGTACATCTTCTTACAGCGTTTCATGTATCTTACTCTATTGCCTGCTTTATATTTCCTGCCTTGATATGAACTGCATGAGATGTACTGTGCTCGCTCCTGTCCTGATTGGATCTGTTGAAAATATTACAGAGGATGAGGATGAGGCCCTTTGTACCACCTATTACGGAGCAGGCTTAGACGACACCTGCGACCTGGCTCCTCTGGAGGACCCAGCTGCAGTTCAGGATACTACTCCCATAGTCTAGGCTAGTCAGCTAGGCTTTATCTTTCTTTTCAGCATTGTTTTTGGCTTTCAGTTGTTGTTTTGAGATGTATATATTCTTTCATATTCTGTAGTTGAGACTTGTACTTGGAATATTTTCTGAGATGTTATCTTAGACACAAGACTCTTCTGATTATCTGTACTTCATTTTGAGTTCTATATCATATCGTACTTTTCTTCCTTTGTTGTGATTGAGTTTACATTCTGCTATGTCACCCCCATTCGGGGAGTATAAACTGCCTGGCATTATATATTGTTAGATGTTGTGACCTAGGACAGCGTTCTACCGCCGACACTGCGGCGTAGGCTGGACGTACCCACTTCTCGTGTCCTTACTCTAGGGTGCGGGTCGTGACATGGGGCGAATAAAGCTTTGAGCAACGGTGGTTCATTCACCCCAGCATCTCATTCTCGCCTGTCATCGCAGTTGCGGCCTTTTACAGTAACTTCTTTTTAGAAGCTCTACTGCCGATAGTTGCTGCCTTTTACAGTAACTTCTTTTTAGAAGCTCTACTGTCGATAGTTGCTTGCACAAAGTCTCTTTAGATTTTTTTGTGTATTACGTAGAATCTTTTTAGATCCTCGTAATTCAGAATCCTCCAGGATCTCTGTTGCACATCTTCTTTAAGGTGCTGCATTTGAAACGTTGTGTGTACAATTGTTTCAGTTTTAGAATTTTCCATCGAAAATTGTGCCTCGGCACTAACAATCTCAAAGCTTTATTCAGAAGATGGATAATTCTCGTGCTTCGCTCATCGATACCGGCTTTAACAAGTTTGAAAAATTCAATGGCGAACACTTCCAGATATGGAGACGAAAGGTCACTTTAAATCTTCAACTCGTGAATGTTGATCACGTGCTGTCAGAAGAAGAACCGATCGTTCCAACCACTGGATTTGCTGTGGCTGTGGCCGCTGCTACGATCAAGCAAGCGAAGTGGAAGAGAGAAAACAGTATATGTAAACTACTGATACTCAATTCCATGGAAGACTCTTTGGCAGAGTCCTACTCCAAGAAGACATCTGCCAAAGAGATATGGGACTCCTTGGGAAAGCTCTATGAAGATGACGAGAACCGGTCCAAGATCTTCATGGTAGAAAAATATCACAAGTGGACCTTCGAAGACGAGAAGGCGATGCTGCCCAAAGTGAAGGAGTTTCTGAAGTTGCGTCAGAAACTAGAAGACGAGAACATGCCCCTCGTCGACAAGTTTGTCGTTGGAGGGATCGTCGCGAAACTTCCTACAGAATGGAGCAACTTCTATGCAAGGATGCATCGAAAGAAGATGGAAATTAGCTTGGAAGATTTCTTGCAAGAGATCCATGTTGAGGACGAGATGCGCTCTCAACAGAAGATGGATACTCTGTCCAAACAACTGGCGAAGGCAAATCTGGTCCAAACCAGAGAGTACCAGAGGAAGCAGGCTGCTTCTCATCGCAAAAAGAAGGACTTCACGAATCTGAAAGTGAAGGGTCCTGCTTTCAAGCAGCAGAAGTCCAAGTCCCATGTGACTTGCTTCAATTGTGGCAAGAAGGGCCACTACAAATCTGAATGCAAGTCCAAGCCCAAAGAACAAGGTGAGCCTAGTAAGGTTTCTATGATTACTAATCTAGTTGCCATGATAGCACAGGTTGCAACTATGGGGACTGACTTGGACTGGTGGATAGACACTGGTGCGACCTGCCATGTCTGTTCAGACAAAGACTGGTTCGTCTCTTATGAGCCAACTTCAGAGAAGGTCATAATGGCAAACCAGGCACAAGCTGAAGTACTGGGGATCGGGACGGTGGAGCTGAAACTCACATCGGGGAACACTCTGACGCTTCAAGGTGTGAAGCATGTTCCAGTAATTGCTAAGAACCTGATCTCTGGAAGTCTGCTCTGCAACGCAGGCTTGAGGATGGACATCAATGCTGGCCAGTTGGTGATGTCCAAGAAGGGTACATTCTTCGGGAAAGCTTTCCAAACTGAAGGAATGTACAAGATTCAGCTTGTTGTAACCCAGCATGATAATATAAATGCAATCACTTTTTCTGATTATTCTCTTGAGTTGTGGCATAATAGGCTAGGACATGTTCATTGTAAAAGGATTAACAGAATGTCTAGTCTAGGACTTATCTCCAAGTGTGGGGGTAAGGTAGAGAAATGCGAAGTATGTGCTCAGAGAAAGATCACAAGAAAACCCTTTCACAGGGTCCATCAAAGCACATATCTTCTGGAGTTGGTTCACTCAGATATCTGTGACTTCAAACAATTCTCTACAAAGGCCGGAATGAAGTATTTCATTACTTTCATCGATGACTTCTCAAAGTATGCTTTCGTCTACTTGCTCAAGTCTAAAGACGAAGCATTCGAGAAGTTCAAGGAGTTCAGGGCCGAGGCTGAGCGGCAAACTGGACAACAACTCAAGAGGTTAAGGAGTGATCGAGGCGGGGAGTATCGGTCTCATGAATTCTTATCATTCTGCAAAGAACATGGAATCATCAATGAGACAACGGCTCCGTACTCTCCTCAATCCAACGGAGTAGCAGAAAGGAAGAACAGAACGTTGACAGAGATGATGAACTCCATGCTGTTGACTGCGGGTCTTCCAAAGTGTTATTGGGGAGAAGCTGCACTAACGGCAACGTTCATTCTGAACAGAGTGCCATATGCAACTTCCGACATAACTCCTCATGAACTCTGGTTCAAAGTCAGACCTAACTTGAATGTCATTTGAGTGTGGGGGTGTCTGGCTTATGTGAAGCTCCCGGATCTGAAGATTCAGAAGCTGGGACAAGGACTACGAAGGCGATCTTCTTGGGGTATGCCGAGAAGAGTGATGCTCGGAGATTCCTTGATATCGAGTCAAACCATATCATCGAATCTCGCGATGCTGAATACTTTGAAGACAAGTTTGCAAAACACAAGAATATTGTTCTCGCGGATCTTCCGGAGAATGATGAGGGTACAAAGCAGACAGAAGTCTTTAATGAACCAGTAGTCCAAGATGAAGCTGTCGTCAAGGAGACACCAGCTGAACCAGAACTCGCTGAGCCGTCAACTAAGCGAACGAGGAGGCCGAAAGACTTCGGAGATGACTTCGTAACCTATCATGTGGAAGCAGATCCGCTTACCTATGATGAGGCAATGAAGACCAGAGATGCTGTATTCTGGAAGGAGGCGATAGACAACGAGATTGACTCAATCACCTCCAACAACACATGGGTATTGGTTGACCTGCCAGAAGGAGCAAGACCCATCGGATGCAAATGGATCTTCAAGAAGAAGATGAAAGGACATGGAACCATTGACAAGTTCAAGGCCAGGCTAGTGGCCAAGGGGTTTGCTCAGAAGCAGGGGATCGACTACTTTGACACTTATGCTCCAGTAGCTCGGATGACAACTATTAGATTGTTAATTGCTCTAGCAGTAATACACAAGCTGGTGATACATCAGATGGATGTGAAAACGGCATTCCTTAATGGCGAGCTGACCGAAGAGATCTACATGCAACAACCAGAAGGTTTTGTCGTCAGAGGTCTGGAAGACAAAGTCTGCAAGTTGATAAAGTCTCTGTATGGTTTGAAACAAGCTCCCAAAATGTGGCATAAAAAGTTTGACAATGTGATAAGATCAAATGGCTACAGGGTCAGTAAAACAGACAAGTGTGTCTATACGAAGTTTGCTGACGGAAGAGGAGTAATCGTATGTCTTTACGTGGACGACATGCTAATCCTAGGTACGGATTTAAGCTGCGTCACAGAGACAAAGAAATTTCTCTCGACCAAGTTCAGTATGAAGGACTTGGGGGATGCCGACGTAATCTTGGGGCTCAAGATCATCCGGACAGGCACTGGAATAGCGCTGTCACAATCTCATTATATTGAGAAGATGCTCACTCGCTACGGGTATCAAGATCTTCCTTTTATTGATACACCGTACCGGAGTGATCAGAAGCTGGAGCTAAATTCGACGGAAAGCGTCAGGCAGTTGGAGTACGCTAGCGTCATCGGAAGCTTGATGTACGCTACTACTGCCACAAGGCCTGACATAGCTTTTGCAGTGGGAATGCTGAGTCGGTTCACTAGCAATCCAGGCGTTGAGCACTGGAAAGCTGTGAAGCCTGTTATGAGATATCTCAAGAAAACTCAGACATATGCATTTTTCTACAGTGGAGATCCGTCAGTAGTGGAAGGCTTCAGTGATGCTAGCTGGTGTTCAGATATGGAGAGCGAGTATTCCACAGGTGGATTCGTATTCGCCATGGACGGAGCTGCTATATCGTGGAAGTCGAAGAAGCAGACTATGTTATCTCGCTCCTCCATGGAATCTGAATTCTTTGCATTGGATGCTGCTGCAGATGAAGCAGAGTGGCTTCGGGAGCTCATGTATGATCTTTCGGTAGTTGGGGCTCAGATACCGACAATACCGATATACTGTGACAACCAGGCGGCAGCAGCAGTGGCATCAAATAAACTCTTTAACAGGAAGAAGAGAACGGTGCGGTTGAAGCACAGAGCAGTACACGATCTTATCAAGAGAGGTGTTATTGCAGTGATTGATGTTCGGAGTCAAGAGAACCTGGCGGATCTGTTCACCAAGGGCCTCAAGCGCCAGCTGATCGATGACACAACTTATAAAATGGGCTTGAAGGCATTCTGACATTGTGTTATTACAATCCTACCATAAAGTTTTATGCTATTAGTTCAAAGAGAAATCTACTAGGCATCTAGCTTTTGGTTCAAGGGAGGACTATTAACCAGAAGAATATCAGGAACGGTGGGTACTTGTCCTCTGAGACATGGAGAGGTTACGGACCTACAACCACTGTTGTCTACTGTTGTTTTCTGCGGAAAACGGATCCTGTGGGAAGGTTGGCTTAAATGCCTTAATGAGTTCTCAGGCAGAGTGAATGCCTGGAGTGCTTTACAGGAAGCACGGTAGTGCAGCACTACAAGGAGTGTAACTCCATGCTACAGTGAGGTGACTTCACCATGAGGTTCCCAGTTAGGGGTAATGCCTCGGCTTTGTAAGCCAAGTCACAGCGGAGTAGCACCGCAAATAGGCAGGTAGCCTAATGATGTATGATAATCGTAATAAAGAGAGGTAGACAGCACTACAAAGAGGACGATGTCCTCATGTTACAGTGGCATGACACCATGAAGAGGTACCAGGTAGGGTAAAGCCTCGGCTTCGCAAGCCATGTCATAGCGGCGTAACACCGCACGGAAGCGCAAGGCTTCATGCTGGGTAGTTTGGCACTACAAAGGGGCTTGTGAGCTCATGCTACAGTAGTATGACACTACGATGAGGTACCCAGGTGGGGTAAAGCCTCGGCTTTAAGCCATGTCATAGCGGCATAGCACCGCAAAGAAGCGCAATGCTTCATGCCATGACTCTTTATAAAAAACTCACCTATAGTGTATGGACAGAGATATCAGGCCGTCTCTTGAGGGTAAACTTGTAGACGCCTAAAAATTATACACTGAAATCAGGCTGGCACAAGGCCTTCAATGTGCAGCCAGAAGCACAGTTGATGTTATTATGTGAGTAGGAAGAATTGCAGTTATGGTGCAGAATTCAAGGCTTAGTCCATTCTTGTATCATGCTGTTATTTAACCTATGCGGGAAGATTCAAGTCGTAGCGATATCTCTCCTAATGCATGATGGGCAGTCACTATGGGGAACGCTCAACCCATATATTGAGATATATGGGGGATTGTTGGTGTTTTTGCCTTTGGACTAGAAAAAATAGTCCCACATCGGCTACACCAAATGGTGAGTATCTCAATATAATGCATTGCTTGTGTTGATGTGTGCACATGAGGTGTAGTGGGGCACAAGTTTGTGCCATGTGGGAGTATTTTCCTAGAAGGAAAAAGGATTAACTCCAACAAGGATGCAAGTTGATTTTTGTTGTGCGGACTCGGACTCGGACGCGGACTCCAGGATTGTCTCGTGCATGCACGGGAGTGTTCGGGGGGTAGGCGTGGACTGGCACACTTCTATGCTGATTGTGGGATGATCTAAAATATCAAACTCTATTATTGAGTATTGATATTTTAGTCCCACATCGGATAGGAGAAGAGGTGAAGTCTCAACTCCACTCTATAAATAGAGCCCCTTGACCTCCTTTGAAAGATGCACCAAGAAGAGAGTTGAGGGAGTCTGTTAAGTCCAGGAAGTCCGTTCAAGTCGCAAATATTGACTTACGAGCGTTCCAGAAGTTCTTTGTGAACTTGCTGGTTCCTGGAAGCTGTTCGTGCTCGTGTGGGACGAATAAAGTTTTGAGCAACGGTGGTTCATTCACCCCAGCATCTCATTCTCGCCTGTCATCGCAGTTGCTGCCTTTTACAGTAACTTCTTTTTAGAAGCTCTACTGCCGATAGTTGCTGCCTTTTACAGTAACTTCTTTTTAGAAGCTCTACTGCCGATAGTTGCTTGCACAAAGTCTCTTTAGATTTTTTGTGTATTACGTAGAATCTTTTTAGATCCTCGTAGTTCAGAATCCTCCAGGATCTCTGTTGCACATCTTCTTTAAGGTGCTGCATTTGAAACGTTGTGTGTACAATTGTTTCAGTTTCAGAATTTTTTATCGAAAATTGTGCCTCGGCACTAACATAAGATCATGAGAGTTTCCACTTAACCCGAAGCTATGAAGAGCTTGGCTAATAAAATTCCAGCTAAGCCTATCATAGGCCTAGACCATATCGATCTTCAAGGCAAATAAACTTTGAATTGGGTTGAATTTAGCAATGGAGTGAAAGAATTCTTGAACAGTAATGATATTATCACCAATCTGCCTACCCGAGACAAAAGCGTTTTGAAATTGGGATATAAGTTTATGAAGAATTGGTCGTAATCTGTTGGCAATATCATATATATAAAACATCACAAAGAGAGATCGGATGTAAATCACAAGGACTCTTGGTCAGATTAATTAACAGTTTACTTAACAAGTTTCTATGCACTGTTTATATATCCACCCAAAAAAAAAAGTTTCTGCATAATTAAGAAGCATGGGAAAGGCTTAAGTAAAATATCATGCTAGTGGAGTATTTTCCATAAATTAATACACTTACCTAACATTTTCTTAAATCAATACCCTTGTTAGCAATTCGGCAAACGGAAAAAATTCGGGACGGCAAAAGTATGAGTATAAATCGGCTCAGTGCAAATAGAATACGTTCAAAAATTCGGTCAAATATTCGAAAAATAGAAATATTGAGGTTAGAAACTTCACATTCTTAAATATGTTGTCAAATTTGATTAATTAAACAGGTTTTCAGCACATTTTTTGTGCCAAATTTTTCAATAATTTATCCAGAACACATTTAAAACTTCGCATGCTTAAAATTTATGTATTGATTTGGATCTGTCAAAAGTACGCAAGTATTATATGTTTATGAAAGATACGGAAAAATTCGCGTATAATGCGAGTTTTATTCGGGTGATTGCTAACAAGGATCAATACACCTACCTAATTTTTTTTTAACAAAGTGATACATTGTTTAAGAGTTTAACCAGTAGGGATAAATTAAGGTTGTTTAAGGCCTCCGGCAAGCTGCACGGAGTCTCACCGGCCCAAGCCTGGGCTCTCGTCGGCGACTACTACAACCTCCACAAATATTTCCCTTCCATCGTGCTATCTTGCGGTAAACTCAACGCCCAAGATGATGGGAAACCGGGAAGCTACAGGTATATATGTCATGCATGTCAGGAAAGAATCGATTTGGATATATCCTCTTGTTTAGAGAATACGTGGAAAGAACTATGCAGAAATTTTTTTGTTTAAGGTTAGGGTTATTTAGTTTTTGAATCTAGTAAAATATTAGAATTATGTCTATAGATCTCCATATTGTTCATAAGAGGGGTTTGGTTCTCGTCATAAGGATTGGCATGGACTGATCGTTCAAAATGAAGATCTGAACTTAAATTTTGAATACTATACGATATCCTAAACAAAAAAGCTATTTGACTCCCAAATAAATTAGGTGATACCATCTTCCATTATGTGACATATGACATGACAGCTGACATGACAAAATTAAACATTAAATAGTTAAATTAATATTAATATTAATATTAAAATTAATAATATTAACATTAAATTAAAATTAGTATTAATATTAATATTAATATTAAAATTAATATTAGAATTAATATTAATATCAAATTAACATGAATATTAATACTTATATTAACATTAATTAACATTAACATTAATTTTAATATTAACATTATAATTAATACTAACATTAAATTAAAATTAGAATTATTATTAATAATAAAAAAATTGGATAATTAATTTTTTGGGTCTAAATATGACATGTCATCTGCCTTTTCAGTTGCCATGTCAGATGCACGTAATAGAATATAGCATCACCTAAAAATTTTGAGAGCCAAATAGCATAATTGTATCCTAAAACTAAACGAAAATATGTGACGATTGTGTGCCATTTGATCATGTTTCGGTTGTGGTTGCAGGTACAGCACCGCCGTGTTGCCCGGTTCGGCACAGGTTCACTGGGCTAAGGATCGGTTGGTGTCGATGGATTCAGAAGGGATGAGCTACACCTATGAAGTCATGGACAACAGCATGGGGTTCGGGGAGATGGTTGTGGCGCTGAAGGTGGTTCCGGCCGACCGCGGCTGCAAGATCGAGTGGTTGTACACTGGCGAGCCGGCCAGAGGTTGGACCCATGCCAAGTTCTCCAATCTTCTGAAAACCGGTGCCGATGAAGTTGCCAGCATAGTTGGGGATACTATCCGTGCTACTCATTAGCAAACAAGTGTGTGTGCGCGCGCGCGCATGTGTGTCGCTTCTAATGTCATAATTATCATGAAATATTGTTATAGTGCACGTATGGGGAGCAAACTTATAAATGACTATATATGAGGTCAAATAATAATCTATGTAATGCTTTAATATATGTAGTTGTGTGATTGCTTCAAATAATGTATGTAATATTTATGTAGTTGTGTGATTGCTTCAAATAATGAATGTAATGTTGTGCAGTTGTGAGATTGCTAATAAACTTGGAGATCTGTCGATCACTTCTACTCCAAATGGTTGAGACTTGGAGTCATCTGTCTCATATGTTCAGATTCGAGAGAGCCGAAATGAAATTTTATTTATTTATTTAATAAATGATGGTCGATGGAGAATTTATTATGTAAATCAATCTATCATTTGTTTTATGGACTTGATTACTCAAATCTTATATGTAAGATGTGTTTTAATTAATTTATTTTTTGTCATCTTGAAATAGAACTTATATGTAAGATTTGAATGATCATGTTTAGAATGAATGATATACCTAGTTCACCTAATATTTTTTCTATCCGTGGCAACTAACAAAATAATTAAAAAAATGTCATGTTATATGCATGAACCAAAACGTTCTTGGATCGGTTCTTCATATTTTACCTAATTCTTTCTTCCATTATATAAACGGTTGCTTTCAATCAAAAATTGGATAGAAAATGGTTAAAAATAAAATATTAAAATAAAGATTTTACCATAATCTAACTGGATGTCCACACTCATGCACTTTTTTAGAATCAGCTAAGGTTAAAAAAAACAAATCTGCTATTTGGCACCCGCGGGTGCACAGCCGGTGCACCCGCGGGGCCGAGAACGCCACCGCCACCACGACAAGGGGAGGATGGCAGAGCAGTAGAGGGAGGGGGGACTCGGCGGAGGAGGAGGGGGCGGCGGCGACGACACCGACGTCGAGGACGGCGGAGCAGCATGAGGGGACAAAGGGGTCGTCGTTGTTGTAGTCGGAAGGGGAGACGGCGGCAGTGGAGCAAGGGGGTGGAAAAGACGGCAACAGAACGGTAGGGACGGTGGTCGCGGCGGCGGAGGCGTTCTCGGCCCCGCAGGTGCACCGGCTGTGCACCCGCGGGTGCCAAATAGTATTTTCGTAAAAAAAAATCAAGTATTAGTGAGAAATGAAAATTATATCAACATATATACGTTATAAATTTAATTATTTCATGGAGTGAGAGATGGATTAATTCATGTAAGATAAGATTATTCTGCAATTTTTTACAAGGAATATGTACCAAATAATTTGAATGGAAATTGCACCCATATATATGATTGTTGGCCCATTGGTTAATGCTCACATCCAATTTGATAATTTACGTCAACTTTGGTCGATACGTAAAATACATATACTGCTAGAGGTTTAAAGGTTTCAACTCAGAAGTACATCTGCATCCTAAATCTGCGTCCTACTGCTACAAAGTACAAACATCTCGTCGTCATCAATAACCCAAAACAATGGAATCAAGATCGAGTCTTTTTCATATTTCTTCTGTAATTTTATTTTTATTTGAGTTTAGAAAAATTATGTAAGATTGATCAGGATCGGTACTGGCTTAGGTTTTCTAAGTCCACAAAAATTATAACTTACATATCTACAAATAAATATATATCCAAAAGTTTACATACTAAAAAGTCCAAAATCCAACCAAAATTGGCCCAAACAGTTCTATTCTGACCCTGGCAGAACTCGACAAGAACTCGACCCGAGTTCGGTTCAATTTGTTTTTGAATTCCTTCCAAATCTGCATCCAACGTTCCATGCAAAATTTCCGCATCCAAACTATGTCCGAATTCGGTTTACAAAAACATTATAAATATAGAAGAACTTTCACATTTCCAAATCACTCTTCCATTCAATCTTCTCTTCTCTATTCATTACTAAGTGTTTTCTACGAGCTACACTTTCAAATCAAGCCTATACTACTCTTAGCCAAGCCAGTACAGTTTTTGTTTAATCTAGAGTTTGGTGTTGAAAAGTTGTATCAGAGGCTGCATTCAGAAAATGTTTCCAGTATATATCGTTATGTCACTGAGTTTGATCTTCTTAACTATTACTTTACTGCAATTCATTTACTGCTTTTACTTGTCATAGTATATAAGTTTAACATTTTAATTGATGATATTTTTCGTTGCACACACACACACTTTATTCACACCTCCCCCTTCCCCTCCCGATGTGCTCAACGGTCCTACAATGATGGTTTAAATATAAAATTTTATATATTTATGTAAATAACATGATAAAGTAATTAACAACGTACTAATATTTTCCAAAATACTAATTCATTTAAGACTTATTTGGATAACTATAAATAAATAAATATATGGTGATGGCGACAAATTTTTTTTTATAGTTTCCTTTAAGCACGGAATGTTGTAAAGGTAAAATCCCAGATTCGCTGCTTGATGGAAAGAGATAAGATCTATTATACCAATAATATAAAATATGTGTGTGGCGTTAAAATAAATTACCTTTGTAGTTTAAATGAAGATAGATCGGTCAAAAATAGAAACAGGTCTTAGAAAAAGAGCTTCGAAAGAACTGATTCAAGAGCCCTCACGGATGATCCTCCGAAATCGGCCCACAATATGACAGAAAGGGTAACCCGCTGTGCATGACTCATGTTATTGGTCTCCACGTGTTGAAAAGATACAATGCCACCGACTTGACAACAAACACATCATGCAGTCTTATTGACACACACACCTACCTCCACCTCTCTCCCTCTCTCTCTCTCTCTCTCTCTTTGCCATGGCTCTCACCTCCTTCCTTTCCTATCACTATCACCACAACCATAGTACTTTCAACAACAACATTCCCCATAGAATCCAATCCAAGCCTCCACCACCACGTAAGCTCCTCAGCCGCCGGACCAAGTCCCAAGTACTCGACCCCTCCGACGCCTACAAAGCGTCGTGGGCGGCAGAGCTCACGAAGCGGCACGGCCCGCTGTTCGCGGAGAGCCTGAAGGACGACGGGTTCTTCCGGCGCGCGGTCGACCGGAGGGCCGTCGAGAACGTCCGGATGCTGGTCGTGGACGCGGTCCAGCACGCGAGGGCCGGGCACCCCGGGATGGCCCTCGGGATGGCCGAGGCCGGATACGTGCTCTACAGGCACGCCATGCGCTACAACCCCGAGAATCCCGGCTGGTTCAACAGGGATAGGTTTGTGCTGAGCGCCGGACACGGCTGCTTGCTTCAGTACGTATGCCTGCACCTTGCCGGCTTTGAATCGGTTCAGGTACTTGCTAAACCGATTCATATATGTATATATATATATATATATATGTGTGTGTGTGAGACATTTAGCAAATGTTTCTATTCTTAATGTTGAAACTAACATATATTCTCACTTATTTTTTTTAAAAGCAAATGCTTCCATTTTTGGTAGAGAGCAATAAAAAATTCAAGACATATTCTCAATTTTTTTAACAATTTTTTTGTCGTTTTACGCAGGAGTGGGGCATATGTTAGTTTAAAAAAATAAGTAAGAATATATGTTAGTTTCAACATTTAGAATTATATATATATATATATATATATATATATATATATATATATATGTGTGGGGTCTTGGCCTAAATTCTATCCATAGTAGTCAATAAATAATAATAAAAATAGAAGGAAAAAATGGAAGAAAAATGAAAAGTAATGGTATTTGGAAAAGGAGGAGAGACAATAAAATAGAGAATTTTGAGGGAAAAAAAAAACATGTGGATCCTACTATAAATAATTTAAAAGTGAAAACGGAGAGAATGAATTTTGAATAATTTATCTCATTATCCTTCAAAAAGCTAAGAAAAATGATATTTTGTCCGTGGTTTGTGACTGTGGACGTGACTATAAATCCACGTGGCAGCCAACCATTGGCCGTCCTGCTATCACCGGACCTCATCTCCTTAAAATTCAGGTCATTGACCAATGGAAGGCCACCACGTGGCATGAGATCACGTCCGCGGTTTGTGCAACATAGCAGCGTCCAAAAGCTAAATATAAAGTATAATTTGAAAAAAAAAATCAATGACTAAATAGTAATTATATATTTATTCCACAAACAAAAATTATTATTTTTTTCACTTTTTCTTCCTCCAAACAAGAGGATAAAAAATTAAGTCACCTTCATTTTACTTCCTCTCAAATTTTTCTTTCTTCCAAAATAGTTCCCAAACACACCTAAGGCCATCTCCAATGGAGGATTCTCTCTCTCATACTGTTATGGAAGGAAAAAAAATTAGAAAAAATTCTCCTAAAAAATTTCTATGATGATTTTTACATATACTCATAAAAACTCTATTTTAATATCGATCCCACTTTCAAACTAAATCATAATTTATTTATTTTTAATATTCTCCATTTTACTATTAGGCAGCTCCACATATGATATAAATTGAGAACCATTTTATTTTATTTTTTGCAATTTTTATGTAGAAACTTAGTTTAGGATAGAAAATTTTTTATAGTACAATACTAAGTAGGATAGAAACTCAATTTTAGAAATTTCTATTGGAGATGACCTAAATAAAATTTATTTGCCAAACACGGTGTAGTGGAGTCCATAAACTCCATTGACGGGTTCGGTTGATTGCCACGTGTTTCGCTAATAACTATATTATCATGTGTATCATTCTACGTGCGTGATACCCACTCATGGACATAATATGCACTAAATCCTTACCATGTGGTGTATCAAATAAATACTAATAATATACAAAATGTCAGAGTTCAGATGATAAAACAAAAACAAAAAATGAGTTCCGGATCAAAATAGACAAATGAGCATTGATAAGTGTGTCAGTCAGTAGACACTCTCCATACTATCAGTTCACCGTAACACCTTGTTGAGATATGCGAATCCAAAATCCAGATTATAGCCAAGGATTAACATGCCAAAGAATTATCTTAACCAAATTTGGTTCACAAAATGTTTGGATGACAAAGTAAAAGAGCATAAAAGAATAGGGGAGAGAATGGTTTTTCCACCTACCCCAAGAATTCATTTTTTCTCCCAATTGTTCTAATCTTTTCAAACACAAGTAAAAAATTGATGGGAATTATATTTTTCAGAGGAAAGAAAAGAACCCAAAAAAAATCCTTTCCTTCCCATGAACCAAATAAGGCCAGGAACCATATCAAAATTACTGAGAGAACTATACAAGCAACCTATACAATACTCGGTACGGGCAGATCTAGGCGTGGGCTCATCCCACCTCAACAAAAAATTGTTTCTTATTTTTTTTCTATATAATTTTTTTTTCTTTTTTTCTTTTTTTTTTAAAGTCAATAATAGGATTTTCATTAGTTAACAGAGAAAGATCATACCGAAATAGATGGCAAACGGACAAGAAGCTGCACCGCCAGTCCTTTTTGGATGGCAAAACTAATTCTCTTAAACACTACATCCATAGACCTGGGAGACATGACATTACAGTGCATAACTTTTTGAATTCTCTTAAGAAGCTCTATAGCGTCTGGTACTAGAAAACCAAACGTGTCAAATGCGAACAGGATGAAAACGTGTTGATTGTCGGTGCACGCTTTCTCTCGTTTGGACAATTTGGCTGAGGCCGTTTTAAGAGCAGCTTATCCCACAGTAAAGCCTCCGCTCCCCAAGCCCACTAGTGGAAAAAAACTCATGTTAGGTCCACACATGCATATTTTTTTCCTATCTACCCGTAAACCAAAACATCTGCCAGTCTGAGTGTCGATCTTCCCTCATGCGGATCTGCAGGCAAGAAGTTCACATGTGCCTCTCTTTTTTTAGAAATTCATGCACGCTTAAGTACATCAAAAAGAACATCCCTGACAAGATCATGCCCGTATTTGAAACCTGGAAGCTCCTTACAATGAACTGCATGCTCTCCGAAGGTGTCCAAACACACCTTACGACACACTGGATATGGCTCATCCATTGGAAACAGGGGAATCATGAGACGGTACCTAAGAATAGTGCGGTACTCCACTGGTGACATGTGTTGGCCTAACCCGGCAATTGGGATAGCCAAGAGAAAATCCTGAACATGTGCTGCTTGTAGACATCCAAAAACCGTTTTATGCCCAACGGTCATATCGAACTTGACTTCCATGTCCTGAACAAGTTTACTAAAAGGCCACTCGCCAAAGCATGTTGGACTTTAGGGGAAACGGTGTCCTTACTAGTAATCCTACTAAGGTCGAAAACAGGAATCGTAACACGAAGTCAGTCCACGACAGTCTCGAAATGAGAGTCCATACAACGTATCCCACTGTCTCGCAAGATATGATCTTGTAGCACCCAAGATTGAGACCTGGAGGCCACAAAAGCATACAATGAAGTCTCTATTGCTGAGTACTGCCTAAGGCCACTGAGCCGATTAGGTTAAGAAGTCAGACGCCATTGAAAATCTCCAAAGAACTGGCCTCCGCAAACCACAATGTCCTCAGTCGAACCTCGCAACCCTCGATCGAAACAAGATGCTGCCTCCTTCATGTATCTGGATTGGCATGTCTTTAGGCCAAAAAAAAAAAAAACATATTCATGCTCGGGGAATCGTCTGAAAGTCCAAACATTTAAACACAATCCATATCAAAACTACTAAGAGAACTATGAAAAAAAATCATGTTGATCATAAGTATATATGCAAAGAAATTATCAAAATATTCATTTGCATGTCGTCTTTACAATTTTTTTCAGATCGAGGATTTGAAGAAATTATGTAAATTGGGAAGCCGGACTCCTGGACACCCAGAGAATGTGGTGACCTCTGGGATTGAAGTCACAACAGGTACATGCTTCTGCTCACCATCTACCATTGCTTTACTACTTGCTGTAAATTACCTAATACCAAACACATGTTAACAATATATTTCATTTGCAACAGGACCTCTTGGACAAGGCGTCGCAAATGCTGTTGGTCTCGCTCTCGCCGAAGCGCACCTAGCCGCACGTTTCAACAAACCGGATGCAACTCTTGTCGACCACCGCACGTGAGTTGGACACTTTCAGTTCTTCGTTGCTTCTGTGTGGTTGAGAAATCTTGTTGCCAATTCAATGTTTCGATTAGGTACTGTATTATGGGTGATGGGTGTGCCATGGAAGGCATAGCGAACGAAGCCGCCTCTCTAGCAGCGCATTGGAAGCTCAATAAGCTCACTCTGATCTACGACGACAACCACAACACTATCGATGGGGATACGTCGCTCTCCTTATCCGAGGACGTTTCTGCTCGCTTCGGAGCTCTCGGTTGGAACACGGCCACCGTGGAGAACATCCACGACGATATGGGATCATTCGAAAAGGCACTCCGAGCTGCTCATGACGAAACCAGAAGACCGACTTTTATCAAGGCAAAATTTATCTTCGAATTCTCTTTTTTTATGTTGCTCCAAATTGTTGCTTAATCTGATTGTTGTACTCATTTTAGGTGAAAACATTGATCGGGAGGTTGAGCGCGAAGGAAGGTACTTCGAAAGCACATCATGGTACTTTCGAGGATGAAGATGTGAGAAGAATGAGACAGAAAGTTAAATGGGAGGATCATCAACCTTTTCATGTCATTCCTATGGTTTACAGGTGACCTCTGAACAATTGATCATTGATATATATTAAAGCTCCTGCTCTTTCTTAGTAAGAAAACCAAATCCAGCTCGAATCCGCTCGAATCCGCTACAATATTAGTAGGCGGGACAGGATTTCACCGGTCCGGATCCGGACCGTACGGCCTGTTATACACCTTGACATCGGACGGTGCCTGTCACATGGTTATACTTGTGGATTTCAATTTTTCTTCTTTCTTTCTTTCTATTGGAACCAGAAGAGTTGATCCTTTAATATAGAAGAACTAGACTAGTGGTTATGAGACTTTTACATTACCTAATTTGTGTAGTTAATTGCAATGAATAAATGACTTAATATGCAATCAGACTCGAAACTGATAAATAAGAAGTATATCCCCTTGCCTATGACTCCTTGAAACTGCCATCAGTAATCATATCCCGATGCCACATAACCACGAACGTGTGGCAACAACGAGATGCCAACTCAAGGGTCGATGTTGTGCAAAGTGTGACATTCAAACGTCATTATGTGCCCAAAAGTCCATTGTCCTGACCCCTCATTTCGAGCTTCAGAAATTTAGTGTCAAAAATTATTGCTTGATCTTGGCCTCCACATCCACACTAATATTTGTTACCACCACCTAGGCTAATCCAATATTTTGTCATATTTTTAATATAAATAAATCTCTTATTGAAATAGAAGTGCTTGTCATGTTGGAAATCCATCCTTGATTCAAGGATGGAAATTTGGGTGCCGTTGAATTTTGAAGGGAGTTGCGGCGACAACGATGGAGTATCGATCGATGGCCGAATCCGAACTCAAGCTGACCCATAACCACATTAATGATAAATTGGCAGTATACTAGAGTATACCGAAATTAGACTCAAGTTTCCAGTAACTTTTGTCACAAATTTTGTGATCACAATGTCAGTATATTGCTATGTGTAATTTGGTGAAGTACGAAATTTCAGCAACAGTTTTGGCCGTTATATCGATTCTGAACGACGAGGCTAAGGGGTTTACTCTTTGAAAGTACTTGTTGAGAAGATTCAAAGAGAGAATCCACCAGATCGACAAGGAATTTGTACTTCGATCGTAGGGCCCACTCTTTAAAACAGTGGACAAGGAAGATATATTTGGGGGAAACCTTCTGCATGGTTCAAGGATACTCATGGTGTGGTGAGAATTCTCACTATTGTAATCTTCGATCTCTTTTTCTTCTTGAGATTTGTGAGGGTTGAATTTTAGGACAAAGAATTTCACAATATATTGTAATCAATCTTTATTAGTGCAATAGAAGGGACAAATCTCAATCTTCAATTGCACTCAGGGCTGGCCCAGAGGTAAGCCTGGCAAGCCTGTGGGCTTGGGCAACCCTCTAGGCCTGGGCAACCCCCCGGAGCAATGAAGCAAGTAAGCAACCCCAGGCCCAGACCCGCCGATCACCTGCTATGCTGACTATCAAGTTTGCTCGTGACCCCCTAATCCCTATTCGGCAGAACTCCAAAGACGAAATCTTAATTTCCATATATCGACAAAACCATGATCACCAGTTGAAGCCCTAATTTCCTTCGATTCGAAGCCGGAATGAGCGGAACCGGAGCTATACCCTCCCTCCTGTAGCGGGAGGGAGTTGTCGAACTCCCCTTTTGATGACGATGGCATATCTAACCTCTGTTTCTCCAACCACTGCTATTCCAAAAACACGCCCTCCTCTCTCCACCTCTCCGCCAAATCGAAATCTCCAAAGCATTCGTGACTAAGCTACGGTGTCACCCATCTCCTCCGATATCAGTTCTCTGGAACATGCTAAACATCCTCTTTTATTTGAGCTAAACATCATCTTTTTATTTGAGCTTTTTCTTCTTCAATTTTTTGTTAATTTTGTTGCAAATCAACCCCAATTAAACATAATTATATGAATAGAAATTGAGAGATTCTCAATTTAATGTCAGACACTAGTTGATGTTTTGTTGTCACATTGATTGTGAGGGAAGGTGGGAGTATTCAGAGGTGTAAAATATGAACAGAGGAAAACAAATCAGTAGTTCCTCTTGTTTGCCCATTGTCTTCCTACAATACTCAAGGGCGGAGCCAGGATTTAAGTTCACCCCGAGCTGAAATTAAAATACACTAAAAAAAACTCAACACAGAAATTATTTCTTATAATGCCATCATAATCCAAATGTCTGATTCAAATATCATTCCCCCCCACCAAAAAAAACAACAAATGATCTAGCATAAATTTCATAAGTATACATGTTGCTTAAGACAACTACAAAAAGTTAAAACATCATCTTCATACATAAGATGAGAAATGAACACTTTTGTATCAGATCAATATAAACCAAGCTCTAGAACATATATATGACAACAGGGTATCTTTATAAGATGAACAATATAAACCAAGCTCTTAAGTATCAGATCAATATAAACCAAACTCTTAAGTATCATAAAGTTGAACACTTTTGTTAATTATCTCTGTGGAACTTGATTTAAATATACGTGCAGGTCCTGCACAGCTGATTTGGCCAAGTTTTAAATCCTCCTAATTACAGCAATACTGTTAATATCATATCAAAAAAAAATATCAGGCAAATGGGATCTCTACCAGAGCATTGACAAATTAATTTGACATTATGACATCTTGGATAAAATTGAATCAAAGTATCAGACGGAAAAAAAAAAGGCATGGCCAAAAATTGAATAAGAGTATCAGGTTATGCACTGGCAAGGGACCAGTCTATCCAATATGAGAAACCTTGGTTATGGGTATAGTCAAGTCCTTATTCTAATTTGTTCAGCCATTCCACATATCAAACTTACAAAACTCTTTAACGGATATTGTACAGTGTATTAATAGTGTTCAAAACTTCATATTTCTTTAAACAAAGATGGATTACTGATGGAACATGGATAACTTGCATATTTTATTCTGTGAGTCAGACACATTCACACATGAAAATAAAACATCGTCAATGCCAACTAGTTCAATAAACAAATAATTCATGATTTAATGAAACTTCTACGATTTTGTTACATTAAGCAAAACCTGAAAAGCTTTAGTGACTGATTATATAGAACGTCTAATAGGATACACCAAGTTTATAACATGTGTAAAATACCCATAAGGTTTGAAATGGGAACTTTAAACATTCTACCTCTGATGACTTGAGAAAACCAAAACCGTCTCAGAGGTCGAGGAATTTAGTCGAACAGATGAAGAGCACGAACAAAACTCATTACAAGAACAAATATGTACATGTCTAATTTGACGCCACTTCTTACAGACTCCAGTAAATAAGAAATTTTCAGAAAATAGAAACAAAGACACAATATAGACAAAACAACAAATTGAACAAAAACTACACTTGAGAAGAGATTTAAGACAATTTCTTACAAAGAGGGGAGCCAGAGCAGGAACAACCAAACAAGCGCTTCTCCGACTTTGAAAACAGCCTATGTTGAGCAAGGGGAGAGAGAGAAAGGGGGAAGGAACGTAGGTACTCGAGAGGAGACTGTACTGGAGTAGTGTTGAGAGTAAATAAGGGACTTTAGCCCCATATCGGTTAGATGTAATATGAAGAGGGGTTGGACCCTCTATAAGTAGTAGGCAGTAGCCCTCAATAAATCTATCTGAGATATTAGACTCATTTAAACTTGGTATCAGAGCCATAACTCTCTCTCTCTCTCTCTCTCTCTCTCTCTCTCTCCACAAAAAAAAATTTTCCCCCTCCCTCCAAGCCGCCGACCCTCCCATCCCCTCCAAGCCGCCGACCCTCCCTCCAAGTCGCCGACCCCCCCCCCCCCCCCCCCCCGCTGCCGACCCCCCCCCCCCCGCTGCCCACTGCCACCCCCACACCTGCCGACCACCCCCTCCAGCGCCGCCACCCGCCCGCTGCCACCCCCCACCTGCCGACCACCCTACCGCTGCCACCCCCCCCCCTCCCCCGCTGCCTCCTGCCTCATCCAGCGCCGCCCACCCCCACCCCCCCTCCAGCGCCGCCTACCCCCCCCTCCAGCGCTGCCCCCCGCCCCCCCAACCCTTTTTAGGGTTTCTTCTGCTGCTTCCCGCACCCTTTTTAGGGTTTCTTCTGCTGCTTCAGCACCCTTTTTTAGGTTTTTTTTTGCTGTTTTAAACAAAAAAAAAACAGATTTCTTCTCTTTAGAAGATCTCTGTAGTTGCCTTCGAGAATTAGTACCTTCTTTTTAGAAGCTCTACTACGAATACGAGATCTCTTTAGATCCTCGTATCTCAGAACGTTGTCTTTACAATCGTTTGTGCTCGGCTGGTATACCTCTGGTTTGTCTCATGCAAGGAGGCACAACTACGTTGGTTATCCTTGAGCCGTCCGAACGCGTTATCATGACGCGGTTCTAGTCGATCGTATATACTACGACATATCAGTGAGGGATCTCGTTTTGTTGTTTCCCCCCAGTAGTTGACTTAGACGAAGACGACTCGAAAGAAGAAGACTCCAGAAACAACAACACCTCACTGATTGCAGTTGCAGAAGTCATGGACTCCATCTATGAGAAGTTGACAGCAGAAGAAATGAAGGCCCTGGTCGAGGATCTCCTGACCAAGAGATTACCGGAGGCGACCCCACGCGTAACCCGTACTGATGTGGATCCATCACCGTACAAAATGGAGAAGTTGGACAAGCTGGAGACGAAGTTGGAAGGCACGACCAACTACTTGAAATGGTCGCGGCAGGCGATGCGGACGCTGAAGGGACGTGGCTTGGTTGGCTATGTAGATGGCACCACCAAGGCCCCTGTCGATCACTCCTCGAAGGAGTTTGCTGTATGGGACATTGTCAACAATGTCGTGGCTGGTTGGTTGACAGCCTCTTTGACCGACCAAGTGTCGGGTAACGTTGAAGCAATGGAGGGAGCTGCTGATATCTGGCGGACGTTGAAAGACATGTACTCCGGTTCGGGTAACCCTATGCGAGTCTTCCAACTGCAGGATGAGCTCGATAGGATATTTCAAGACGATCGTACTATCTCTGAGTACACTGCCTTGTTGAAGAAGTACTGGTCTGATCTTGACCATTATGATCCTCTTGGCATGGAGGATGCTCAGGTTGAACCAACTTTTGCAAAATATTTCCAAAAATTTCTGGATTATATCTCGCGGTAACGGATGATGAAGTTTTTGAAGGGGCTCAACCCAGCGTTTGAGCAACGACGGAATGTCCTTCTCGCACAACCGACGCTGTCGACTTTAGAAGACGCCATAGCTGCCATGGCACAAGAAGAAGCACGGTTGAAGCTGATGCCTACCAAGGCTCTCTCCCAGGGGGAGCAGGCCGGAGTTGACACATCTGCTCTTGCCACTTTCACACAGCCTCCTTCTACGGGAGGCATTTGCCACAACTGTGGTGACACAGGGCATTACATCCATTTTTGCCCAAAACCGATACGGACTCCCTCGAATGGTCGGGGTCGTGGTCGCGGTGGACGACGAGGTGGTCGAGGCAGCTACGGTAGTGGAAGGGGCACTTACTCTGGAGGCAATAAGGCGCATCTGGCGGATGAAGGTGGGGACAATCAGCTTGTGGACATCACTCCATTTGAGAGGGAAGTTCT
The DNA here is from genome assembly GCA_029216955.1 of Iris pallida. Classification (NCBI taxonomy): domain Eukaryota; kingdom Viridiplantae; phylum Streptophyta; class Magnoliopsida; order Asparagales; family Iridaceae; genus Iris; species Iris pallida. Next base: position 23,038,050 of record JANAVB010011800.1, read on the forward strand.
CGAGAAGATGCGCGGCTCAAAGCTTGGTTCTGGTGAAAGACAAGTCCTTCCTGGGGCGCCGTCCGCTACAGGAGATCACTGCACTTACTTCTCCCAAACCAGTGCCGGTATACCTCCGCGTGCTCTTGCATCTGCCTCTCAGCCAGCTTGGATTATGGACTCTGGGGCATCTTGCCATGTCACGGGGTCCCGAGGAGAGTTCCGGGAATACTCTACTCTAACGCCGCCAGAAAGCATTCAGACTGCTGATGGTACCTACAGGCCGGTTACGGGTAAAGGCACTGTTGATTGCACTCCTTTCATCACTCTATCTAATGTCTTACATGCTCCTTCCTTTCCTGTCAATCTTATTTCCATTAGCGCCATTATCCTTGATCTAAACTGTATTGTCTCCTTTGATATTCCTAAGGTAACTTTTCAGGAGAAGGGAACGGGAAGACGCCTAGGCACTGGCACATGGCATAAGGGTCTATGGTACTTGAACAGGAACGGTCTGGATAGAGCACTGGCATCTTTGGTTGCAGACGTCCAACCGGAAGTCCGAAGTCGAAGTGTCAAAGCCGAGCTACTCCTCCATCATCGGCGTGTAGGACATTCTTCTTTTCCCGTTATTAGTCGCTTGTATCCGTCCTTATATCAAAAAGCAAATAAAGAGTTGTTAGTTTGTGATGCTTGTGAGTTGGAAAAACATACCAGAAGCTCCTATGTGAGTTCTGGGCATCGATGTTCTACTGCTTTTGATATGATTCATTTCGATGTGTGGGGCCATTGTTCTACCAACGGTGTTAACGGTTATAGATGGTTTGTTACTTTTATTGATTGCTCTACCCGCGTAACGTGGGTCTACCTGCTGAAGAATAAAAGTAATGTTTTCGAGGCATTTCTTAGCTTCCATCAACGGGTGCGGACACAGTATAATGCTCGTGTTAAGTGTTTCCGGTCGGATAATGGGACGGAATATACCCATAAGAGGTTTGCTGCGTATTTATCCTCTCATGGTATACTGCATCAAACCTCTTGTGCTTATACACCGGCTCAAAATGGTGTTGCCGAACGAAAGAATAGGCACCTGCTGGAGGTAGCTCGGACAATGATGCTGGCTATGAATGTCTCTAAATTTTTGTGGGGGCAGGCTGTCTTGACAGCCTCTTATCTCATCAACAGGATGCCCTCTCAATTACTGGCCTGGAAGACGCCTTTGGAGATGCTCACGGGGACAACTGCGTACACCGTTCCTCCGAAAGTATTCGGTTGCGTATGCTTCGTCCACGATAACCGGCCTGGTGTTGGTAAGCTGGATCCTCGAGCGGTTAAGTGTGTCTTTGTTGGGTACACCGGGACACAGAAGGGTTACGTATGCTGGAGCCCGGTTGAACGGAAGCTGTTTGTAAGCATGGACGTTACATTCAGAGAGCTGGAACCTTATTATGGTTCGGATGAAGGTTCTGCGTTTGGGAACACGCCTTCCACAGAGTGTGTTAGACGTGAGGGGGAGGTAGTACGCCCAAACGTAGTTGTCGGATCGGTACCTTGTCCTGTCGTGACAAACTGGAAGAAAGGGGGAGAAAGCATCGATGATACTGATACGGAGGACGAAGAAGACAATACGTACATTACGCAGGGGGAGAAGCAGACAAGGGAAAAGGAGCTCCAAGTTTACAGAAGAAGACAGCAGAGGTCCAGTACTGTGCCGTGCCCTATGCCAAATGTGCCAAGTCCTTCGTCTACTCCTGCCCCAACTCCTGAAGATGTTACTTCCGTACCGGATCATTCGGATTCGGAAGCGGGTCCCTCCGACTCGGATGGTATGCTTTCCCCTCCACCTATTGCTCCCTTAAGGAGGTCTTCTCGCATTAATGCGGGAAAGGCTCCTATTCGTTATCAAGATTATGAACATGATATCGTCAACTACTTGTCTTATTCTAATATCTCTCCGACTTATCAAGCCTTCCTCACTTCATTAGACTCCACTTCTTTACCTAAGAATTGGCAGGAAGCAAAGAAGGACCCAAGATAGAAAACTGCAATGATGGAAGAACTTGGGGCGCTAGAGAAAAATAAGACATGGGAGCTGGTGCCATTACCTGAAGGGAAGAAAGCTGTGGGATGCAAATGGGTGTACACAGTGAAGGAGACACCAGAAGGAAAAGTTGAGCAGTACAAGGCGAGACTGGTTGCAAAAGGCTATACCCAGACGTATGGCATCGACTATGATGAGACTTTTGTCCCAGTAGCAAAGATGAGTACCGTAAGAACGCTGGTCTCCATTGCAGCAAACTATGGGTGGAAGCTACATCAGTTAGACGTAAAGAACGTATTTCTTCATGGAGACCTACAAGAAGAAGTATACATGGAGACTCCTCCGGGGTGCTACTCTGTGTCAGATTCAGGTGAAGGAACGTCACATAGAAAAGTGTGCAAACTGAAGAAGTCGTTGTATGGGCTGAAGCAATCTCCTCGAGCCTGGTTTGACAGATTCAGAAGGGCTGTTACTGGCATGGGGTACCATCAGACAAATGCAGATCATACTGTCTTTCTCCAGCATGCAAGGGGCCACATTACTATACTTGCTGTATATGTAGATGATATAGTGATCACAGGTGATGATGCTGATGAGATCACTAAGCTGAAGTCGAAACTCGCTAAGGAGTTTGAGGTGAAGGACTTAGGACAGATGAGATACTTTTTAGGTATCGAGGTGTGTGATGGTGAACAAGGAATTGTTCTCTCACAAAGGAAATATGCACTAGATCTGCTGAAGGAGACAGGAATGCTGGGATGCCGAGCAGCAGTCACTCCAATTGACCAAAAGTGCAAGATGGGAGCAGAAGCAGGAGAGCCTGTTGATCGCGAAAGATATCAAGGCTAGTAGGCAGACTGATTTATCTAGGGCATACTCGCCCTGATATCTCATTTGCAGTAAGTGTTGTAAGTCGCTATATGCATGATCCAAGAACGGGTCATATGGATGCAGTATTTCAGATCCTAAGATATCTGAAAGGGACGCCGGAAAAAGGACTGTGGTTTAAGAAGAATGGATGCACAGATGTTGAGGGATACTGCGATGCAGACTGGGCAAGCTGCATAGACGACAGAAGGTCTACCACAGGGTACTGTATTTTTGTAGGAGGAAACCTAGTTTCATGGAGAAGCAAGAAACAGTCAGTGGTAGCACGGTCGACAGCTGAAGCAGAATACAGAGCAATGGCTCTAGGAGTATCAGAAATGCTATGGGTAAAGGCGCTGCTGACAGAGTTGAAGATAGACAAGGGGACACCATTGCACCTTCTGAGCGATAGTCAAGCTGCGATAAGTATAGCGAACAATCCGGTTCAGCACGACAGAACGAAGCACATCGAGATCGATCGATTCTTCATCAAAGAAAAGCTGGAATAAGGGATACTGAAGATTGACTATGTTCGCTCAGAAGAACAAGTGGCAGACTGTCTGACTAAGGGTCTTAGTTCATTGAGTCTGTCAAAGCTATGTAACAAGATGGGGATGATTAATATCTATCGCCCATCTTGAGGGGGAGTGTTGAGAGTAAATAAGGGACTTTAGTCCCACATCGGTTAGATGTAATATGAAGAGGGGTTGGACCCTCTATAAGTAGTAGGCAGTAGCCCTCAATAAATCTATCTGAGATATTAGACTCATTTCAACTAGTAGACATCGGACGAAGAGGAGAGGGAGCGGCTTGAGACTTTGTAATCTCCCGAAGAAAAGAAAAATGACTAGGCTAAAATCAAACCCCAGCACTATAGTTCACATGTCATAACAGTTCAGGTGTAGAATATGATCGAAGGAACTACTTGTAAAATGCAAAACTATTACCTCTAATTATCAAATATGTTGTATTATTGTAATTATTGATTCAAAACTTTGAACAGAAAATGACCTCTAAATTATAAATAATAAAAAAGAGTAGATTTATGATGTTTTGTAGCCGAAAACTTTTTTTTGAGTACAAATTTCTCGTGTGCAGTTCACAACTTCATTGTAACCAATTAAAGCTACTGGTATTGTAGTATGTAATCTGTCAAATCGGTTGCTTAATTCATCATATGATGTATTTTTGTCAGTATATTATGATAGATAATACAATAATCAAGTGGATTTTTATGACAACATAGCATATGATTTTCTAGTAAATATATGAAAACATGTTACCTTTTTTTTTTAAAGGGAAATGCAGATGAAAGCAGAGGATGGCAAAAGCCTGGAGAAGAACTGGAATTCCATTCTTACTTACTATCAAAGAAAGTATCCTCAAGAAGCAGAAGAATTCAAAACCTTGCTTGATGGAGGCCTACCTCCTGGATGGGAAGATTGCTTACCGGTACTCTAATCAACAACAACAACAACAAACGTAGATACATTTCTTAGTAGTTTATACATACAAGTTATATCAATTTGAACTTGTTTTGAGCACAGAAATGGTCTACTTCCGACCCAGTCGACGCCACCCGAGGATACTCTGAGAAGTGCCTGAACGAACTGGCGAAAGTCCTCCCTGGACTAATCGGGGGGAGCGCGGACCTGTCCAGCTCGAACAAGGTCCATCTGAAGGGCTGCGACGACTTCCGGCCACCCGCGACGCCGTGGGGTCGCAACATCAGATACGGAGTCCGGGAGCACGCTATGGGCGGCATATCGAACGGCATTGCACTGCACGGGAGCGGCCTGATTCCCTTCGCCGCGACGTTCTTGACGTTTTCGGATTACATGAAGAACGCGATGAGGCTGTCGGCCCTGAGCCGTGCCGGAGTCGTCTACGTCCTGACCCACGACTCGATCGGGCTCGGCGAGGATGGACCGACGCACCAGCCTGTTGAGCACCTGGTAGGACTTAGAGGCATTCCGCGCCTGTTGGTTTTCCGACCTGCAGACGGCAATGAGACGAGTGGGGCTTACAAGGTACATTTTCCTCCAGCTTCACTTTTTCTGCATCAAATGTTCATCAGAGCGTTTACGTTACAGGTTGCGGTTGCGAGCCGCGATACCCCGTGCGTGATTGCGCTCTCGAGGCAGAGAGTTGCCGCGAATCTGGAAGGCACGTCGGCGTCGGCAGTGGAGAGGGGCGGATACGTGGTCAGCGACAATTCCGACGACGGCACGGCGCCGGAGATTATACTGATAGGGACGGGTTCCGAGCTGTGCCTCTGCGAGGGCGCTGCACGGACGCTGAGGAGGGAAGGGAGGCGCGCGAGGGTCGTGTCCCTGGTCTGCTGGAGGCTCTTCGATCGGCAGCCGAAGCGGTACAAGGAGACGGTCCTCCCCAGCGAGGTGTGGAGGCGAGTCGGGGTCGAGGCCGGCTCGCCCATCGGGTGGAGGGAGTACGTGGGCGAGAGGGGGGTGGTGCATGGAGTGGAGGGGTTTGGAGCGAGCGGAGCTTACTTGGACACCTTTGCGAAGTACGGATTTACTGAAGAGGACGTAACTAGAATAGCGAGGTCCCTCCTGGAGATGTAGTTGAAGTTCTCTGTTTTTTTTAATAATGTTATTTATACCTCCAAATATATTTTTTTTAATTATATTTTAGTGGCTGACGTGATAGTTAGGGGTGGACACGGATTGGATCGGACCCAAATTTTATGGACCCGGACATGATCCGTTAATTGACGGGCCAGGACGGGATCAGTCCAAAAAATATTGAAACCCAAAAGGGCTCGATCCGTTCGGAACAGGTCCGAACCGGACCGATCCGCGGGTCCAAACCGATCCAAAAAAGTTTTTTTTTAAAATTTAGAATGGTAAATATTTACTTATGTTCTGTTATCTATAAGAATAAAACAAGTCTTATGTCTTTCCAAATTTCTAGAATTTGTTTAATAAACAATAATTTGTCCTATTATCTATAAACTATAACAACAAAAAAATTTAAAATTGATAAAGAAAATACATATCCCTAGAAATGGGTCAGTCCGGGATCCCGTTTATTTGAAAATAGGACTCGTTCCGTCCCGTTAGTGTCACACGACGCGTCCCAGCCCGTCACATTTAAATTTTAAATTTTAGGAACCGACTTGTTTGGACATTTTACGGTTCGGGCCGGGTCGGAACCGTGGATCTTTGAACCGTATGCCCATCCCTAGTAATAGTTATAACTGACGAAAAATTTTAAAATTAATATTAATGCAAAAATTAACATTAATATTAATATCAAATTAATATTAACATTAAAATTTAATATCAAAATTAATATTAATATTAATATTATAATTAAGATAAATATTAATATTAAAAAAATTGGGTAATTAATATTTTGTATCAAAATTTGCTATGTTAGTTGTCATGTAGATGTCACATAATGTTATTTAATATAACACGTCAGCTGCGACATAAGGAAGGAAGAATTGGAGGGACAATTTGGAGGTACAAAAAGCATTATATATTTTTATAAATGTCTGTTGTAATGTACGAAATTTTGTACATGCTGCGTTGTAGCAGATAGATCAGCTAGTTCAGTAGCAGAAATTCTTTCATCAAAAGTAGGGAACTAGAGGAGAGCGAAGTGAGGTGACGTTACCAGCTTGACTGAAAGGTTTGGAACTAAAGGCATAAGGCAAAGATCTGGAGATTCTATTCCTCCCATTGACTGAAGAGAACAACGAGTAGCGAGACTACCACGCCTAAAGCGAGACTACCTTTCTAGGTAGCAAAGAGAAATGGATATAGATATAGGGGAATGCTTATAGGAAGAAAGGAGACTTGAATGGAATGCTCCAACCAAGGAAGTGATCGAAAGGTGAGACCAGTTGAATGCCGTCACTATCCATAGTTACATACAAGTATATATAACATATAAATAGAAAGGCGGATGTAAATGATGCGTACGTGTGGGATGAACTTCATCCTCATTCAATAAAGTTGCTTTTTCCATATGGAAGGAAGGTTTTGTTGATGCTTTCCTGTTGAGAATGAAGAAGAGGAAGGTCACTAGTTGCTTAGGAATTGAGTCCATTGTTTTCAATTTTCACGTATACATTCACACCTTTTTCGTGATTCGATCTACGAGATTGTCCGAGCAAGGAGGTTCTCTCTCCTCGTGCACAAGAAAGATATATAGTGTTCAATTTTGAATGACTCGTTTTAGTAATGTACCATATATCTATACTATTATATAATCCAAATACCAAGGATATTTGGATTAAATAGTTTATATAGACTCTTAGATATCAATTATATTTTATCGGGATAAAAATGTCTTTTATATCTACTCATTTTAAATATTCAAATCATGCTAATATATTCCTATCTTTTAGTATGCACGAACTCATGTTCTCTTTCTCTAAATATTAACGTAGTACTCCGTCTCTTTCTTGGCTTCTCCTCTCACTAAAAAAGGTTAGTTTTTATATTCTTTTTTGGAGAAGTTAATGTCTTATATAGATAATTTTTTGATTATAATTGTTTGGTGATTTTATTATAATCCTAACAATCTCATCTTAAATTAGGATTTTTGCAGATCGAATTTGAAGATGTCGGAGCCTTCCAAAGTCATCCACGACAGAAATATTGGCCACAAAATATAAGAGGTCATGTCCCCCCACCTTTTTTTTGTCATGTCCCCTCCACTTTTATTTTTGCAGAGTGATATGCACCAATTGTTGTAGCGCTTCGACGGCATCACGAAGGTCGTCATGATCCACGCAAAAAATTAGGTTAAGGTTATCATGTTGTGCAAGGTGTGCAGTAGCTCGACGTCCATTTGATTGAGTTTGGAGTGCTGAGACACGATGCGCTGCACACCCACGACTGAAGCAGACCGGTTCCTTAAAAAGTATGTCAAGTAGTTAACACCCATGAATGAAGAGGTCCGACACATCCCTCTCCTATATGCTTAATGTTTACTTATAATGGGGGTTAGCATGTTTGTGCACTGCTAACTATATACTCTTTCTGTCTTCGTAAGTTTTGGGTGTCATAAGAATGCAAATTTTCTTGCTTTTGCTTAATTAGGCTATTGTGACTATTCAATTTTTTCATACTTAGGGGACGTTTGGTATACGGAATACTATATAGCCGAAAATTTTATATTTTCTTGGAATCAAATTTCAGGGAATTAAATTTTCTGAAAATTTACATTCCCATGTTTGGTGACAATATAAATATTTCCGGAAAAAAATAAAAATAATAATAACGAAAAAAATGAACAAATATAAAAAAAGGGGTAAAAACGACAAAAAATCGGTAAAACGAAAAAAAATTAGTAAAAACGACAAAAAATTGGTAAAAACGACGAAATAACAAAAAAACGACAAAAACGATGAAAAATGAAAAAAAATCGGTTAAAACGACAAAAATGACCAAAAAGCGAAAAAAATGTATAAACGACAAAAAATAATAAAAAAGGGTAAAAATGAACCAAAACACGAAAAAAACGACATAAAATCGGTAAAAAACGAAAAAAATCAAAATGCGACAAAAACGACAAAAAACAACAAAAAAATCGGTTTAAAACGACAAAAAATGACAAAAATTTGGTTAAAAACGACCAAAATTCGGTTTTTTATTTTTTTTTTAAAACGACAAAAATTCGATTAAAAACAACAAAAAATGGTTAAAACGACAAAAAAATAACCAAAAAGCGACACAAAACGAAAATAATCGATTAAAAAACGACAAAAAATCGGTTAAACGACAAAAAATAATCAAAAAGGACAAAAAGGGTAAAAGCGACAAAAAGGTGACAAAAATGACAAAAAACGACATAAAATCAGTAAAAATGACCAAAAAGCGACAAAAAAGACTAAAAATCGGTAAAAAACGACAAAAAAGTTACAAAAACGACAAAAAATCGCTTCTTAAACGATAAAAATTGACAAAAAAAGGACCAAAAATGACAAAAATTGGATAAAAACGACAAAAAATAATCAAAAAATGACCAAAAGACAAAAAATGGGTAAAACGACAAAAAATCGCTTAAACGACCAAATTTTGTAAAAACGATAAAAATTACAAAAAAGCGATAAAAACGACAAAAAAATGTTCAAAACTAATCAAAATTGATCAAAAAAGAAGAAAAAAATTTAGACAATTTTTTTTTGTCCAGACAAAAAAAAAATACCCACCTATTCTCAAGGGATATAATTCTCATGTTTTGTGGGTAAACTATTTACCCGGATATTTATAATTCTGGGAAATAAATTTTTTATAAGCCAAACAAATGTAATAATAGATTCCCATCTTAAATTTTTCCGAAAATAAAAAAAAATATCGCGTACCAAACGCCCCCATTAATGTTTTCACTAGGAATTGCAATCATGAACCTTAACAATGTCAAACTTTTAGCTCTTTGTTTAATAACAATCTTACGTATGTACATATCTATACTATTATAATTCACATAGTAGGGTTATCAGAATTTTTTTTTTACTTTGTTATCTAAAAAAATAATTAAGTATGAATACTAGTGTCATTTTACACCCACAATCTAAGACCACCCACTATCTAAAATCTTGTAATCCCCTTATCATGGTGCACTTACATTCTCTTTCTCTCTTTTTGGTAAATAAATAACTGATGATATTGGGTGTAAAATGAGGACTTCGAGAGATAGCAGAGAAAATAACAAATTCTCTGTGCCAATAAACAATGAGGACTTCGAGATGGGTCTTTGAAACTTTCTTTTTCGTTGTTTTCTTTTTGAGTATTTTATGTAGATCATTTGTGTGTTTTCTATAATTTTTATTTCTGTTTAAAGTTTCTTTTTCAAATTCAAAGGTATTTTTTTTCCAGAATTTCTATTTACCGTTTAGACTTCTTTATCAAAAGTATTACGTTTTCATTAGGATATTTGTTATTTTTATATTTTTATTGATGTTTTTGAGGAGCAAGAACAAAATTTGTAACCTTTTTGAGTAATCTGTGTACTTTCTATGAATTTGAGAACATATTAGAGAAAAAAAAATTAATTGAAATTATGTGTCATAACTTTGTGTTTGTTTGGTAAATAAAAAAATTTGGTGTTTATTTTTCTATATTGTTTGCTTATTGATGGGTTTGTGGAGCAAAAATAAAAATCCATAATTAGTGAGTTTTCATGGGGGATCATTTGTGAGTTTTCTATAATTTCTTATTTCTGATTCAAGTTTCATTTTCAGATTCAAAGGTGTTATCTTTTTCGGAATTTCTTATTACCGATTAGGCTTTTTTATCAAAAATTTTATATTTCTTATTGGGATATTTATTTCTTTTGTATATTTTATTGATGTTTTTGAAGAGGAAAAACAAAATTCATATTAAAAAAAGTTGTATTTTTTAATCTTTCTAGGAATTTGAGGACATGTATGTATACAAAGAATTTTTTTTTAATTCGGGTTACTTTTTCATAATTGTGTTTGTTAGGTAAATAAAAAATATTGGTGTTTTTTCCTATATTTTTTGGTTATTGATGGATTAGTGTAGCAAAAATATATAATTCAAAATTAGTGAGTATTTATGGGATTTTTTTTTATAATATCTTCATCGCAAAAAAGAAGTTACGTTCTTTCAGCGAAAACAAGAACAACAAATTTTAGATAATTAGTTTTCGACTATTTGGAGACTATTCTTATGAACATTTATCATATTTATCATTATGGCTTTTTATATTATGTTAAATGATTTGGTAACAATAATATATGGCAATTTTGAGATTTTCTAATATTAAATAAACTATACAATAAACAAAAGTTTTACCTAAAAGTTTTGGACATACACTGATGGGATGTCTCCATACTCATATAAGATATTCAAATATTAAATTTAAAGAAAGTATATTTGGATGAAATTTAATTTGAACTTCTTTTTAAAAATTTGGATAGATAAGTAATTATTTTTTGAAAGAATGTACGGTCATTCTTATCTTGATAAGATTAGAAAAAAAATATATAAAAATATAACAGCCATACAAGCAACACGGGTGCCTGAAATTTTTTATTATATTGGTTTACATATGTATATATTTTAGGCTTAATTTCAACTTGATACCCTCAACTATTACCGTTTTTCAATTTGATATCCTAAACTCTTTTTTTTTACAATTTGATATCCTGAAACTTTTTCTACCAAAAATACCCCCTTCATCTCTCTCTTCCCCACCTCTTCCACCATTGTTGCCCCTTTACCCCTCCTTCGGCCAACACCCCCGTAAGTCCCTGTTTTTCAAATTTCATTTTAATTAGTGTTAATTAATTTTTAATGTCAATTTTAGCCTTAAAATAATTATTTAGATTTTTAGGAATTTTTCTAGAATTTTTAAATGATTTTTAAATGAGTTTTAAATTACAAAAATATTAATTTGCAATTTTCTAAATTATTTTAATATCATTCTGTAATTTTTAGATTTATTTTTATATCAGTATGCAATTAGTGAAATGTTTTAAAGTGTGGAATGCAAATTATATTTGCATTTATACTCTGTTAGGGGCCTAGTTGTAATAACCTAAACTCTAGGGGCCCCTAATGCTAAACCGCCATCAACACCCCCCCCCCCCCCCCCCCCCCCCCCTCCCACGACCTCGGCCACCTGGCCCCGACGACCAGCCGCCATTTCCGGCCAGCACACGACCGCCCGACCGACCTAGGACCGCCTCAACCCCCTATTTAAATCCCCCCTTCGACTCCCCAGACCGAGCCATAACCCTAAACCACCACCACCACGACCCCCGACCACCGTAGAGCTTCAACTCCGACGAAAACCCTAGTCGTAGCCCTAGCTCCGACGAACTTCCCCGTCCAGCCTCCACGGTTGACGTCGTCGCCTTCGACCACCACCATTCGACGCGCCCGGCCAAGGCGAACGCGTCGCCACCCGAGCGCCACCGTCCCGACCGCTCCTCAACCCGCCAGCACCCTCGAAATCCCCCTTCGACGACCGGACACGTGAGTAACAGAGCTCTTTTCGTGTCATCCGTGTCCCGAAGCCACGTGCGTGGTTCGTCAGGACACGGGGACACTAGTCCAGTGTTTGGACACGTGTTTTAGCATTCGTACGTGTCGTGCACAGCACGGACACGTAGATATCCTGTGTCCCTAACTGTCCGGACACAGGATCGATTTTTTTTTTATATATAATGTTTAACCTAACCTAAATAAATTAAACTAAACCCTAACTCTAACACAACCCTCGGACTGACCCCCTGGCCAGCCCGACCCGGCTTAACCCCCCCCCCCCCCCATGTAGGAACGAAATACTAAAGCGTAATACTCTAGAGGGGGGTGAATAGAGTTGGCAGCGGAATAATGCTAATTAAAAATGTTAGCAGCACAATCACATAATATTAATCAAAACTGAAATAAAGTAAAGACAGAGTTAAGAGAGCAAACGCAAAGACAGCGATGTATACTGGTATCCCTCTGTTGAGGACTAATCCAGTCGGTAGAACTCTTGCTACCAGTTGAATCCACTATTGGAAAAATCGCAAGTTTTCTTACGAAGTCCTTGCAACTTCTACAACGCGAGCTTTGATACGAAGAACTCGTCCAACTTCAAATGTGAAGAGGTATTCTTCAATCAAGCCTTCTGATTACAATCTCTCAGAAACTTCTAGACTGTACCGCACTGGCAAATTGACTAGAGGATTATAACTGGCTTGGGATCTGAAATTGAAAGCTCTAGAAAACTCTTTGGAAGACTGAAAGCTTTAGATAGAGAGAAGATTGAAAGTGAATGAGTGAGTTGAAATGATCGAAATCCTTCTCTATTTATAGGAGTTCCAAAGGCAGACTTCTGACAGAATTCGGGCAGAATTCGGACAGAACTCTTTGAGCAAATCTCGGTCAAATCCGCAACTGCAGGAGGACCAAGTTCCAAGGATTCAAAATCACAACGGCCACTAACCGAACTCTGGCCGAACTCTGGCCGAACTCGGTCCGAGTTCTGTCAGGGCTAAGTCAGGGTTTAGTTAGGGTTTTGAAAAAGCTTTTGGTGATCTTTAAAAACCTTTTTGAAAACCTTTTTGTAAACCTTTTTGAGAGGTCATTTTAAAAATATTTTGAACTCATTTGAGGGTAGCCTATTTGCCAGTACGACTCGATGTACAACATATTCCTAGACTCAAATAAAATAAAAAATACATTGCATAAGGAATTACAGTCTCGAGTAGGCAAACAGATCTTCGGTCTTGAATTCAGTGGATAGTCAATCTTGATCATGTCCAATAATCCGAGATGTTCCATATATCCAGACAGAGTTTGATCAATTATTAAAATCAGGTTGACCATATGACCAATGGGCCAACAATCTCCCCCATTTTGATAATTGACAAACTATGAATGATATAACATTAAGCTTGTTCAAAAATATCAAAAAGTAGAAGTAGAATTGTTCATATCCTGTATTCTCAAAAAAATGTTAGATCTTTAAATTTCTCCCCCTTTGTCACTTAGCAAAATAATTGCAAAAGAGAAGGCTCCCCCGCAATCAAATGCATAAGTAACAAATAGTGAGAAAACACATATAAAAGATTAAAGATAGAAATAAAGTTTAGATAAATAACACAGGCATGTAAAAAAAATTTATCACAGGCATATAATTACACAGACAGTTATAAAGAATGAAGCAACATAGAGAGATAGTGCTAGCATAAACTGAAACTGAAACATAATGATGAAATAAACTGGAATGCCATAAACTGAGGCAAAATAAAACATGTCCATGCAAATAAATAAGTACTGAAGCAAACTACAAAGTGCTGATAATAATCAAAAAGTACTGATAAAAACTTGGAATGTCGGAGCATTTCCAAGTGTACAATAAAATGTCACTCAAAATCAGATAGTCACATCTCCTCATCATCATCATCAACAACATCATCAGCAGCTCGACCAGCATGTCCTGAAGGACCAGCTCCAGAGGTACCAGCGCCAGAAGGATGTGGAGAGGCGCCAGCATAGAACTCACCAACATAATCACGATGTGGAGCACGGTCAGGACGGTACCAATCATAGGCGTTACCGGGCTGGAAGTAGGCATGAACAGCCTCATCCACACAGCGGTAACCAGAGAAAGCTGGATCTCTAGGGATGGAACCGGCTGAATGACCAGTCTGGACGAAACGAAGATCAGCTAAGGAGTTTGTAAGCGCCTGATAATGGGTGACGTCGCGAAACTCACGCTCACGAGCCATGTCCGTCATCGAGACGTGCAAAGCAGATAAATGCTGATGTATGCCCTCAAATGTCATGGCATACTGATGAGGTGGTGGAGGAGGTGCAGTAGGAGGAGCAGTAGGTGGAGCTTGTAGCAGTCATGCTACGACGAAATAACTGAAGAAACTTGGGCTCAGGGTCCTGAGTACAAGTCGACAGATCGATATCGAAGCGCTGAAAGATGCGTGAGAGAATCATCGCGTAAGAGAGATTTCTATCTCTTGCACGACAACGACCCATCATCTGAATCATGGTCTTAGGGGCAGAAAATGGAATCCCCTTAAGAATGTGGTACATGGCGGACATCTCAAGAGAAGTCACATCGTCCTTGGAAGTGGATTTTGGAAGGATAGTGGAATAGATGATGCGATGCAATTCATAGTTAAACAAGTTCAGGTTGTTAGCCTTGAACTTTCCAGAGCGTACTCTATCAGGTGCACAGAGTTCCGCTTTGAAACTTGCGAGTGTCGTGCCTTCGGGAAAATCAAATTCAGTGATATCGACTAGCGGTTCACCTTCGTTAGGGATACCAAGGATCTCCGCTAAGAGGTTATCATCGAAATTGATATCAATACCTCCAACACGAGTGCTCACATCAAAAGTGTCTAATATGAGATTGCAATAAAATAATCTAATGGCATTAGTTGCTATAGGGAAGCATATTTGAACAAAAAGATGTAGCCCTAATGCCTCAAAGAAAAGGCGGTGGTCAGGAAATACAGTCCATTTGACTGGAGCACCTATGCATATGGATCTCATGGAGAAGTCTCCATACCACAGTAGGGCTTGGTCTAGGGTTTGGAAGAAAAACCCGTCGAACGCACCGTCGCTCGTTTGGACTGGCGAGAAGAGGGAATCCGTATGCGGATGTGAAGATGACCCTTCCTCACTAGGAGTCGTCTTCTTCCTCTTAGATGGATTGAATTTGGGTGCCATTTGTGCAAATTGAAATAAAAATGCACTAATTTAAAAGTGGAGAAAGATGGAGTTGTACCTCCCGAGATCAAAGTATGTCGAAGAGGACGATGATCTCCGCACGATTCCAAATTTTGGAAAGATTTTACCACTTGGATTGGAAGGAATAGGGTGGTGAAGAACTAGGGTTTTGGTGCTCGGTTCGGCTGCTGCTGCTGTTTGAAAGAAATTTGGAAGCAATGAAGAAGAGGGGCTCTCGGGTTCTGGATATATTACCTGATACCCTCAACCGAACTCGGGCCGAATTCGGTCAGAGCTCTGGCCGAATTCGCCTAGGGTTTTATAAAGTTGATTTTTGCCATTCTTTTTCATTGTCTCATTTTAAATATTTAATTCAAAGATTAGTTATTTTAGCCTTCAATTAACATAATCAATATTATTTTATAGATTAAATGTCGTTACTCAGCGACTGTTTCAGATTAGCTGTAGGAGTACTGTCCCAGCTGGCGGAGGTTCACCGGAGAACTCTTAAGTACCGCTTCGCTTCAACCGTAGTTGTGGTGACAGACAGACTCTTTATTGGCTTGTCTCTAACACAGTTTTTGCGTAATGATATATAATCATAAAATAAAATTAATTAATATTATTGACGTCCAAAATTCCTAATTCTTGACGTAAATAATTGAAACGATCTTTCGCTAAAGGTTTAGTGAAGATGTCAGCTAGTTGATTTTCAGTATCTATGTACACAAGGTTTATATCTCCATTTTGATGATGATCTCTAAGAAAATGATGTCGAATCTCGATATATTTAGTACGAGAGTGACATACTGGATTCTTAGTCAATTAATAGTGCTCGTGTTATCACAGAAAATGGGAATGTGTGTGTAAAATAAATCATAGTCTTCTAGGGTTTGTTTCATCCACAAAATCTGAGCACAACAACGTCCTGCGGCGATGTACTCAGCCTCTGTTGTTGATAGGGCTACAGAATTTTACTTTTTACTAAACCATGAGACTAAAGCCTTGCCTAAGAAATGACATGTGCCACTGGTACTTTTTCTATCAACTTTGCATCCAGCAAAATCTGCATCCGAATAACCAATAAGGTCAAAGGACTTAGTTTTGGGATACCACAAGCCAACAGAATAAGTGCCCTTAAGGTATCGAAAGATACGCTTAACTGCGGACAGATGTGATTCCTTTGGGTTAGCTTGAAAACGTGCACACAGGCAAACACTAAACATTATATCTGGACGACTAGCAGTTAAATAAAGTAAACTACCAATCATACCTCGATACTTACGTGTGTCGACTGGCTTGCCTTGTTCATCTGAATCAAGCTTTGTTGAAGTTGCCATTGGAGTGCCAATAGGTTTGACATTGTCCAGATCAAACTTCTTTAGCAGGTCTTTTGTATACTTGGCTTGATTTATGAACGTCCCATTATCAGTTTGTTTGATTTGCAGTCCGAGAAAGAATTTCAGCTCTCCCATCATGCTCATCTCAAACTCATTCTGCATACACTTAAAAAATTCTTGACACAGAGATTCATCAGTAGATCCAAATATAATATCGTCAACATAGATTTGAATTAAAAGAAGTTTGCCATTAAAAGACTTAATAAACAGTGTAGTGTCAACCTTGCCTTTTGAAAAGCCGTTGTCAAGTAGAAAAGAGCTTAGACGATCATACCAAGCACGAGGGGCTTGTTTTAAACCGTATAAGGCTTTCTTCAACTGAAAACATGATCTGGGTTTTTGAAATCCGTGAAACCTGGAGGTTGTGCTACAAAAACTTCTTCTTTTATAAAACCATTTAAAAAAGCACTCTTGACATCCATTTGAAATAGTTTGAAATCATGAAAACACGCAAATGCATATAACATGCGAATGGATTCTAATCTCGCAACTGGGGCATAAGTCTCATCGTTGTCGATACCTTCTTCTTGATTGTATCCTTGAGCTACGAGTCGAGCCTTATTACGAGTCACTAAACCATTCTCATTTAGTTTATTTCGGAATACCCAACGGGTGCCAATGATCGGATGATCAATAGGCCTGGGAACAAGTTTCTAAACTTGATTCCGTTCAAATTGGTTTAATTCCTCTTGCATAGCATCTATCCAAAAACTATTACTACATGCTTCATCAATAGTTTTGGGTTCTAGCTGTGAAATAAATGCAACACTAGAAACAATATCTCTACTGGATGTACGAGTACTTACTCCTTTGGTAATATCACCAATTACCAAATCTTTTGGATGATCAGCTGTAAATTTTAACCTTTTCGGTAGATTCTGAAGGTAGCTGGTTCCTGGATCTTCTCTAGGAGGTTCAGCTAGTGCAGAGTTTGGTTGAGAATCAGCTGGAGTTGAGCTTGGTACAGTTGGATCTTCGTCATTGTCATCGATAGTCATTTGATTCAATTCATCAAAAGTGACATTGATTGACTCTTCGATGATCATGGTACGTTTGTTGAAGACTCTGTATCCTTTGTTTTTGGCCGCATAACCTAAAAATATACCTTCATCGGCATTTTCATCAAATTTTCCCAAATTGTCTTTTGTATTAAGAATAAAACATTTACAGCCAAATATTCTAAAGTATGAAACTGAAGGAATTCTATCAAACCATAACTCAAATGGAGTCTTTTTCGATTTGGGTCGAATTAGAACTCTATTGAGTACAAAGCAAGCTGTATTGACAGCTTCAGCCCAGAAATATTTGGGTAGACTAAACTGGTTTAACATCACTCTGGCCATTTCGGTTAGAGTTCTGTTCTTACGTTCCACAAATCCATTTTGTTGTGGAGTCCTAGGGCAGGAGAACTCGTGTATAAAATCGTGTGTGTCACAAAATTGCTCAAAATCAGCATTCTCGAATTTGCCTCCATGATCGCTTCTTATGTGAGTGATCATGTAACCTTTTTTATTATGTACTTTCTTGCAAAGGCGACAAATTCGGATAATGCATCATTCTTGCGTGTCAAGAAATATACCCACGTGTATCTAGAGAAATCATCTACAATTACGAAAGCATAAAGTTTACCTCCGAGGTTAGCAACTCTGCTAGGACCAAATAAGTCCATATGAAGCAATTATAGAGGTCTAGTAGTACATACTGCGTTTACTGATTTGAATGTGGATCTGGTAGCTTTGTTCCTTTCACATTGACTGCATACCAAATCCTTCTTGAATGTAATATCCGGTAAACCGCGTACTAGCTTCTTTGTGGATAATCTTGATATTGTATCCATATTAGCGTGACCGAGTCTCATATGCCACAGATGACTCTCATCACTTTTGGCCATTAAGCATCTACCTGAAATGTTAGTTTCTTCTAACAAATAGAAAACATATATATTGTCTTCCCTGATACCTTCAAAGATAGTACTACCAGTTGAGCTATCAACTATAGTACATTTGTCTTTGCCAAAGTTGATTCCATAACCATGATCAGCTAGGTGACTTATGCTGAGTAGGTTATGTTTCAACTCGGTAACCAGACAGACATCCTTAATCACAGGATAGGGAGACTTACCAACATCACCGATACCAATAATATACCCTTTCAAATTATTACCGAAGGAGACATAGCCTTCCTTCTTTTTCTTCGACAGTGTTGCAAATAGGGTAGCATCACCGGTAATATGCCGTGAGCAACCGCTGTCGAGGATCCATTTGCTTCTAGCATGTGAAGGGTGTTCCACCTACAAAACAGTTTGCAGATAAAACCTTTGGTACCCATTTCTTGTAGGGTCCTGAATTGTTAGCTTTAGGTATCCAAGCATAAACATTTAAATCAACAAGCTTTCTCATTCTACATGCAGATGATATATGACCAATGAGGCCACAATAATGATATTGTGCATGTCGAGTGTTGAAAGCTGAGTGGTGTGCATGGTTGGTAGGTTTAGGTTTTCTAGTATAGAAGAAAGCATACCTATAATCTTGTTTGGGCTTAACCTTTTGGGGTAAAGGTTTGATAGGGTTAGGTCTGACAGTGTTTGGCTTGGGAATGTTCCGATTTTTCGGTAAGTGACACGTGTTAGGGAAGGAAGCAGCAGGCTCAGGCTGTTTTCCTAACCTAATTTCCAATCTTTTGGAAGTGTCATACAACTTAGTATAATCAGAAGTAAGTGATTCCATTCTGATTTGTGCACATCGAAGACTTTTCTTCTCTATAGAAAGTTCTTCCTTGAGTTGGTCAATAATTTGTCTTTCTCTTCAGATGACTTGGTAGTCTCGTGTAATAAGAGCTTTATTGAAGAAAGCTCACCAGACTCACTAACATTATTTCTAACCTCAGCTAGTAGGTCGGTAAGTCTACCTATTTCACCTTTGTACTCTTTGAGTACCTTCTTAGCGGTCTGATACTTACTACGCAGTTTCCTGTAATCAGTCATCAGGTCACTGAAGGCATCTCAATTATGCTCAAAGGTGAAGTCATCATAAGTATCAACTACAGGTTCAGTAGGTACCTGATCGGATGCTATAAAGCATACGTTTGCAGCGTCTTCTGATTGTTCGTCTTCTGAGTCGCTGGCTTCACTTTCATGCCATAAGCTGGTGTTGGCATATTTCTGTGATGTATCTCTTCAGGTTCCCTTTTTATACCTGTTGCTCTTCTTGCTTGATGATGAGTTTGTGGGGACAATCCTTCTTCATGTGTCCTCTTCTTCTTGCAACCATAGCAGACAGCATCTTTTGATACCAGTTGTTGCTGTTGTTTCTTTTTGACTCTCTTCTCATGTCTTGAATCTTTTGAACTTCCTTGCTAGGAGTGCTTGATCTTCAGCGTCAGATCCACTGCTGTCTGAGTCATCTTCAGCGACTTTTCTGTGCTGAGCCTTGAAAGCGATTGTCTTCTCCTTTGGTGTAGGCTCTTCAAAATCTTGTAGCTCTCAGTTCATGAGTGAGTAGTTTACCCATGAGTACTTCGAGGGACATAGTTGTGAGGTCGTTCCCTTCAATATTGCAGTAGCCTTGGAATCCAGTTCTTGGTGAGAGCTCGCAGGAGTTTGCGAATCTTTTTGGTTACTGTAATCTTTGCCTAGGGATGACAAAGGATTTACAATATCCAAGAACCTCTCAACATTTGTGTAACTGTTTTGTTGGGCTTCATCTTGAACGCCTCGTACTCTTGAGTAAGTCTGCTGACTTTATTCCTTGACTTGAGTCGTGCCTTCATGTGTGACTTCAAGTAGCTTCCATACTTCATTAGCCGTTGTGCAGATAGACACCCTGTTAAATTCAGTTCTGTCTAAAGCACAAAAGAGAGCATTAATGGCACGTGCGTCAAGACTGGCCCTTTTCTTTTCTTCCTCTGTATATCTGCTATGGGGTTTTTCAACTAAAACTCCATCAACATTTATACGAGGTGGCTTTTGATAGCCATCAAGAACAATGGACCATAAATCAAAGTCAAGAGATTTCAAGAAGAAACTCATCCGTGTTTTCCAATATGTATAATTCGTACCATCAAACAGTGGGGGTCTATTTGTGGCCTGGCCTTCACTTGTGAATTTCACAGTTGCCATGTGTTGTGCTGTGATCTATATAACAGTTAATTAAAATGAATAAATAATTGCACTGTTACCTTTGCTTTACCTGTAACACCCGCTCTGATACCAATTGTAGGAACGAAATAGTAAAGCGTAATACTCTAGAGGGGGTGAATAGAGTTGGCAGCGGAATAATGCTAATTAAAAATATTAGCAGCACAATCACAGAATATTAATCAAAACGGAATAAAGTAAAGACAGAGTTAAGAGAGCAAACGCAAAGACAGCGATGTATACTGGTATCCCTCTGTTGAGGACTAATCCAGTCGGTAGAACTCTTGCTACCAGTTGAATCCACTATTGGAAAAACTGCAAGTTTTCTTACGAAGTCCTTGCAACTTCTACAACGCGAGCTTTGATACGAAGAACTCGTCCAACTTCAAATGTGAAGAGGTATTCTTCAATCAAGCCTTCTGATTACAATCTCTCAGAAACTTCTAGACCGTACCGCACTGGCAAATTGACTAAAGGATTGTAACTGGCTTGGGATCTGAAATTGAAAGCTCTAGAAAACTCTTTGGAAGACTGAAAGCTTTAGATAGAGAGAAGATTGAAAGTGAATGAGTGAGTTGAAATGATCGAAATCCTTCTCTATTTATAGGAGTTCTAAAGGCAGACTTCTGACAGAATTCGGGCAGAATTCGGACAGAACTCTTTGAGCAAATCTCGGTCAAATTCGCAACTGCAGGAGGACCAAGTTCCAAGGATTCAAAATCACAACGGCCACTAACCGAACTCTGGCCGAACTCTGGCCGAACTCGGTCCGAGTTCTGTCAGGGTTAAGTCAGGGTTTAGTTAGGGTTTTGAAAAAGCTTTTGGTGATCTTTGAAAACCTTTTTGAAAACCTTTTTGTAAACCTTTTTTAGAGGTCATTTTAAAAACATTTTGAACTCATTTGAGGGTAGCCTATTTGCCAGTACGACTCGATGTACAACATATTCTTAGACTCAAATAAAATGAAAAATACATTACATAAGGAATTACAGACCGAGTAGGCAAACAGATCTTCGATCTTGAATTCAGTGGATAGTCAATCTTGATCATGTCCAAGAATCCGAGATGTCCCATATATCCAGACAGAGTTTGATCAATTATTAAAATCAAGTTGACCATATGACCAATGGGCCAACAACACCCCCCCCCCCCCCCCCCCCCCCCCCCCCCGCGCTCTAGCTCGGGTTCGAGCCCCCTTACTGTTGTTTCTTTTCTTTTTCTTTTTTTTTTTTTCTTTTCTTTTCTTTTCTTTTCTTTTCTGTTATATATATATATATATATATATATATATATATATATATATATGTATATACATATATATGTATATACATATATATATATATATATATATATATATATCTTCTATATATATATCTATATATATTATATTAGTACTTTATATAATGTATATGTATGTATATGTATATATTTCATGTGTATTATATTATTATATA